>WBMY01017261.1:0-16967 GCA_013397315.1 Donacobius atricapilla
TTGCCCTAAACCAGGACATATGGGCTTAAGGTCGTCTCTTGGTTTGTTATCCTGACCTTACAAATTTATCAGAAAAGTACTTTAACTTGCTGTAGATATAAGTGGGACTGAACTCTGAGGAGGCTTGATTCCGAAAAGGAAACAGAACAGTAGCAAGGCTTCCTCCCCAAGGAAATTTACTGTGACAATACAAACTCTCTCGTCTGTGTTATCTCAGCAAATACCCACATTCTTGAACACTGGGGTGAGAAAAGATCCTAGACATTACAGAACATTCCGAAAACATGCGTTTATTGGACAAATGCCTTCATTTTTTCAACTTTGTTTCTGCTGTGGAGAGATTGGGGGATCCTTCCCAACTGAAACTCAAGAAATTTTTTGCCTTGGTGGTTGAGCCAAAGAAAAGATACTGCTCCCCCACATTTGGCTGAAAACTGGATTTGCCTTAGCTGTATTTTCAGCTCTCATTCCATGTGCCAGGCTCCCATGAGTGACATGTTCAAGGGATGCACATAAACTGAGAGAGTAGCATGAGAAGTTTCTCTCTTCCCTTTCAGCAGACCGCGCACACCACTAGATGGCATTCAAAGCGTGATCCAGATATTTCACTGAAATTCTTCCAGGATTTCCTTCACCTTGTTAGTAATAAGTTAAGGAAAGCCATTTTCTTGCCTAGAAGATCATAATGTTTTATTCAGTGAATCCTCAAATAATGATACTGATGCCTCAGTGGAATCTAAAAACAGAATTTACCTGGCTATAGGGTATTTCTCTCTCTATAATGCTGTAAAAAGCAGCAATAGTAGATGAAGTGAAATATAAAATAACTCAGATATATTCCAATGAGATAAAATAAACAATGAAAATGGGGGAAAAATTAGGAGTCTGTGGGATGCAAGCTACAAAGCTACATTCTACCTACACATGCATAGCAAGTATACATATTTTATCCCTACATCTATGCTTCTGGACTGGGCCAAGAACAGAAAGCCTGGATTCCAAACAAAACCACTCCTGGACAGACATCGTGAGCTCAGATTTTTTTAACCTATCTGAAGCTACATTATTGATTCATACCGAAAATTTTTATTTAAAAATACAGGTGCCATAATTTAAAATAAGGAAGAATAAGGTCCGAATTACAGTACAATGTAAAACGACACCCTCAAGTTTCTCCTTTCTCTCTCTTTTTTCACAACTTCCTTCTGCTTCTTTTCCTCAGGCTCACACATACATAAATACACACACCCAGGATTAGTTTCAAAGAGACGATATATGCAAGAAGCAGCCAGGTAGGTGTGTCCAGGATGTAGTTTTATGCCACCTTGGTTCATTTCTTTAAAAGACTTGGCAGGACCCCAGGGAAAACCAGAGGGGACACCACTCCTGATTCCATCTTCCCAAGAGCATTCTCAATTCAGCATGTACCAAGAGAATATGGAAAAAAGGACTTTATGTCAACTCTTATAGTGCTTGTAAAAATGAGTTATTAGGCTTTGTATGCAATCAGTTATAGCCCTTGAGTTGTAATAGTGAGATCACGGACCAATAAAGTATTAAATGCATCTGTAATCAAAATAGGGAACCTAGTTTGTTACCCATGAACATGAATAAAACAGTATCTCAGAAACACAAACAAGACTGGGCCCAAAAAGGGCATAAGCACATACTTCTGAAGGAGGCTGAAGACATGGCAGTGGTCATTATGTCCAGTTTTTAGTTTATTCAAAGTGGTCTCGATTCATCATGGAGCAAAAGCCAGATTTTTAGGAGTTGAAGAGAAAAGGATAAAGTTCGAGGTTGGTGAAACATATCACCCTCTAGAGTACAGAGAAAAATCAGAGACCAGGATAAGTAAAGAACCAGTCACTAAGGAAGACAGAATTTCTGTTTTGATTTTTCAAAGGTCTAAATTCCTTTACCACATGAAGTACTTCAAAGGTAGGCGGCAAATACTTTCAATGACAGTGAGTTCCCTGTGTTTCTCATATAAGTCTGACTTCACTGTGTTATGTAACCCTTTCCACAAAACCCAACATTCACAATTTATATTTTATGAGCTAGCTAAAAGAGTGCAGTAATTTTTACATTGAAACACATACAGCCCAAAGGATATAAAAAATTCAGATACTTCATGTGCAGCTGATTCTCTGAGCAAAGCACAACAGAAATTCATTATGCTAAATTTTTGTACATGCTAAAGGCATATAGATAAGTGGATTCCCTATTGAACTGTATTGACACTTCCTCATCATGGAAACCTTCAGACACTTTTTGAAATTATGTATTGTTGAAAAAGAAAAGATGAAACTTTCAATACAGCTCAGTGTAGCACAGTGTTCTTTGTAATACACCATTTATATTACCTTTCCTTATTAGCTTCAGGAGCATATGAAATTACACTGGATTGTTGCATTCACGTTGATAAAATGAATACAAGTAGTAGATTGTGACATGTTTTCACTTCAAGTGCGTTAAAAGGAGTAGAAAACACACAGGAAACCACTACATTGGTAAAGAAAAATAAGTTGGTTTATTTTATATAAGCACCATATAGAGAAACTTAATGCTGTCTCTTTTTCTAAAACTAAATTTTAATTATTTCGTGTTTCCTTACAAGTAGATTTCAAGTGCAAGGGTAGATTAGTTACCTGGGGTAGATCTGGTAGGATGTGCCTGGCTTATTTGCATCCATTCATGAGGAATTTTATTACAGATTGAGAAATGAAGAAAATAAAAGACGTTTATAGCCATATTAAGTTAATCCAGATGTTGGTTGTCTTTTTTCTGTTTTAATTATTAAGTGATCCTATAAAGCTGCCCAAAGTTGATGGATCAGCAACAGCTTCCCTGCTCTTTGTGTGATCTAAAATAACACCTTGAAACCCCTCACTGAGTCTTGCTCTATTTGCAACCAGGTATGTCAGGCACAATCCACAGAGCAGCTTCTGAGGTGCAGTGTGCACTGCATCCAAGTGACAGAGGTGTTACCATTAAAGCTGTATGACATAAAGATGCCCAGAGCTATTCTTCTGGCTGAGTTAATGAGTTTACTGCTTCAGAGGAGGCTGCTGAATATGAGTTAACTGCTTCAGAGGAGGCTGCTGAATATGTGTATTTATGAGATAAATTTTTATTTCATAAGTCAGTAGCTGTGATTTTCTATATCCCTTCCTGGGTCCCCATCCAAGTGTAACCTCTCTTTGTTCAGCTTTCCTCTTTGCTCTTAGCTTCCCTGGCTCTACCCTTACCCCTTTAAATACTCTCTCCTGCTCCTCTCTCTCTCTCTGCACTCTTACATTCCCTGACTCTTCTGGAAGACTTTTCACCAGGGATCAAACAAACAAACCTGACAGTTAAATCCCCTGTTAATTGGCAGGGGTGGGGGAAAGGCTGTGCAAGCAGCTGCACGAGCAGCTGCACCGATAAACCCTGAGCTGTGGCAGCAGTTGCAGGTTGGTGCTTCTGCAGCTTGGGTGTAGTAAAGGCCGAAGAGTTTGCTGTCATCAGACTCAGCACATTTCAGGCATTACTGTGTCCTGATACTGAATGTGACTGGGTTTTGCTTGTTTGTCAGGCCAGGCTTGCTGTTCCCTGCTGCCAAGGAAAGGGGTTGGTGGGTGCTTTGACCTGGGTAGGTATTGCCAACCAGCAGCAGGACATCGAGTTTTTGGCTTTCCTGGCCTGCACCCAAGGCCAAAAAGGTAAGGCAGTTTTGTTTTCCCCAGCAGCCTGTGGTCCCTGATCGATGTCTCAAGTTAGCCCTGTCTCTGTACTACTGAGGCTGCAAATTTTTGAGTGTCAAGAAAATGTCAGAATTAAGGGTATCCTGTGTACAGTCTGAGAGCCTGTAGTTACATCTGCCTTGTGTCTGGAGTCCATAACTGAGTAAACTGTATAGAAGTGGTGAGATTCAATAAATTGCTATTTTTTCTACTCACTGTCAGAATTTAGGTAATAGACCTTACGGTGGTATTTCTGCAGATTCTAAAGCCCTTACTGCCTTCAAAGAAATTATTATTGGTTCTTCTATAATGTTTTCTTGAAACAGTATCCAGACGCCTCACAAAACTAATAAACTCATGAGGCACTTGCAGGGTAAGTTGTATCCTGCTTGTAATATTCAGAGGTCAGTCTGATCTCAGTCTACTGCACCAACTGCTGCCCTGGACCAAGCTGAAAAACTGATTCTATAGTAGGATGCTTTGCTTCCTGCAGAAAGTGAGGAAGAATATGATCATGGAACGAACAAGATACTTTACCTTTGAATTTCACAGACACTTTTTGTCTGTAAAGAAACAGTAAAATTCAAGGTACATGCTGCCCAGCCTGGTACAGAAGCTCTGTATGAACCAGTTCCAGGTCTAGCTGCATCCACAGCAGAAAAGAGAGAACAAATAGGGCTTCTGCACTGAGCAAACTGACAAAGCACAAGCATACAAACTGAAAGAGGAGAGTTCCACCTACTGCAGTGTCCCAAGCACTCAGCTGCAACAAGGGGATGTTTGGCATCAACACAGGACTTTGCAGTCCAGGTGCAGCACCACACCAAGGTGGCTGCTGTTCTGGGATCCAAGCTAGTGTTCTACTGAGAGGTCCATATTGACTCATTGGCATCTGTCAAAGCTCCTGGTTGTCTGAGGTGGAACTGTGCAGCACCAGGCAGGGACATGGACTTGGATACACGTATTTTTCTGCTCTCCATCCCTCAGGTTTAACACCTTCTTCTCTGCTTTTTCCCCTGTGTCCATCTCAGCCATGTTCCTAAACTGCCATTTGCTCTTTGTTCTGCTCCTGTCCACTTCTCAGTATCTCAGCATCTTCCCTACTCAGACTGCTGCTCCTTGTCCCAGCCAAGAAGTTGTGTAAGAAATTTTGAGCACCAGGTATCATTCTTGTCTCTGTTTGATCCAGATGGCTTCAGGCCAAACTCATCTTCTCTGCTTAAATTGAGGTTTAACTGCAGCACACGTATGTATTTTTATGTTTTTTTCATGGTCATGTATGTATAAAACATCACCCATCCTCCAGGTATTTGTTGCAAAAATTACTAAAGATGAGACAATCTCTCAAGAGTCCTTCCAGCTGTGCTTACTATGATTCTGCAACTACTGTTCTCTCATTATTCTATTTCCTTTTGGAATTGTAACATATATTCTAATATCTTAAAGCTTTGGAAGGCTATTTTTTAACATATGAAGATCCAAAGACAAGTTTATTTCTTGTGATCACTGTGACACAAGGGAGGCACCTACCCTCAATGAGCCTTTCTTGTAGGAAAGGAGGATGGGTGATGTTTTATACATAAAACTTTTATCATCTCCATTTTGCACAGGTAGCAAAATGTTTGAGTGTATACCATTTAGTTTCAGATTATTATCATATGCCCTATGAGTCCTCTTTGGGCCATAGAACACAAGATCCTCAGGTCTTTTCTTACTGATCATATTTGATCATATTAAATTCTCCAGACTCTTAAATTACTTATGTCTTTTCTAAGGTCAATAGCCAAGCCTGGGACAGACTCCAGCTGAGCCTTACCAGAGTTGTGTTGAGCAGAGAGATTAATGCTCTGTTATATCCCAAATATCCTGTTGTTGCCATGGGCAACAGGAAAAAGGAATAACCAGTGGCTGAGCCTCCACCCATTAGTGAGAAGAGTATTTGCCATCTAAGCAGAATTGGAAGAGATAAGGACAGTTGTGGAAAGTGGCTACAGGAATCAAAAAGCACCAACTTTATGAGTCCAGATAAATGAGCAGCTGAGGCAAGTGAAGGCAATACCATATGCAAATGAAAACTGGAAAACTGCAAAGTGGCTGAGCAAATAAAAGGTGAACCTTTTACAGATTGCTTAGCTTAGAGGAGACTGTAGTTGTGCACAGACCCTTCTCCAGGTTGCCAGGGCTCCAGGCTGTGTGGCCAAAAACTTTGTGCTGCACATTCACATCTGGATCCATAACAACAGTGTGTTTGGGGACAACTGCCCCAGGGACAGCTGCTCAACTGCCTGTATTTTTCACCTTTCACTATTCCTACCTGTACGCAGCTTGGAATACTGTTTCCCTCACAGCAGCACTAATTTGGGGTGGTTTTTTTTAACTGAAGTTTATCTTGTGTCTAGTGATCTTCAATTCTGAAGGTCGGCTGCCTTGAAGCCTTTCCTCATTTTTTATTGGTGATGACAATTACTAGCCTTGCCTTTGCTCATTCTGAATGTCATCCTAATTAGTTTATTTGTCAAAATCATTTTGATTTCCAAACCACCCTCCAGTGTCCTCACTGTCCTTTCCATCTTCATTTCAGTGCAAATTAAATAAGCTTCTGTCTATGCAACTCACGCATTTTCTTTCTTTAGTGTTAGAGTTTGGAACTGGTACCTTTCAAAACAGTATTTCAGGCCAGATTTATTCCTTGTTGCTTTAGGTCTTGTTTTGTTTCCTCTAGAAGCTAAGGCTGAGAAAGACAGCTTTTCAAGAGCAGCACTTAAATGTTTGCCCCTGCTCAATTTGTACAATAGATTAAATTTCTAAACAGCTTCTGGTAATTCTAATCCAAATGGTGTTAGATTTTTTTAATCTAAAAATCTATTTATAAAAGGAGGGCAGGTCCCAAATAATGCAGATACCTTTAAAAATTTTGTTGTTAAAGAACCACTCCTCAGCTGGGAGGAATGTGAACATTAGGCCCCATGATGTTTCTTTACGTCCATTTTTGAATCCTATCTCAGGTGTTCTTTGTTAATTGAGCATGGCATTAGGATACATCCTATGCTATAAAAGAAATAGTGGAATTTGAAGTGGGTGTTTAAAAAGGGATCTTACAAACTTAATTCTCTTTTGGAATTTGACAGGATGGAAATGTGTGGTGTTCAACACATGGGACTGTAAGGAATAGCTGATCTTATTATCTGACTTTATTTACCTCCACTTTTCAAACAAGAAAAACTCTCTAGTCCTTTCTAGACCAGTTGGTCAGCTCATCTCCCTACCTTTTTCAGAAAATGCTGTATTTAGACACAGGTAAAATATTCCTATAGACACAGTATTATGAGTGGCTTTGTTGCATTGACTGGCCATAAAGCTTTATGTGGCAGAGCCTCTGTAACCCCCTGCTGACACACAGAGAGTTACAAGTTCTCAGCACCTTTAAAGATTGGGGCACATTAAAGGACATCTCCTTTATTAGCTCAATCTTGATAAAATACTGATAAACTTAGAAAGAGCAGTCGCAAAATATTTCCTGTTGGTACCAGATCCATTCAACGGAATTTTCAAGTCCACAGGCAAATGTCGTTGTTGGACACACAGACAGACACGCACACTCACTTTGGTGAGAAGGCATGAACTGTTTATTACAAAATCTGACTCCACTTTTATAGTATTTCTACAAAGGCCAGGGACTGGGGGAGAAGGTTGACACCTCTCCCCATCCCATTGGTCAAGACAACTGTCCATCAGCTGTCCATATCTCTAAGAGCAAGAATGTAAACTACCTTGAATTAACAAAACATTGCTTCTATTTATAACACATATTCTATTTATATTTGTGTGAGAAAAACCTAAGAACTGTGAACTGTAAGACACACAGAAGGCTGAAAAATCAGGATCACATGCAAAACCAGTTTGCATCAACTCTGCTCAACTTTTTCAGAACACTTTCTTTCTAAAAATAGAACATTTGATTTTCTCAAACTGACATTACTTTCCATTTCTCCATTCTCTTGTAAAATGTTGATGAGTTGCATTTCCTTTTGTTGCCGGCAGTGGGCGACTCTGAGACTAGACCAGTTGGGAGTGGGAAAGTGAAACAGGGATGGGATCAACAAGGGCTGTCCAAAAAATAACTTTATTACAGGAGCAAACAAAAGCGTAATCCGTACACAGTATGGAATAATCCTTGAAGACCCCAACAATAGGGTGAACATACATACTAAACTATGAACCAGTGAATAACAAGAACTCAGAATATTGCCTTTTATATAAAGTACTGTTAACCATTCATGAACAAGAACCTTTTTTGATGTGAACATATTTACATAACCTTTCCCTTGATTCCATTCTCCTTACCGTAACATAACTAGATGTTTCCTTTTCTTAACATCCCACTTCCCAAGGCCTTAAGTTGATTCCTTCGTTGTTAATGAAGGCTAGCTCACTATCCCAACCAGTTGAACTCCCACAAGCTTTCAATGGATTTTGAAAATTCAAAGCGATTTTCATTACAGAAGTCTGTTCCTTTATTGTTTTCATTAATAGGCTCACTAGATTGAGAAAGATGTACTTTTTTTCAAAAAATCTAATTCACTTCTGTTTTTTTTGACTTTACTTGCATAGACTAAAGCTCAATTATTGCCAACCAGTCTATTCTAGCCTACTTTTTTGATTTGATTAAGAAATTAATTTGAGAGATAGCCTTTGAAGTGCTGTGAGGGATCTTAACATGTCAGACTTTCTCTTCTATGCCTGAGGTTTCTACTAAAAAACTTTCAAAAATCCATAAACAATCAGACAGTACAGTAAATGCTAGGGTTGTTGTAAGTACACTGTGGTCATAATAGTGCTCTTCCATTCAAAATGAGAGAAAATCAAAAGGATTTTTGTAAAAAAAGCTCTTTGGACTGAGTTGCATTCATTTGCATCTGACTTCAGAAGTGAAGAACAAATTCCCTCTACTGAGCCAGTTCTCCTCTATCTAACATGGAAAATAGCTGCAAATCCATAAATAAGTGTAACTTGCTGTGGTGTGGCATTGCTGCAATGTCATTCATTGTAAACATGCTGCAGGCATCTCCTTTTATCCCCATTTCTTTGTTCCTTATTTTTATTCTAGGTAACAAGCAGAGAGAAAATATTCAAAGCTATTTTTGTCTCCATATGTATGGATTTAGTATGCTCTAAAAATACTAAACCAACAACAATAGAGAGCTACATTCCTTTTTCCAAGTAAAAAAGGAGTGGCTCAAGCAGAAATAATTCAAACAACATAAGAAAGATTTGATCAATTGTTTTGTTGCATTTTTTTTAATTGTTACCCTCATTATAAGTGAAAAAGATCCATGAGAAAAGTGAATTATTGGCAGGGTCCCCGGCATTAATCAAGGGTGATTGTACTGTCCAATAAATCCCAAAAATTACTTGAAAAAGAGGCTAAATACAGTGGCAAGGAACTTTGTCAATGATAGTAACCTTCAGGAGAGTTTCATCTATAGATGGGTGACTAGGTAATAAAATGTTACATGAAATTCAGTGCCAGTCTCCTGGGAAAAAACAAATATAATTCTAAAATATAATTGTAAACCCCAAGTGAAAAGTAGAGGATAAACTGAAAAATACCATTATTCCCTGTATTAACTCCATCATTTTGTACACCGAGGTCTAAAGTATGTCGTGGAAGAGCAGAAGGTGGAGTACTCAGTAACGGTGATCAAAAGTGTACAACGATTTTAAGTTTCTGTATCAGATTTATCCAAGTAGATTTGGATTCTGTAGTCTGGAAACGTGGAATAGAAGGCAAGGGAAAGCTGAAGAGTAGACAGTTGATTACTTTTCCTCTTAGCTCAAGCATGGGGGCACATAATGAAGTTATCAGGCAGCAAGCTTAAAGCAAGTAAAAGGGACATGACACACAGCTAAGCTGGGGAATTAATCATCCTCAAATATCAAGTAGTCAGAGTGGGAGTGAGATTAGAAAAACTGACAGCTGGCAAATTAAGGGGTGGCTATTGAACACAACAGCCACAATTCAACCTCTAGTTTAGGAAGTTCCTTAATCACAGATTGCCAGATACTCCTTAATTCAATGCTACATACTTTCAATAATATTACATAATTTCCTAAGTTACTGTCTAAGATGGGTTACTGGATGGTCTTTGTTTTGACCCAGTTGTGACTATGACCCTGTATTTTTGTGTAGTATGCACTAAAATATGCTGTGTCTAGGGCTGGAACTGACACAGAATCACCCTTTATGGTATCAATGAGATACAAATGATTTCCAGCACAAGGAAGATCCTTGGGAACAACAAGGTGTATTTCCTGCATTCCTATGGGTTTGTGGACTCAAGCAATCAATGGCACAACACTTCCAGTTTTAAGGATCACCATTTATTGATGTGAAAAGACAGAAGATGAAGTCCAGCATGACTGTGACTGAGATTTCCAATTAATTTTGCACAGATACTGTGCAGACACCAGATGCTAAAGACATGTGGCTGTTACCCAGCCAGGATCAAGCTCTGAGCAGAGCTCCTGTGGTCAGCCCTCAAACCATCAGCAAATTCCCTGACTCAGCCAGTGCTGCTGTTTTTGTATTTTTGCAATGGTAGCAAGCACGACTGTAATTTTGGATGCCAGTAGTGCCATTCTTAGGAATGTATGCCACCAGTTAGGTAAGAAAATAGAGGAAAAAGTGTCGGAGACAAAGATTCAAGTTGCAATACCATTGGAAAATGGGAAGAAAAAAGAGAACTGTTCCCATTAGAAAATAAAGGAAAGCAGAGGCTTATTTTTATAAAAAAATACATGTTTTGAGGTTGATCTGACAGGCTACATCGTGTTATGGAGCTCTGTAGATTAAGGTCATCACGTGTCTTACTAATGTATTACTTCTCATACTGCTCACACAAGTAATCTCTGGCACACGTTGATCAACAATATTAAAAGGCTACAGATCATGAATCATATCATACTCTAATTTCCTGAGAACTTTAACTCGTGTGTTTCACACTATGTTTTAATTATTTCGTTTTAATTAATTTTTTTCCTTTGCCAAGAAAACCCAAATAGTAAGCAAAGTAAGTAGGCAGAGGAACAGAAAGATTAAGAGGTCATGATTAGGGAAAGATGAACAAGTAATATAGAAAAATTATGCGGACAAGTGTCTTTAATAATGTATTGGTTTGGCATGGATGGGGAAAGCCGATCAGTGGTTGACTTTGAAACTGACAACTAGATTGGCCACTTAGATACAGGTGTATACCTCTGGGTCACATGGCTTTAATTCAGAAGGATTTTGGGAAGCTATCTCTTTCTCTCCTAGCCTGGCAGGAGGTAACATTATGCAGCATCCAGGGCAGGCTGGGCCAAGCCCTGCTGCCTACCAGGATTGCGGGCCAGGCCATGGTGGGGCCCAGGGGCAGTTGGCAGCAAGGGAGGGGAGGAAAAAAAGCCCCAGCTATTAACATCTAGAGAGTTTCAAACTCGCCCCGGCACCTGCTCGCTCACCAGCCAGGGCAGGGGGGAGATGGTCCCTCCCCCCTTCCCAGGTCCCTGGGAGCATCTCCAAGTTTGAGCCAACCCAGTTGAGACTGAGAGGTGGAGGGGGAAGACATCCATCAGTCTACTTAACTGCNGGGAAAGCCGATCAGTGGTTGACTTTGAAACTGACAACTAGATTGGCCACTTAGATACAGGTGTATACCTCTGGGTCACATGGCTTTAATTCAGAAGGATTTTGGGAAGCTATCTCTTTCTCTCCTAGCCTGGCAGGAGGTAACATTATGCAGCATCCAGGGCAGGCTGGGCCAAGCCCTGCTGCCTACCAGGATTGCGGGCCAGGCCATGGTGGGGCCCAGGGGCAGTTGGCAGCAAGGGAGGGGAGGAAAAAAAGCCCCAGCTATTAACATCTAGAGAGTTTCAAACTCGCCCCGGCACCTGCTCGCTCACCAGCCAGGGCAGGGGGGAGATGGTCCCTCCCCCCTTCCCAGGTCCCTGGGAGCATCTCCAAGTTTGAGCCAACCCAGTTGAGACTGAGAGGTGGAGGGGGAAGACATCCATCAGTCTACTTAACTGCTGAGATCCTGGCTGCCATTTCTGAGCCTTCCCCACTGGCATGGCTTTGAGATTCTTGCAGCTGCTGCCTGGCAGAGATCGTATGACCACCACAGGCCTGGGCAAGTTTTGACTCTTTCCTGCCAGCAGATGGAACTTCCAATGCCCTAACCCTCCTTTAAGGGAGAGAAAAGTTCAGAGTGGGAGATATTTAGAGAGACAGTATGAAGATACCAAGATTGATGAAAGAGAAGTTGTATCCTAAGTGATGAGGAGATAGAGAAGATGCGTTCTACGCTGAAAATCTCCTATGAGTTGTGCTAACAGACTGTAATATGAATATGCTAGAATATTCCTTTAAACCATGGACAATATGAATTGGGGAAACTGATTATTCAGATTTTTGGGATTTGAGCAAATGGTATTCATGATTGACTGAGTAAATATTGAATTAGAACCTGTGATTCTGTGATACCATGAGATGTTTGGACAGAGAGAGATGAGGAGTCCCCTGCACCAGTGGAGAAGTGAAAGTAGATCTCTGTCCCATGAGACGAAGAAATCCTTTGCCTTTGAACTGTCCATTTCTAAAATGACACCCAATATGCATAAGTCATATGTGCTGCCCATATGCAGTCACAGGAAGGCTACATGGGAGGTCCACAAATGTAGAAGTTCCTAGGCAGCAGCTGTTGTGAAAGTTAAAAGCCAGAAGCAGACTGTTTTTCTTGTGGAAAGGTACCAGAACAAATTAGGAGAGGTTTCTCTCTCTAAAAAAAGACTAAATGAAAGACTATTTTGTAAGTGGTACTGACCTAGAGTTCTGAGTTCTGTCTCTTTACATTGTAGGAAAGTGAACCACTGGTAGGGAGGAGGAGAGTGCTTTGAAAGGTTTCATTTTTTTATTCTCATTTGTCTTTCTTTCTTTCTTGTCTTTCTTTCTTTTGGTGTGTGTTAATAAATCTATCTGTTGTTATCTTGAAGTTAGGCCTGTTTTGCCTTCTTCCTCATAATTCTATCTCACAGCAGAAAAATATTTAGACCACTACACTAAATTTAGCAAACAGAATTTGGCAAACATGCAACCACTACAAATAACAGTTCATGATGCTAATGGCAGAGATCTTTTAAGTGAAATAACTGAGTGCCTTGTTTCATCTATCATGATAAGAAATGATGATAAGGAATTTCATGAGGAAGAGGTGATACACTGGACATTGACCAGTTCCTTGGTTTCTTCCTCATGACCCAGTCTTTCCTCCTTTGCTTGAAAGAGTCAGAAGAGCAGCTGTCCAAGTGTATTTTATAGGTTACGCAAACATAGTGTTAGACAATAAATTGCTTCAAAAATCAACGTTTACAATTATTCATATTTCTCCACAGAAAACACTAATCTATATACATCTCCAGATACAGTTGTTGCTCTGAAAAGAAAAAGTCAAAAGCTGAAAGAAATGTTTGGTTTCTATCAAAACAGAATGTTCTGTGATTTGGGGGATTTATGTTTGTTTGTTTTGTGGTTTCTTTGTATAAAATGAGGTCTTAATAGAAAATAAAAAGCCTGGACTTCATTCCATTGAGATGAAACTAAATTTTTAGATGTTGGAATTCTCACAGAACAGAAATTACTGTTTATAATCAGCTTTTGAATAAGGCTATTTCAATTTAATTTGAAAGTTTTCCAGTTTGTTTATCTAAGGATTGGAGGAATGAAGTGCCTCTGCCACTAAACCCTGACAATAAATTAGTATTTTCTATTAGTTAAAAATATAATTAGAAGTCCTCCTTCTGGTCACCTCTAGCCTTCAAATTTTTTCAAGCAGTATCCCTTGACATTTATTCTAGGAAATAGTTCTAGGAAATCAGGCTGATTAATAATATTTTGGCTGGTCAGCATTCTCCCTCAGGATATTCCACTGACCTACTGAGCTGTCCTGCCAGTTTAACCTCAAATCAGCAAAAGCCTTTTGTTGGTAGAAAAATTCTTTCAGTGTGACCTAGTTGCTAGTTACAGCAAGATTCATCTAATACAACCTTTCATTTAAAAGCTTTTTTACTGCTGTTACTATTCAATAGCTTGGGGTTATTTTTCCTTCCTTCATGTACACACTGATGGGATAAATTAATTCAGGTGTCTTCAAGTGACAAATCGATAAAAGATATTTGAATACACCCTCTTGCTAGTTAGAGTAATTTTTCCCCTTTCTTGAAAGCAATGATTTTAAAGATTAATTATTCCATTACAATCACATCCCGGACTGATGCACATCACAAGACAACATAGCTGCAGACAATCCTTTTATTGAACCTTTCAGCACAATCCTTTTTGCTGCCCTAACACACAGCATGCACATCACCTTGATGCATCCTGTAATTGGATACCAACCCCACAGGAGCTCAGCCAAGGAGCCCTCACACCCTGCCAGGGCAGCACAACCTTCCATCAGAAGGGAGACCTCTGACAGTGCGACAGCCTCACACTGTTGCCGCTACTGCTCTTCACTGTCACTGACTGAAATGGGGTAACCTCCTGTTCAACAAACAGTGTCTGTTCACAGAAAAACGTTTTGTTGGACTTGACAGCAGCTTTTCTCAGAGACTGAGATTGCTTTTGCAAGGGAGGCAATAACTTGCACACAAACAAAACTGACAGGCTTTTTTTTTCCCCCCCCATGAACCATCAGTTTATGCCAATAATACAAAAAATTTGAAGGCATCAGAAAGAGTCAACTTGCAATGAAACTGGGTTTAGTATTTCATGCCAGTTGGTTTTACTTTTTCCCCAGGAAGAATTAATCTAGTGATGCTATAAGAACTCACTAATTTGCATTACACTGCATAATACAACTTAAAGAAGGCAGAAAGGTCTCCTTAGTAAAAGCAGAGAGAAAATGTAAAAATCTATGGGTTGGGCCAACATTTAGACATTATTTCCTCTCACACAACTAGTGGACAATTGCAGCTATTACAAGAATAGAAGATATGAAGGACATGATAAATAACAACAGGGTGAAATATTTTAAATTCCATACAGTAAGAAAATATGGTATGACACAAAATTTTGGTTTCTGTTGCAAGGCTTACATCCCTCAAGGAGTCAATGGGAATGGGCCACCCTTAGCAGTGCTTTTACCTTAGTGGAAATCCATCCACAACTTTTTAAGGAAAGGGGCTCTAGAATGATGCCTTCTCTCTTTGCCACTCATTGTCTTCCTTATCTTACCTCAATTTACTTCTGTACTTCTTCCTTTTCTTTACTTTCTTTGGCTAGAAAGCTAACTGGGGAGTATATTGACCATTTTACATAAAAATATAACATGTAGAGACAGCAAAAAATAATAAGGATTCATCTTTTGTTGCACTTACAATTTAAAACAGCATGTCTTTATTCTAAGATGCAATAGTGGCACACTGTATTTTCATACAGAGCAAGTTATGAAAAAGAGCTTTTTATTAACACCACAAATTACATTAGGATCAAATAAAACTATATGAGTAAACCAGACAAATAAAACTAATTCCATTGTGAGAAGTTTCAGAAAAAGTCCTGTCCTCCTTTTCTCTGGTAACCAGAGAAAACACCAAGATAAAGAGATACCAGTATTATATCAAAGGAAAAATTAATTTTGCTGATCACAAGCCTGAGGGAACTACGCTGTTACCTAGCAACTAGTGACAGTAGCTTTTTTTTTTTAAAATAAATGAACCCCTTGATGACTGTGAAATGCATAACCAGTCTGTGGGATTCATAGCTTCCTTGCTGTTCTGACCATATCAGAATGAGGTCTGTTTTGCCATTGCACACAGCTTATACTTGGCTTCTGAAGATACAAAATTACTGCACATACCTCTTAATAACCAACAATTCCCATAAAGATGGATATGTCACACTACATTGTCTCATGTTGTAAACAGCCTCAGCCCAGAGGAAACCTCTGTGTGACTGAGGTTTCTACATAGCTCAGCTTTTTCTGAGAAGTCCAAAGTTCCCAGAAAGCAAAAAACTGTGGTATATCTTTTATACCTTTTCCTGCATTAACCCGTGAAAAAATTTAAATGTGGTACCACAAGGTATCCTTGAAGATCCTGGGTTCATGGGACAGTTTCTGATTTGTTCTAAAAACACACCATTTGAAGATGTTGCTTGGCATGTATGAGAAATAGCTCTGAGTTTCTGATAATGGAAGTTTATAAAATGCAAATATTTGGGCAGTCAACATTTTCAGTGAGTTATGAAATCCAGTTAAGCCCTAGAAACTAAACGGTTTATTATCTGAAATGAATTCTCAAACTGCATCTATTACCTAAATGCCAGTAGACTGTAACAACCCATCAGCAAGTCTGACTGACTGAATTAGTTTCCTAGAACTGTATTTACAATGGATGGAATTCCTAAGATCAGTCCGGATGACAGACATTAAAACCAACCCCTCAAGAGCAACATAAATCTGTGCAAATCCACTGAAATTTACTGATCTATGGTACACATGAAATCAGAGTGAAATCCCAGATGTCAATTTTTGACAAAGAAATAGTAAACTCACCATTTTCAAGGTTTATACTTAAATATATGTAGTGAGTAAATATAAGAACACTACTATCTAAACAACCTTTTTCTGTCTGGACCTCTGCACCTGATCCAGTGGATGCTGAGAATGCCACATAAACTCATACGGAGCTTAACTGAGGTAGCAGGAAAATTCAAAACAAACAGAATGTCTTGGTTAGAAAAGACAGGTGTCTGCTAGGGAGGACAGGGCCTCCCTTTGGAATGGAGAATTCAAACCCCCTCCCTCCAAATTATTAAAACTTTGATATTAAGTCGGCTCTCAGGCAAAGATATGGGGATAAGAATAACAGCTCTTTACTAGTATGTACAATAAGGCAAACAAACAACTACAGCACTAATGATAAACTAAACNGGGGGGGGGTGGAATTCTATAAGGAAAGAAGAAAAAAAAAAAAGAAAAACAAAACAAAATGAACAAACAAACAAAACAAAACAAACAAAAAAAACCAACCCAAATCTAACCCCCAACACAGAATCAGATTCAGGGCATGAGGGGCACTCAGATGTGATGACCTGTGAAAGCAGCTCCCCACATGGCCAGGTCTGACAGAATTGGAAATCTATGTAAAGCTAAGTGAAACTGTATTTTCAAAGAAATTTCAAATATATTCCTGTGTCTTCTTTGT
>WBMY01017263.1:0-23984 GCA_013397315.1 Donacobius atricapilla
ACAGTCCAGGAGCAAGAATGCAGGGGGATGAAAGCTGTTTTCAAAACAAACTGCACGCTTCCTCTTTCCCTACTTCACTCTGAGACAGTCTTAAAGGTACAGAACTCAATATACAGCACAAACTGAAGAGACTGAGGATACAAGCACCATAAAGTCATCCTAGGACAGGAAGTAAGAGGGCAGCTTGGCTTCGGGCATGCAGCAGGAGGTACTTCTGGGAAAAACAAGATGAAAAGCTCTGTTCTCTACTTAACTTTCTTACAGGAGTATGGGTAAACCTTTCAAGACCCAGGAGAAACCATACAGTGGGAGGGAAAGTTGAAGATATCTGCATTGAACCTGGTGCTACCTCAAAGATGGTGGAATCTGCAGGTACAAAATTCTCTGGAGAACTTTTGGGATCTCTGAGCCGTTCAGGGAGCAAACAAATTGAAGTCCAGGAAGATGTTTTTTCTTGGCTTTTCAAATTTGTATGTTGGATAAGTATGGACCTTACTTATTTACCTCAAGGATTTGTGGCACAAGGACTTTACAAGAGCCAGAATGAATAGGTTTTCATATCAAAGGCAGGAGATAAACATCTTCACTACGGTACACTGCAGGTACCAAACTGCAGGTTCAGTCCAATCAACCATCTCTGTCCACTCTCAGTGTTGAGAAAGATCATAGTTAGAACTGGGGATCCATATTCTCCTTCTCATCCTGACCGAATCATCTTAGAATCATAGAATAGTTTGTTTTGGGAGGGACCTTTTCAAGGTCAACTAGTCTAGCTGCCTGGCAAAGGCAGGGACATCTTCCACTTGATCAAGTTGCTCAGAGCCACATCCAAGTGGCCTTGAACACTTCCAGGGATGGAGCAACCACATCTTTTCTGAGCAACTTGTGCCAGGGCCTCACCTCATTGTAAAAGACTTCTTCCTTAAATCTAAGCTAGATTGACAATGCTTTAGTTGTGAACTTTTTTTACATTATTCTATTGCAATAGACCCTATTGAAATTTTTGGCTTTTGTATAGGCCCCCTTTAGACCACATGGACCCCATCCAGCTCCCTCTGAATGGCATCTTGTTCTTGAAGCACGTCAACCACACCACTCAGCTTGGTGTCATTTGCAAATGTGTTGAGGGAACACACAATCCCTTTGTCCATGTCATTGACAGTGTCATTAAATTATATAGTTCAGGTTAGGCCTAGACAACAGACAGAGGTCATGAAAGGATCCAGCATTTGGCTGTTTGGTCTCCTGGTCCCAAAAGAAGGAGATATGTTATTGGAGAACTGACTTTGAGATGAGGAAGGAAACTACAAAGTAAGCCCAAAACCTATGGTTGTCAGAACCCATAGAGTTTTTGCCTGAAGCCTGTATTTTGCCTGAAGCCTGCTGATCCCACTCTTGCTGACCCAGGCCAGGATGGCACTGGCCTTCTTGGTCACCTGGGCCCACTCTGGCTTATGTTCAGCCATCTGTCAAGCAGGATCCCAAAGTTCTTCCCTTCCTGGCCTCTTTCCAGCTACTCTGCCCTAGCCTGTAACACCGCAGGGGGTTGTAGAGGCCCAAGCACATGACCCACTGCAAAGCCTTGTAGAATCTTATTCCATTGGCCTTGGGCAATTAATCCACTGTCAGACTGCAGATCCCTCTGCAGAGGTTTTTTACCCTCCAGCAGACCAACACACCCACACAACTTGCAACCGACTGCAAACTGACTGACAGTACACTTGATCCCCTTTGTCCAGATCATTGATAAAGATGTAAACCAGAACTGGATGTGTGATTAATAAAGGGTTCAGAGGAAACTGAGGATTCACAAAATTAGGTCTCTCCAAATAGAAAATATTCAGCCATTTACATCTGTGGTATTTGACCTCCTCTTCTGTTTGATTAATTCACATTCTCTCCAGTCTTCCTTGGCATTGTCTTGCTGGAGTCTTCAGGCTATTTGATGTTTAATTTTAGCCTTCCTAAAAAGGCATCGAGGTTATTCAGACTCAGGAACAAATCAACTAAATATCATCAAGGAAGTATGTTACACTGTGAACCAGCAGGCACTTGTTTCCAGAATTTAAACCTCAGAGAGAATGATGTGCCTCTCTACCAATGATGATGCACATATGCTGTGAAGGTCAGTATTCTGCTGCACAGAACAAAGCCAAAGTGGAGTGCAAAAAGGAACAACTGGCCCTTGACCCATGAAATGAGCACATCAACTCAAAATTATGAAACACAGGTGCCTCTTTTCAATGTGAGGCATTACGGAATTGTAGAAATGCAGTAGCCCCCAGACCTTTGCTCCCACCTGTGCAATGATCTGGATTTTATGATCAAGGGAAGCTTATAGACATTGGAGGAATAATGCTTTTTTGAGATCTCCTGGAGCTTTTCCCTTTTGGTGACATCCTTTCTTGCATAAGTAGCACAAAAGGAATGAAGAAGCATGATGGGAACCTGTTTTCTTGTTAGCTCTTTCTTTGCTTTTCTTTTGCAAAATATATTCTGAAGAATGACAGAAGCATCATAATAAAAGATCATTACTATGATACTCTCTTTTTTTCACAGTTCCTGGGGTGGAATCAACAGCATTGGCAGGCTTCCCTAGCCTAAAACTGTGCAATTGTTTGACACATAAATGTTTTATTGAGAAGTTTTATTTTATTTCTGCATCATTTACATAAAGTGGGGAGGAAGAAGAAGATGAGATGAAAGAAAGAGGCATTTATGTGCTACACAAAAAATCACAACGCTTGGTGGTTTTGTGGGGGAATGCCACTCTTCATACACCATTCATTTCAACTTATGAGTCAACAAATTTCAATAAAAAATGGGGGTCCATTATTAATAGAATAACAGGTATATTCCTTTTTCCAATAGGTCACATGGAAAGAAACCAAGGAGTAATTAAGGTAGGAAAAGAAATGACAGCCGTAAGGTGGAACAACAACAGAAACAATTCCACCACACAAATGAAGGAAAGTACGATAGAAAATGTATAATATGGAATAGCAAAGGAAGCAGGATGCTTTACTGAAACTTCTGTCTCTTACACTTTGGTGTAACAATGTGATAGTTGGCAAAAAAGTGTATGCCCTTTGCAATGAACCCCTTCCTCCCACATCCCAGGATCTGCCTCCAGTAAAAAAAACTTCCATTCATACACACCCAGTAAAGGTATGGCTTTAGTTCAGCCACCTATTGGTAATAAAACTAGATAGGTTTAGGAAAAATGGAAAAGGGGCCCTTAAGGAGGACAGAACAGTCCCTTCCTGAATCTGAATGACAGCCAGTCCCAAGTGCCCTATATTTTTATGCAGCTGTAAATCCTAACAGTACATTCAGCTCTTCCCAGTGTTCTTGTCCCCTGATGATACACTATTTCACAGTAGTATGTGACATTAGACTATTACATAACTAAAGCTTGTACCATAAAGGTAATACTCAAAACGAGACCTGAGATTCTGGGTTTTGGCATTTTCTTGACTTTTATGTGTTTGACAGAAAAAGTTTGACATTATTCCAAACACATTAAATTTCAGACATTTTCAGATAGCATGCAGCAATATTTTTTTAAGTCCTTCCCTGTCTTGGGAATATAAATTCCCAAGTTCTTCCCTTGAATATAAATGCTAATATAAATTTAACGCTTAATAAAATACACTTCTTTTTTTTTTTTATCTAAAGCAAGAAGCATCTCCATTGAGCAAATACTTCACTCCTTAAGGGAGGCATGGTAATTTAAAAAGGGCAGGGAAATAGAGGTAAGGAATTATGGAATTGCTGGAAGTGGAATAGGAAGCAGGAAGAACGTGTATAGGAAGAATGATGTTCAGTGAAAATGATAATCAGTTGCACAGTTATTTTGCATATTATCATATATTTTTGTTTCTCTCCCCATCTTTCTCCTAAATTTTGGTCATGTCAATATCTTGGACTAGATACTTGGAGACGTTATAGGTAATCTATGATTATTACTCCATACAAGTCAAATAAATGATTAGCTCTAAACTGTACTGAAGGATGAAAAGAAAAAAAGTCTGTCCCATACATTCATCTATCTTACAGGGGCTAATTGTTCAAATAAACTGGAGCTTTTTCACAGTTACTCTGAAAAGTCAGATTCTGTGAAAAGTGAAAATGAAAATTACATGATTAGAAAAAAAATTGAAAAGTTGTATTATAAGAATTGTCACATTTTGGACCATGTTCAGTAAAGTACGTCTGTTTTGTTCACTTGTTTTGTTTTTAAAAATGACATTTCTGTTTGCTATAAATTTAAAGTCCATACATAAGTAATTCTGGGAGCAATTACTAAATCTAGTGATTTTAGCAACATATTTCTATATAGTTATGTGCACAAGACACTGCCCAATATTAAATCTTATTTCACTGGATTCTGTACCTTCCTGGCTACTATTCTACCATAAATATCAGTGCCCCATATCATTACTAAGATACTAATTTTGACAAATAAAAATGCCAGTGAATTATGAAAGCTGATATTCTACCAGCAAGAAATGCTTTGAGGACAGATCATCACGAGTGAAAAAATATAGCTAAGAAACTCCCTTCTCCCTCCTCTTGTAAAGAATGATTTGATGTGTGAATGACTTGAAGGAAGAGCGCCTCAAGTATGGGGCTCCTTGTGGTTTCATTCTGAGCGCCTTGGTTTAGGTCAAGGCTTGCAGCTGCTGTTTGAGGGATTTTCCCAGATCTGGGTGTATCAGGTGCTGGTTGATGCTTTGAGCACAGAGGCCTGTCATCACACTGACAGGGTGTGACATAAGGGGAAGTTACAAGAAGCAGCAAGGCAGAAACAAGAAAGAAAACTCATGCAGATATCAACGAACATTTCAAGCAGAAGTTGTTAAAAAGGTTTAAAGCTCCCTGAATAAGAGAAAAGCTTTTTGGTCCCAATCTTGTGATATATTACTATGCCAACTACTATATAAAGCTCCAACTAGAAAAAAAAAATGGATAAAAAAAAGCAATAGAAACGATTTTAGAACTAAGCTGTCATCCTGTGCTATGCCATTAACTCAGGGGTGGCTCTGCCGAGGGGGTTCTTAGTACTGCATGAGTATTCCAGTCTGAAAAATGAGAAAATTTAATCCTTGTAGAATACATTAATCTTCACCCCATTCTATGTGACATTGTCAGCAGTTAATTTAACGGCAGAGCTTCACAAATGAAAGATCAATGCAGGCAAAATTCCTCTCAATTCTTGGTTTATGCAATGAACCTTTTCTAACATCTACAGCCCAGGCAGAAAGGTGTGGGCCATTAAATAAACCACACAACCACAAGACCAAGTAGGTGAAATTGCACATGTTCATGAGCAAGTCTCAAAATCATTTTCAGACTTCTTGTTCCCAGAAACACATAGATTTCCCTAGGAACTGCCCAAACAACTTATATTTTCACTTCCTATAAAGTGCTCTATGCCTCCTCCACACTTTTACACACCCAGTGATGCCCTAAGTCAGAGCTGAGTCTAATTAAAAACAGCAATCACACAGCAATACAAACCCAAAAACTGGATATAAACCTGAATAACTTCCCAAATTTAGGCTCCAACAGCTGAACTGATACAATGATATCCACAATTTATACAGGCAGGTTTTAGAGATTAAGTTCTTTGCCCTTAGTGTATCAGGCACCATAGATGCAGCAGACATGAACAAGAAAGACACCAGTGGCAGAACATTAGCACTCATCTTTATTTTTGCTGCTGGTATCCTAAAGAGGATGGAAAAACAACTGTGCGAAAAAGTCACCATGTTTCACAAACTTAAAGCCATTGAATGATGAAAGACATCTGAACATACCATTATCTTTTCTCTCTTATAAAGTATAGCTTGAAATGAAGTTTTGTCACCAAAATCAGCTCCTGGTGACATTCTAGTTGGTTTCTAAAAAAAAGAATAAGAGCTTTATTTATGGCATCCTGTCCTTTAAAGCAGTTGCTTCACCCACTGGATCTTTCCAAGTCACTCAGCAGGGATTAATGTGGAGCAGCATGAGTATATTTAAAGTTCCCCATGCCACTGCACTGCTGCAAGTACACCTCAGCAGGTCTGCAGATTTATTTTTCCTTCTCTGGAAAAATAGAGGATGTCATACAATTTGTCCTGAAAACAACAATTTATATTCAGCTCAAAGCAATAAAGTAGAAAGCATGTCAGTCAGATTTAGTGAAGATGCAATTAGCAAAAGGCTCCGAAGAGGTGGGAATGGATGACTGGAAACCACTTTTCTGCTCCTATGACATCTGGCAAAAATGCCATGGAGGGTATATGCACACTGGCTTCAGATACTTGCCGTGATTGACTTTCAAAGACTGATGTTTTCTCTAGTGGTTTGGACAGCCTCAGTTTTTTGGGTATAAATTTGTAGGATTCTTCCTGATGAGTACTGAGAACTATGCGCAGAGCAAAAAGTCCATATTGACTATAATTTCACCTCTTAAAAAGAGAGAGGCTACTGCAAATCTATTTTTAAAAAAATGCATGAGTGATGAGCATTTATATATGTCTTTCAACAACTCTTGTCTCACCATAATTAGCATGTATTTTTATTCCTCCAAATCTTTCATTACCTTTAAAAAAAAAATTTAAAAAGAAAAAGTTTATCTGTCTGATTAACAGTCAATGTTTTCCTTGCAGTCAAGCTTTCATCTGTTGAGAACAACAAGACATAGTTTTCAGATGTTGCTGATGATGCAATATGTGGAAGTAACTAGAATAAAACCCATGAACAGAGACATTGATTGTCATGTCATTTGTATTAAATAAGGTGGGAAAGACAGCTATGAGAAACTGGGATGTTGTTATGACTTGTTATGGGAACACAGCACTTCGAAAGATTTGCAAAAACTGGAGTGTTTTATTCTTAGTTTGTTTCAATACAACCCATTAAGTGTCCAGCAATAGCTATCACCTGGTAATTATATGGTGTCCCAAGTGAGATGCATCGATGTTGTCAGCTAAATTTAAATCAAATGTTATTCATGAGACAGAATCATCATGGATGATGAGAAATTATAATTACTTCTCCTTTGCAGAGGGGTATCAAAAATATAAGCCAGGTTTTGACCTGAACAGAAAATGAAGAAATGTTGCTGCATACTTTTGATTCAGTCACAGAGCAGAACTATGATTCTACATTTTGGAGGTGTCCAATATGTACTGAAAACTCATAAGAAAAAATGTATACTAATTATAAGCTGTTTTCTACCTCTTTTTGCAATAACTAAGCTGTTGATAATGTGTGCCAAGAGGGAAATTACGTCTTCTCAACAAAATCAAATGTTATTACTTGAAAAGGTGTTCTTCCATATATGCTTTATACTTTTAATAAGAAAATATGGCTTCTGTATCCATAACTAGATTTGATAGCTGTATGGCATTAACAAAACTATACTCTGTAACTTTCTTATGGGAAAATAAAGGAAAATAAACTGTGGGAAGGAAAAAAAGAATAAGAACACTTGAAGAGAGAATATAATTTAATAAAGTCCAGGCATGAATCATGGCATTTAAAATAATTAGTTTCCTTGATCCAAGTAAAACAAAAAGCTGAGCTTATTCAGGTGTTGTACAAATAAAAACCTTCTAGCTCTATTTAGGACAGTCTAATAGGGATAAAAATCTTAGCTTATATCAGCAAGATGAAGTATGGCACTATTAGACAAAGATATACATGGTACATCAAAAGACTACAAGGGAAACTTAACTACTCCATTTTAATCATCTATTGTATATTGCCAGGAAACAACGGCATTTTTTCTTGACTGAAGGGGAAAAAAAAAAAAAAAAGAGATCACACAGCATTTCCTCTGATTATTATAGCAAACTTTTAAAAAAATCTCCTGAATCAACTCAATCAACCATTGATGAAACAATGTCAATATCAAAATGCTGCATTTGCAAAAGCAACCTGAGAGAAAGAGAGTCCATCAAGATGATAAAGAGAGCAGTCCCTAGACTGAATATAGAAACATCTTGTCCCCATCAAATAAGTGTATGAGTTGTGAATATGGCACGAACAACTGGACAAACATATCTAGGGATGTGAGGCTCCCAGCCCTGCCTGGCTACCAGTCAAGGTTTGGAAAAGTGTTTGTCAGCCACAGCACATTTCATCTGCAAGCCGAAGCTCTGTACATGAAGGGAAGTGAAGAAGGTTTATGAGCAATCTAGCAGCCATCCCCAACTCATGATTCAAACAGCTTTGGAGACTTCCAATCATCTTTGCAGAGTGAAAAGAGTGGTGGTGTAGCTACAGACCACATTTTTGGTCTGTCAAAACAAGGGGAGAGAGATAAGTAAGAAAAGGTACTTCTTGTCACTGATCCCCTAGAATTTTCTTCCACGTGTGACACATGAATTCTAATGTTTGCTGCAAGACATGAAAAAACAGAGAAAATTCAATCTTAATATTTAAATCAACAGCCAAATGATATAAAATGTATTATGAAGTAGTCTGTAGCAGATCTTCTCTGAGATGCTTAGGTTCCAAAGTCCATCATCTAACTATAGAAAATTTGGTGAAAAGCAAGTCAAGATTAATCAGTCTCATTTAACAGAATTATAAATATTTCCTACAATCATATCAGGATAGCAGTTGGCCATATTGCAAAAAAGCGTCTTGTAAATGGAAAAGTTATAAATAAATAGATAAGCCTTTTGGTTGGTTTGGTTCTTAGAAAAAGAGTATGATTTTTTTATCAGGGTAAAGAAAGTTCAACAATGATTTTAGGCACTGAAGTGAAAGAGTAAATTAAAAATAGAAGCAGACAAAGAGGAAAAAAAAGAAAATAAACCCGAAAACACCCCATATTATCTATTTGACCATGAGAATCAATTAATGAATACTGAGGTTGAGATTTTAACTGATTATTGTCAAAGATTACACATTTTAGGACCTGACAGTCCAGGCACAGTCATCTCTGTGTTGTGGATGGGGAACTGGTGCGTAGGCCACCTTTAATGGGTCCTGGCAAAATCCCAGCTTCCTGACTGGAACCATACAAACTCAAAAATTTTTCTATTGTCCTGCCCGGTTCTCCTGGAAACAGGGGGACAGAGTGTGAAGGAGAACTGCAATGGAACTGAGTTTGGGGTATTTTTTACCAGGCTCCCTTGCAAATCACGATGCCACTTTTCAAGTAAAATTTGTTTTGCAGAAAAAAAGCGTAGCCAGAGAGACCTGACACCAACATTACAGTCCCAGGAAAAGGTAGGCATGCAAGCCTATCAAAGGTTTGTGTACCTCTGCATGGCATTGTACTTCTACTCTGCGTCTTCAGACTTCAATTTGTTACTTTTTTTTCCCCGACAGTGTTTAATCTCCACATCTATCAGAAACAAAGAATGAAAAAAATGGCAACAGCTGCTTATTTTCCACAGGAATGCTATCATTCCCCTTGGTTTTCAAGCCTTAAATTACTTTCTCATTTTGTGTTTTTGCTTTCACAGGCAAACTGCTTGTGTCTTTTTTTCAAAGTTCTTTGAAAACTGATTTTTTATGTTTTAATTAGAAATTCATCAAGAATAATTTTCTCTGAAGCTGAAAAGTGAGTTTCAGGCAGTGATTATATCCATTTCCCTAAAAATCTCCACAGTTTTTACAATCAATCAAAAAACCCCAAGCACTGACAATCTAAAATATGAAGAAATATGGTTCCTTTAGCTGCCAGCAATTGAACTAAAATGACAACACAAAGGAGAAAAAAAATTGCATTTTCAAAAATTCTCAGATGAATTAGAGTTATATCCTCAGAACCCCAAACCACTATGTATTCTTAAAAGAAAACAATTAGTTCATATCTTTTCCATGAAATTTCTGTGGAAGTCAGAGGAGGGGCAAGACCTCATTTCTAATCAATTTTCCAGGCTCAAAGTGCAGATCTAACTCGATGCTGAGACAGAACTACTTCCAAATGGGAAAGTTCTAAACAGAAATCCAGGAGCTGCAACTCTGGGAGCCAGCATTGACCAGACCTTGCACCAGGGTCAGAAGGCGTTAAAAATCAGTGGTTGAAATTATTCATACCAAGAAAGCCAGTTTAGAAATCAGGAAAAATTATCCTAATTTTTATAGAAAAATATGTGAATATACAGCTTTCAAACATCTCTTTAATTTTTCTGTTCTAGTTTCTTTGTTTTTAACTATATTTCTGCATAAAAGGGAACTGGATTAAATACTAACAAAGGAACAGAAAAACAACATGTGTATTATTCTTACCCTCAAAATTCTGTATCTTACTATTTCATTACCAGAGAGTTTTTTAATTTGGCTATAAAATGCTATGTCAACTTAAAATATGTATGTGTTGTATGAACAGGATAAAATCTTATCTTTTTATTTTCCTTGATGATAGTTTTTGTCATCAAAACTGCCTTGTTTGATTGCTATGGATTTGGGCTAAAGAATGGCACATCAAGGCCATGAAAACAAGATCTCCTGAAACATATGAGGTTATTCAACTTAGACATCCTTTGTCTGGTCTGGCCAGTTATCCAAAGATAAAGTACAAAAGAGGAGAAAGCTTGGCAAGCTTTGCCCAAGAGATGAGGAAGGTAAGACCCTTTTAACAACTCTTGTTTTTTTTGGCTGTTTGTTTGTGTGTGTCTGCACGTACCTATATCTAAATCTATTGATAGATTATTATTGATTCATAGATATAGATGATATAGATAGGTTTAGATATATAGATACAGGTATAGATAGATATAGATAGATTACATATAGATGATATGCATAGATAAAGATATGGATATACATAGATATAGATTAGATACAGATCTCTTATCAGAGGAACTGGAAAGTACCTCTACCACATCTTCCATTTAAATTCTCAAAACTCTGCACCTCAAGAAGCAAATTAAAAATGCATTATGGCTACAGATAGTGAGCTTTTGCCCTTGCAGAAGGGTTACTTTTGGGGATAACAGCCTTAAATGTTGCAGGTACAGAGAGACAGCAATAGTTTGCAATTCTGCCCTGCTCTGGAATCACTTAAAATAAATGCCAGGAGCCTTGAAAAGGCTCTGCCAGCAGTAGAATATCTGCATATGAAACTGAAAACTAAAAACGATTTTGAAAACTCAGAGAGGAACTGTGGCCCAATTGGATCAATAATTTGGAGCACAGGACTGAACCATTGTGACCACACAACAGAAATAATTGCAATTGCTGCTAAAATAAGTAACATATCTCAACACAGCTGAGATCAGGCTAATGATTCACTTTGTTTTAAATGTGAATTATTGAAAGCAGGAATCAGAAAGTTCAAGGATGAAATTAGCCTCAAAACAAATTATTCTATTTTAAAGTTTTGGAAGAAAAAAATCCAACTTGTACAGTATTGGGGTAAAGAAAATCTACAGAATACAACTCCAAGCTTCGAAGCTCAAAGTTGATCTGATGGTATATCTGAATACTGATAACCTGGGCACAGTTCCATCTCCAGAGAGAGAGATGCCTGCTATGATTATCTCTCTGGTAGCTGTCAAACAAAGAGATGTCATTCTGTCTACAGTTAAACAACAACAGATGGAACATACCCTCAGCCAAGGTACCATCACTCCAATGCTTTCAAATGGAACTTCACCATGGTTTGCACCAGCTGAAGGTGCATTCCAGATCTCTATTCCAAGGCGAGGGTTAATCTCATCTGTAATGTAAATTGAGACCACCACCAAAGAGCTATGGAGGAAACCACGTCTTTATGGCACCGCCTTATGACTGTACTTACCCACAACACTTACTCCTACTGTCTTCAGGGGACACCTAGCATATAAAGCCTCTCCATTTCCCAAGTTAATGGGCTGCAAGTTTCCTGCAAAACCACCAAGGTTTGGGAACAGAAGGTGCCCCACCTTACCTGATTTTGCATATTGCTTCTGGTCAGTTGACTGGATGGCTTTTACAGCCTCCACTGAAAGAAAGTAATTTTTAGACAGGAACTCTTTGGTTGTAAATATATTGCTTAAAGAAGGTCAGAAGAGGCAAGAACCTTGCAAATACACTTATCCCTCCACTAAGTATTAAACAACATGTACTGAGTCTGATATTTATTCTGCAGCTGTTTACATATAGGTGAGAAGCTCTAGATGTTGTGCCCAACCCTTTTTTCAGCTGTAACTGTGAGAATTAATGGATAGACTAATCTGGTCATGATTTCCCTAAATCACACATTTCATCCTTTCTGCAGTATTACAGATGAATTATGGATCAAAAGTATGAGAAAGAACGTTTCTAATAATTTGAGAATATTTATCTTCAAATCAAAATAAATGGTGCTCCAAGAATAGAGTAAAATATTGTGTACACATTTTCATATAAAAAGAATCTCTTAGAAAAGAAAGAGAAATAATGCTCTGCATTTACCAACCTTCATTCCAAAATTCCCATAAGACTAATAACTTTTGTTATCTTCATGCAAGACCATAGTTTTGTCTAGATTGCAATTTGTAAGGAAATTATTTTCTGTTCTGTCATGTGAATTAATCTTGAAATCACCTTAATGTAGTGATATTCATAATGAAATGTATTTCAGTTTAAGCATACACTTGCCAAGTTCTTCAGAAATGTTGTTGTTTAAGATATGTGGAATGGCATTGTGATTCAGGCACATTACAAATGGAAAAAGTCTATTAGATGAACCGTTCCTGCCACTAGAGTGATGTTCCCCCAAGATTGCTTTCTGGTCTTTTTTCTAGTCTAATTTCAAAGTCCATCTGCATGTATAAGTTGTGCCATTATGAGCAAGTGTATTAAAGTGTGTGATATGTTTTGAATCTATACTTTTACTCCAAAAAGCTCTCTTTATTACTCAGTGTGGGGGTAAAAAAAAAAAAAAGAAATAAAAAACTTACTTATTTTGTTTACTCTAATTCTGGAAGAGGCCACCCAAAGTCCTACTTGACAAGGGACCCACATCATATGGTATTAATAGTCTGAAACAACCACAGTGGCTAAGCACAAAGATAGACAAATATGCCACATAAACTTATTGTAAATATGCATCTCATCAAATGGGAGTTCAAGGCCACCTGAAAACTGCAGTCAGAAGACTACAAGCACACAGATGTTGAAATTCATTGGCCCCATGTTGCTGCAGGTACCTGACCCTCAGTGCTCATTCAGTTCTCTGAATATAAATAGCAAAGACTACAACAAAAATGTAACTAAAGGGACATACCACATGATAGAAGAATGGCATTATCAGGGAGACCTGGGAATTAAGAAAACATAGTGGTCAGAATGAAGAGCTTTTGAAATATCTGTTCAGGTCAGTTTGTTATTTTGAGATCATTTTTAAAGCTTACGCAGTAAATATACATTCTGCTGTACACTGGAATTAGATTGATTTATATTTTTCCCATATTAGACCAAGAAATGATTGGAATGAGAAAGCATGGGCTTCTGTTTTATGGGGTTAGCTAAATTCAGCTCTTTCAATTTCAATGGACAATCCCTTCCTTTTTACATGGTCCCTGCTACTCTGGCATCCAAGGAGCATATAGGATTTAAATTGCCCTGTTCTTTCTTTAAAGACAGTCACATCGTTACTGTTAGTCCAAGTTATCCCATTCTCATTTTACAAAACAAAATCTCTGAGACAGAGGAATATAATCATAACTCAGTACCCAGCCTTAATATAAAGTTGCCTAGATCATGTTTTTGACATGAAAAAACAGAACTATCTTTTAAAACAGGATTCACAGGCACAAAACACTGAATTTGAATGTTTCCTCAAATCCTGCCTGCTCTACCTAAAGATGTCTGTGAGTTTGGTATCATTTCAGGCTCAGAGCCGAAAATCTGTGGCCAGACTAGGATGCCTGAAGCAAATACTCAAAAACAGAACAAGGACTTTTTAAAAAGGGAGAAGAGGATACAGTGAGATGGTTTAGGATTGGCCCTCCTAAATCTGAAGAATTGAAACTCATGTCTCAGACTTTTAAAAAATTCTTAATTATCAAAGTAACAGTAAAGAAAAAAGAGGAAAACAACATTGTGTAGGATGACACACCAGGAAAAGGAGCAGGTAAAACAAGATTCAGTTAAATAACATCTGTGGTCTTGAGAGGGAAGAAATTAGGGCACTGGTACACCAATGAGCAGTATGCATAGCCTAAAAATGAACTCTGTTCCCAAAGTTCATGTCAGAGAGGAGTAGAGAAGTACAACCCTTTAAAGAACTGTGATTAAACTGTTCCTACTAAGGGACCATTTCCCCATGGTGAACTGCAGTCACTGGGTAAAATGGACAAATATATTTTTTGTGGGTGCAAGTGCAGAACCAAGAGCTCTATCTTCTAACCACAGGCTTTGCTACTGTGTGTCTCATCCATTTCTAAGTGCAATTTCTCCTTTTGTGAATCTTGACTGCCGTTTCTGCACAACAGCAGAGCTTTCCCATAGAGACAGCAAATATCTACTCTTTTCCCAGAGCAGACCACAATAAGAGGTAGAAAATTTTAAACATCACATACTGAAAGGAGCCTACAAAGCAGGGAAGAAAGTGATTCTGTGACATGATCAAGTAGTGAGAAACTACTAGCCCCATTAGTGTGATCCTAAGACACTTGGATATTTATGAACTGAAACATTCAAAATGGCTTCTGTCAAAAACAAAGGGAAGAACAGGGAAAAGGAAAATTAAATGGCATGGTGTTTCATTTTTAGTAGCCAAAATGATGTATGGACCATTTCCTTCCACTTCTTAAAGCATTGTATCCCCTGGAACAAGAAGTGGATGACAGGTCATTCCTCTTTCAAGCTTGTAAAATATACACATACATGTTGCCAAAACTACCACATTTCATGCTGAACTCAAGACTGTCTGCTCATGGCAGGCTCTCAGAGGACACCCAACAGACCAGGATTTTTAGAGACATAACTGAAAATGTCACTTCTCAACCCATCTGAGGACGGTGGTGCTTTTGAACACATTTAAATGATCTTTTTCTATCTTTTCTGTCTTAGACAAAGCCAACACACACATCTTCTCAGGCACCTAGGCTGGCTGAGTTCTCAGAGAATACTTCCCTGAACAAAGAAATCTAAATTAAGCTTGAGTTACACTTTAGGTTTCTAAGTGCTTTTTTGGATGTCAACCAGACTAAGAAACTTGTCCAAAGTCATTTACAAAGTTTATGGCAGAAAGGAAACTGATCTGGGGTGTCTGAGGTCTCAGGCTAGCACCCACAGCAGTAGAATATTGTTCATCTCTGCTGCTCTTATCGAACCAAAATGACACAAAATATCAGAAATTATAAAGACAGGAATTAATATGTTGAAGGACCCATTAACTTCACCTAGAAGATTCTGAAACATGATCTATGCTTAATTTTATCCATATATTACTTTCTTAACCTCTGCAGATGATTGCAGAAATGCCAAATCCATCTATTTATAAAGCAGTGAAACAGTCAAGTGTTCTCTAATGCACCATTTGCAAGTGCAAGAAATATATGCTGACCAGCTCATAACTATCTTGGCAAGGATTCACACACCTGCTAGGATTGTAATTTATCAAAGACAAACATATTTATATGTCTGTCTGTGGCTTCATGCTCATGAAATTGGAAAGGATGTTTAAACAGCATTAATGCTTTAAGAGCAGCCAGGAAACTCCGTGTTAAGGTTTTTTTTCCCTCTGTCCTTAGCTCACCCATGCTCTGCACAGCTCTTGCATATATGTAGAAAAAGCCTGTGAACAGAGCTGATAAGAATCAAACGAGGCTCTGTAATGTTGTGGCAAAATTAACTAAACTTAAACAAATGTGAAAAAAAAAAAAGCTTGAGTTGTACCTACCATTCTCTAGATGAGGTGGGTTCAGATTTGCTGTCTTGGGTTTTTCTTTGGTTAATGAAGATGATTGTAACAGACTCCCTCATATGAAGACTGTTAATATTGTTCTTGCATAACAACAGCCCCTGAGGATCTTGGGGAACATTCAGGTACTCCCATGGGGCACCTGCCACCCTCTGCAGATGTGTTATAATTTCCATAGAACTGTTTCTTTCAGACCCATTACACACATAAAAGATACAAACCCATTATCAGCAGATCATTCAAGTGATAGTAGTGACTCAGGAGGTAGACCATACATCAGCCTGCAGTGGAGTGTGTTTTATATACCAGGTATAATTCCATAGGAAATGCTGGAAGGCCCTTGACTGAACCAGCACCTAATGTCACCACAATTCCACAGTGATAGTAAGTGGTTAGGCACTTCCTTGCCCTCGATCCACAAAAGAACTGGGGTTCATGGAAGTTGCACGCTTGGATGTAGTCTTAGTCTGAACATTTATTTTTTAAAATGCTGTTATTTTTTTTTTTTACCCATCAAACTGCCAAGACACCACTAAACCATGTCCTGAACTGCCATAGAAAAGTATTTTACATACACCAGACAAGACCACAAAATATTAGCCTAGTTCTAAACTATTATATGTAAAGAGATATTAGTCCCATTTTTATGGTGTACTTAATTTTCTTTTTTAAAATAAGAGTTTAATATTGACCATTATACCATGGAACAAGTTTCTGAATCATCCAGATATATTTTTATAATATTAATTAGTTGAAGTTTCTAACTGAATGTTCAAGACAAAATAGCACCATTTGTGACAAATAAACACATAACACATTGTAATATCATCTTCACAGTTTTTTAATTAGAAGATTTATTTAAAAAAACCCCAATTATTAACTGACAAAACTTGAATTTTATAAACAACACAGTGTGAAAAGAAAGTACTTCCAGTCTGAGACTTCTGTATTTCTATGCAAGCCTTCCAATTTCAATTACTTGTAACTTAAAAAATTTATGTTCTAGGATAGAGTTAGTCTACTTCCTGCAACACCTATACAGTAATTTTGACAATGGGAACTTTATAGAACATATTTAAGTGCACTCAATTTTTACAAACATGTCCCAATACAAATGTAAAACTTGCATGCACTGCATGTAACAACAGACAGTTGGTAAGAACAATGAGCTAAATAAAAGTGCTAGCAACCTCAAAGTGCTAGCATCAATCTTATTTCTAAAAAGATTATCAATGACCACTGATTGTACTTCAGTCATAAAGCAGACAGATCGTAAAGAAATAAAAGGGCAATGATTTGCATATTTTTTCTAAGCCAGATCCTTTATGTTATCCTTATAATTGCGGTACCTTACTTGTCTTACACTAAGTCAATTTCTGTGTTGTGAAGTAAAAAAGAAATACACATATTAGATTAAAATGTGTGAATTTCCAGAAATTCCATATAACTATTTGTCTAGCTCCCTTGGTACAATCTCAGCTGTAAAGCAAAGCTTGGCAGTCTGAATTTCAGGAACAGTTCACGCAGTATATGCTCACAGGAAAATTAATTCTAAATTGAAAATATCTCTGCTATCATACAGACTTGGCTCACTCTTTACTCCAATTCCTTCACTTTCATGATATGTCTCATTTTGGTTTAGCTCATTGCCAAAAGACAAGTTTACAGCAACTTTAAATTGGTTTACATTGGCTTGAGGGAGTGTTGTCCAGTCAGGATTTAGTCAAAAATGCTTTAAGTTGACATGAATCAGGTCTGAGAATTCACTTTCCTTCCTTTTCTTTTCAGTTTATCACACTTTCAAACTCAATGACATATATATCCTTGCCTGGAGGCAAAGTAGGTTTTTTAGATAGGCACTTGAAATGTTCAACAATACTTCTGCTTTTACTTTGGTTATGAATTTCAGCAGCTTCTTGGGAGATGGTAAGTGCTGACACCAGAAAGTACGTCACAGAATGAGGTTAAAATTAAATGCCCTATAGAAACTCTGTACAAACACACAGTCCAGTGTAATGTAAGTAAAATGTTTATTTTCAGGAATGGCCTTTGGTATTTAGAAAGCATGTCCTGAAATTGGGTACAATCAGCAAGCTTGAAATAGCAGCTTTGAAAAGGTTTTCTTTAAAGGTGAAAGGAAAAATCCTTCATTACAGCAGAGAATACACTGCTGTCTGACAGCCCATGTTGACACTGGAGAGGTACAAAAGTCCAAACTGACCCTACACTTATTTGTCTGTGCAAGGCAGATGTACACTTTCCCATTTTCCCCACTACTTAGAGCTCTCACTTAATATGTTTCTTTGGAAATTTTTTGACATTAGGAGGAAGTTGAAACTGAAATACTTAGATTTTAAACAAATCTAAATAAACTATATATTAATAATGTACTTTTTCTTTTGCCAGTTCTTTTTATATCTTTTACTTCATGTATGTCTTATTACCCCATTTCTCCTTTACTCCTGAAAGTCTCTATTGGCTTTTCCTTGGGCCTGTCAAGATTGCATAGAGGAAAGGAGAAAGGAAAGTCTTGCACACGTCAGTGTTTCTCTTCAGCTCTTTATCACTGCTTTTCTGCTGAAAGCCGGTAGTTCTTTGCAAAGAGCTCTACACAAGTTTTCCTGAGTTACTCTGGAAAGTTATTTCAGCCATTTCTAGAGTGAATAAAAGTGTCACTGAGTAACTTGCTTTTTATTTTCTAAGCTGGAATAAGATGCTTATGAACTTACTTTGATCCAAAGTGACTTTGTAATGAAGAATCGTCTGAAAACTCTGAGGAGTCAAAGAAGTAAAAGAAGGTTTTCTAATGATTTGTCTTATCCTGAAAGCCTATTTCTCTTTCTCCAGGAGAGAAGAACTTTTGATTACCTTTATTACATTTCTGACAAAAGCTCAATTGAAGGTAGACTCAGCTGGTCAGTAATGCAGTGTCAATTTTTGCCTCCATATGACCCATTAATTTCAGTAGTAAAAATGCCCAATTACAGCTGGACATGGGCAAGGGTGAATGGCTAAAGAGAAACCAAGGGTGGCTTTAGAAAAGGCACTTAGAATTCTGCAGCTTTCCCACTCACACTGCCTTGGCAAAAGGCATGCTCCAGGCCACATGCCTTGGTGGACAGCCTTATCACTCAGCCCTGGGGTTAAAAGCCTTCACAAGTGTATATTCCTGTTTGCAGAACTGAGGCAACAGTCTCCAAGGAAAAGAGTCGGCACCTGATCTGTGGTGGTCTAACATAATCACCAGCAACTGAACATTCACCTGTGATAATCCATTATTCAATGACATGCAAGAGAAGAGAAGGTTCCTCGACAGATCTCCGTAGTTATTCATAAGGAGTACCTTGTGGCCACACCTCCAGCTTTAGATATATCCTGACCTTTCTGACAGCTCAGCTGATGGCAGGGGAGTAGATAACAGTATCCCTGACATACTATCTCTTGTTCAGGTGTCCAGTGCAACATTATCTTTCCCTCATGCTTATAAACCCAGCTCACATCTTTTGATTGTTTCTGTAGCCCGTTCAGTTCTGTATTCAGTACTGGAAAATACTGTTGTCTCCATTTTCTACTCTTACAAGGATTCACTTCCTCTTCAGTCCTTGTAGCTGAACTACCTTAGTTAATGCATATATAGAAGACAACTTATCAAAGACATGTAATGACTCATTCATTCTTTATTTGCAGAGCTTCTTTCATAAATGTGCTTGTAGACACATGAGGTTTTTCCTACAGTCAAAAACCCTGCCAGCTTTCATAGGCATTCCTCATTGGCAGCTTTAGCCATAGCAGAAATATTTGTCTTATTCCATGGATCCACAGGTGAAGATGACACATTGAGATTTTTATGGATGATTATGTTGGTCAAAACGGAAAAAAATCACCAAAATTTTAAATTATTCCTGGTAAACTAAATCATCTTAGATACAAGCTTCACATTTTGATCTTTTTCATCACTTCAGAGAGAACTAGAAGGTGAGGTACTACTAGCCAGTATAGAAGACTCTAACGCCATATGTGCAAATCATCTCATTGTAGTGCAAGGTTTGTCATGTCATCCTGCAGAAGGCTAAATAATGTCTGGATTTCACATGTTTATGCGTGCTGGCAAAAATATATTGTAGGGCACTATCAATGGCAACATCATCCTTTATATTCTGAAAAAAAAAAATACAAAGGGAAAAAATATAAAGGGGAGAAAATACTAAAATTCTAATATTCTGCTGAATAGAAAGTTGATCTTTTTGTAATCCTCCAAAGAGAAATCCTATTTATAGCAACACTGTAATCAAATAATATGCGATCACTTTGAGGTTTGCAACATTTGACAAATTGTAATTTTGTTCTTCACAAACTCCTAAACACTTCCTGCTAAGTGACAACAAGCATCAGCAAGTTTCAACAAACCTTCTGCAGTTTCTTTATCTCACTATAAAGAACAGATGCCATTCTGGGGCTGCTGTGAACTCTTCTGTTCTTTGTGTAATGTGCACATGTATATGCGAGTGCACATCACATGAAAATGTGATAGCCAAGGCCCATCTCAGATGCTTTTTCTGTGGTGCACAGTACGCAAACAGCTGGTTCCAGGCAAGAAGCTTCTGTCAATCATGGCAAAAATGTGATCCACATAAAATTTCATAGCAAAAGTGACAGAATTCTCAGCATTAATAATGAAATTTGGGCTGTTAAAATATACAAAAATGGTCCCACAGTGTTTTCCAGTATGTCTGCAAAAATGATTATCTATTTCTGCCCTTCACTAATAGCATGTGGGAAGTTTCAGAAGTACATGAGTTAAATAGAGCTGATGCTCCCACAAAGTAGTTTCTTTCAGGCTATCAGCATGATTTAAAATCTTTCTGCAATGAACTTTAAAAAACAAGGAGCCCAATGAACTGCAGATTTCAAGAATGTAGGAATTCCATTTTATGAAGTCAGACAAAATGTCCCCTACACATAAGAACATTGTCAAACAAAGTTTTGAGTGTCCCAGCCTTTACCGGTACATTTTTTTTTTCTGTTTGTTTTCCTTTCTGGGCAACTTTATGACCAGGAGTAAAAAGACAAACATCAGAAGTCTCACTAATTAAATAGAAAAAATGAGATTCCTGATTAAAAAAATGTACTTGCGTTTGAAAGGTAGTAACATTCCTAATGGAGAAGGAAAGCAAGGAAACATATGACTCATGAGGGGCATAACATCAAATACAGTACAGGAAATGAAACTGAGCAGTAAAAATGGATCACTTCATAGAGGGGAAAGAAAATTACCAAAGTCAGAGAAAAATGACGTAGAGAGTGTACAAGGTTACTTAAAAAAAAGGAACACATCAAAAAATCTTGAGACAGGCAACATCAATTTACCTTGCTTTAGCACTTAATCAGCTGCATCATTATACAAGTATTGAAAAGGTAGAAAACACAGAGGATAGAAGAATATGTCTTCTCTGCAGTTGCCTTATGATGACATTTTTCTGATCCTGAACAGGATCCAGTTCAACTTGTCCAAGTTTTCCATTTGCAACCTTCCACTGGAAAAATGGCAATTAGTTCACACCATAACGTGTAAGAGGGAACAGGCATTGCAGCAAGCATAGAGTTCTTGTTCTAGAAAGATTATATTACAAGTATCAGGATAGCCAGAGGTATGGCAAGGGAGGCATCTCCTGCAGGGAGAAGACCCATGTTCAAGCTCTGTTCCCCTGGAGTAAGAGCTAAGATTTCATCTTCAGCCTTTTCCCAGTAAGCCCTCAAGGCTATCCATTACTCTTGATGGAACGTTTTCAATCTCAACTATTAGAGCAGCTCTATTTTGTATAAATTGTATTAAGTATTCATTGAATTTTGGGTTTCAACACCAGGGGTTAGTGCCCTAATCATCTGGCTATTCTAGGAAGACATAAGGCGTGGGAGAGCATGGTAGGAGTCATATAGTAAGACTCAACAGGTTTATAAACTTCCTGTATCAAGCTCCACACTTTACCATTTCTGAGCTGACTTATGGGAGTCCTGACACTTTTCCAAACCTCCTTTACTCAGTGAGTTTATGATTATATCATTGGTAGAATTGGTTGAAATGTCTTTGGCAGACCCTCCTCTTTTTTTCCCCAGGAGGATGACAAGGGGCTTGGATGTAATGAGTAAAGTCATAGGACAGCCTAGAAATAGCAAAACATTTTTGAAAAAACTAATTACTTCCTGACGAAGTGTCTAGGTTTGAAAGACAGGTATCTGCTATGGAGGACAAGACCTCCCTTTGGAATGGAGAATTCAACCCCCCTCCCTTCAAATTATTAAGACTTTGATATTAAGTCAGCTCTCAGGCAAGGATATGGGGATAGGAATAACAGCTCTTTACTGGTATGTATAACAAGGCAAACAAACAACAACAACGACAGCATTAATAATAAACAAAACCAGGAACCTTGAGGGGCTTTTGTTTCATAAAAGCCCGGGGCAGTCTGNAGGAAGGATAAGGATATATTCTAAGGATATGCTTAAATAATCTTGGTTTTTGCTCTACTTAAGAAAACATTTTTAAATAAAATGAAACAAAACATACATAATAAAACTGGAAAAGAATCCTAAAATATTTTGCTGAATATAAGGGTTGTCTGGGTGTTTACCTCTACACGTAGTTTCTTTTTTGAAGAAGAGATGTAATTCCAAAATAACTTTAAAGGAAAGTCAATGAAAAGTAGGGATAAGGTTTTATTTTGATAAAGCAAAAATTGTAAATTACTTACATCTGAAGTTTAAAATTACATGGAAAAGCTTCACTTTGAAACAACATGGAGAATTTTTGCTGTTGTTGCAAGCTTTCTCTAGAAATGCCTTTAATACCATAATGAAGTTGTAATATCACATATGCTGTTACAGTACATTAAATATTTTAGTTAACAATGGCAATAGAAAAATGAGAAATATGAAAGCTCAGCACTCTAGAGCATAGATATTCATGCTTACTGACTTCCATCAGCTTTTTCTGCTGGGTTTGTTCACTTTCACAGAGTCTGTATGAGCCAGACTCTTGATAGCTCATTGATTCATTCACCCTACATATGTAGCATTCCCTGCAGAGACACCAGGTCAAACCCTTAAACAAAGAGCTGGACTTGACCAGAGGAAGGTCTCAGTAGCTGAAAGGCAACCTTCATTCTACCTGAAGGTTTTGCCATGCATGCCAAGCAGGGGAGAGCAAAAGTGTACAGGAGAAGAGAAGCCACCATCTGAGTAGGAAATGGTAAATTTAAAAAGGATGGTTGCTGCCTTTTTTCTTCTTTTCCTTATCCCCACATGCCTAGTAGTGTGAAGTACTTTACAGCTCATGACCAGTGGTCCATTATGCCATCCCATGGAGTCCTAACCTACATGGCAGATGGAAGAGGGAATGGACTTGGAATTCCACATCATTGCAACAAGCCTAGATGCACAAGTCACACAAGAATTGTCCCATTTATGGAATTCTGGATCTCCCCAGTATCTGCAGACCTAACAGGAGCAAGGAAGATGCTGTTTCTGCAGACGGATGTCTCATTAACCTTTCCTTTATAAACTCCTAAGATCATGGAATAGTTCCAACTGAAAAAGACCTTTTCAATGTCATTTAGTCCAACCCCCTCTACAATAAACAAGGACACCTTCCACTAGATCAGGATGGGTGCTCAGAGCCTCATCCAACCCAACCTTGAATATTTCCAGGGATGGGGCATCTACCACCACTGTGACAGTGTTCTACTGTCCTCACTGTAAAATGACTCTTCCTATCTAAGCAGATCTCCTTCAGTTTAAAGTTATTACATCTTATACTGTCACAACAGGGCCTGATAAAACATTTGTCTCCATTTTACAGGCTTTAGAGACATTTGTAGATAATTCTGGAATATATATCATGTCTTGTCAACACTGTAGCAAATGCTAAAATTTATCTATCATTTTACAATCAATTTCTAGTTCATATTCTCCATTCCAATACTCAGAAGGTTCTCATCTCATAAAAGAAAAAAAAGTTGTTTGTCTTTCTTAGTAATTTTTGTTTTCTAGGTGCTTTTTGTGCTTTTGTATTTTCAAAAGAGCATTTTTTCATCCAAATTAATTCTACTTCTCATAGGAAGTCCATGATAAACCATAAATA
>WBMY01017263.1:29033-40375 GCA_013397315.1 Donacobius atricapilla
TCCCCTTCCCCCTTCCCCTTCCCCTTCCCCTTCCCCTCCCTCTTTTTAATGAAATGTGGATAAAGAAGATGCAAATAAAGTCTCCTGCAACTACTGCAGAAAAATCTGTCAGTATGGTGATAAGTGGCTCCCTACCTTGTTGCATAGCAGAAGGCAGGCTATTTCCTGAATTTGGATTAATACACTCCACTGACTTGTGTTTGCTACAGACCACACCACTGAGCAGTGATTTCAGACCACCAGAGAATAAGGCAGCTTTTCAAATAAGAGTATATGTATTTTGCCAACGAAATATGTCCATCATTCTGAGGGGCTGCAAACTGCAGAAGGTAAGAGGAAAAACAATGGGGAGTAGAGAGGACCGTGAGGTGCTGAGAGGAGAAACCAGTGAAGTGCCTGTGTACTCAGAAGTTCTGGGTCCCCCTTCTCAAGTTGGAAAATACCTATAAAATGCAAAAGAAAAAAACTCCTTCATACAAAGCAACAGATTTAATTCATTTATTATTTCACTGATTTATTTTTCCATTGATTCGGTGGCATAACCCAAGCACTATCACTAGTGGAAAAACCATGTCAATGGAGCCAAGAATTAGTATTATATCATTGTGAATAAATATTCTGACTAGCATGGTACAAGGAGTATTAGCAGATAACATTAGTAATTCTTCAAAATGCTTAAGTTGATCATTTTACTACGCAACCTTTTTGCTGTAAACATCGAGAACTAAAAGCTTATATGCAATTATAAGACAGAAAAAAAAACCCCAACCAAACTGACAAAGGCTTTTGACAAGGAGAGACAAAAAGACACAAAGACAAAAATATCTTCAACAGTCTGCAGCAGATTTTCTTTTCCTTTTATCATTCTTTGAGTTACTTATTGCAACCAGTGTTAAAGTGTGGAGTAATCTATCCACTTTCTTCCTCCTGTAGGCAGGGGTTTGTTGTTTCCTTTCAATTTGTCTTTCTCTTTCTCTTTCTCNTTCTTTTGTCTTTTTATTTTTAACTTAGCTAACATTTTCCCAGTATTATCAAGCATGCTTGAATACTGTATCACTATTGAATACTCTCAAATTCTCACTCACTGTGCACAGAAACAAAGAAGTTTCCAACCAAATTTGAATAACAAATTTAACCTGTGATCAGGTTAAAATTCTGCATATATAATCCAGTGTGAAACATTAATTTATATCTTCTGGGAAAGGTATTTATAGGATAGCAAAAAGAAAATAAGAAGAGGAAAAAGAACAGTTTTGAGAAGTACTCAGAAAACACAACATTTGGGGCTACATATGCATTTCAACAAAATTTCTATGCTTTGCTTAGCAGAATACTGTTACACAGATGTTTTATTCTGGTTTGGGGCTGAGAGCCCAAGACTGTTCTTTCAACTAATTACTTTAATTTTACAATTAGAGCACAATGCTCTCTTCTCCCTCCTCCAAATACTCCATCGCCCCCCTCACTTTTCCCATAAGTAAAACCTACATGCTCAGCTTGATCAGCCTCTTATCCCCTAACTCGCTCACATGCTCCCTTTCCTTTTATCAGAAAAATAATTTTCCCAGGTCTTACAGAGAGAACATGCTTGAAGGAGAGAAGCACATAATTTGGTTTTTTTTTCCCCCTACAGAGTTCTGATGACAGTGAGTTGAGCTTACCAATTCAAGCACTTCTTTATTTTGTAGGAAAGAACAAGAAGGTTTTAAGAAGAGGAGATGAAAAATAGAAATAAAGTTAATTTTTTACCATTATGGAGAACACAGCATAGCAGTCTGACCAGACCTTCTAGGCACCTAACAGACTGTACAGGAATAGACAAAAAATAGATAAAAATTCAGGTCGGTATGCATCTACATATGACATAATTTTATGACATGGCATCAGTCAATTGGAAGGTATGTCAAAAATGTTGTTTCCTATTGAAAATAGCATAGTTGTCATATGGTCAGCTTTTCAAAAGGCAATTTTGTAAAAACAGTGGATTTTTTGATATTAAGCACACAGATCCCCAGAAATCTCTTATGTATAGAGTACAGACAGGGTAATAAGTGTATCTTAAAGTTAAAACCAAACAATTTTTCTCAATGAGTTCTCCTTGTGCCTGAACAGAGGGCTTTAATTATGGATATTGACAGCTCATTTCTAAAAGTTCCTCTACAACTTTGACAATCAGAGTTTCCACTCTGTTGATATGAAGCTGACTTTTTTGAAGGTAATATAGGTACTGTGTAATGCATTAAGATAGATTTGACTCTTTAATATTTATAAGATTAGCATTTATATTAGACCATAATGAGCTCCAATTAGTATCATTCCAATCTAACCTAAGGTCTATAACCCACTTTTCTTACATTTCAGACTTCATCTTCAAAGTTAAGATGGAAAAGAATTGATTGATTCATGACAACATTTTTTAGGGTCTACTGGGAAGAAGAATTTCTTGAATGATTGATCAGCATTTTTTCATCTGTCACCTGAGGTATCTTTAATGAGAAATACTTAATAAAGCTGCAAATTCACTGCTAATAGCAATTTTTTTTTTTTTTGGTTGCTTAAAATCTAAACATCCCCTTGTCTGTCAAAAAAGATCTTTAACTGAATTGATTTCCCTGTTGCATCTTCTTCTCAGGTAGATTGTTAAATCACTTGAAGGTGTTGCCAGGTTGATATCTAAATAAGTTTATCCCCCTGATGACACCCTGTGCTCTGCTTTAATCAGTAATGCTGTGACTGATCAAAAAGTTCTTATTGTGAGATTTTCAGCTTGTATATCCAGCAATCCACCGTATTTTGACTAAGCTTACTGCACACACGGAGATATGCAAAGTGAATCCTGGAGAGAAGCTGATGGACACACAGAGCTGGTGCTTTATGAAAAAGAAATGGTGAATGCCTGCTAGAGACAGGGGGATGGCAGATAAAAAGAAAGCATAGGAGGGATAGCAAACTCACAATGATGCCAGAAGGATGAGCCCTGCCTAACTTGAGAAATCAGTAAGCAGGTGAAGATCAGCTTGTGAGGATAATTATAAACTATGGGCTTTCTCATCAGGTTGTAAGTTTACACAGGAATAACTTTCCCTTTATGTATTGCTGTCCAAGTAGGGCTAATTTTTTTTGGAAGTTTTTCAGGAGAAAAGAGTTGTAAATCAGATACAGCATAGTCACTGTCAGGAGAATAAAAACATGGGAGGTATCAGAAATTGATGTATTTGAGCAGTGATGAAGCAGTAGGATAAGGCTGAGTAAAGATGGAGCTATAAGAGGCCAGTGTTTGTGTGCAAAAGGCTCCAACTCCATCATTTGGCCTCTGCAACATCTCCTTCCTGTAAACCAGCCCAGAAACATACTCTTTTTCTTCTGAAGAACTACACAGAAACCATTATTTCCATATCAAAGGAAAGCACATTTTTCCTAATATTCAGCCTATAAATCACAATTAATCTACCTACTCACATCCATAGCACAGATTTCTGTGCATATACAATCCAATTTACATATATGTCTTCAAGCAAGGTCTCCTCACCTGTTTTCAAGCACTTTACCTTTACCCAATGCAGTTCCCTGGTGGTAAATACCAATCCAATATCAATCCTATGCTTTTGCACATGCTCCATGTTTTAGAGTTCAATATATAAAAAACTACATAAACATAAATTAAATAATGATAAAGTCTTTTCATGGGAGTTACATTAGTAGATGCTGCTCTGCCCATAGGAAAACTACAATAGATGCCAACCGTCAGTGAAAGCAAAAGTTGAACTAATATTCAAAATGTTACCCTTGCTCGACCTTCTAGCGATTTCCATCTTCAATTCAGTCCATGATATCAAATACTCCTAAACAAGTACTCCAGTCATCTCATAGTCAGTAATGATGGGACATTGTTTCGTGTTTCTTTTCTCAGTACCTGCAGAAAACATTCAATGGATATCTTTTGAAGAAAACAATCCTTCATTCTCATGTTTAATGAGGTAACCTCAGTGACTTCCACACTCTTGCATCTTTTTCCCTTTTCAGAAAAACCAGCGCCTCTCCATTTCAGCTAACAGTGCATTTTTTTTTTTTTTTGCTACTTCAATTTTATACTTTTCTCTGTGTTCAGAAATTGTAAAATCAATTGACTCAACATGCCATGGAGCAAAGTAATATAAGGAATATACAGGAATATAAGTGAAACTCCTGAAACAGAGGCAGATTACATAATTCACGAATAATATTTCTGTAAAAATTGTCCACCAAAAAAAAGCTTCATGCACATGTTAATCCATTGACATCTTTCCTTGTTTGGCCCACCAGCTTCAGAAAATTGAGGTATTTCAAATGGCCTACACAAGTTCCTGCAGCTGAAAATCAACCCAGAAATGAAAAAAGATGTTGCTGATAAAGTATTCAAAAATGAAAATAAAACCCACCACCAACAAAAAAAGGAAAGCCAACACTCAGAAGTTGAAAACAAAATGAGTCAACACTGGAAATTACCTATCTGAAGCAGAAATAGAGTGAAGCCCTAAATGTTCACAGGAATTATGGTTAAACACAGTACATTCAGGATACTTAAATTCAGGGTGTCATTATATTCAGATGCTTGAATTGTTTAGAAGACACCAATTTACAGTTGCTAAACTGTTTGGTATATCAGTTATTCCTTTGATGGCATACTTCCCTCCCTATCCTAAACTGATAGAGTTTACTCTTACCTGATCTGGCAGTCTTTAGTTGACATCACAATGAGAAAAAGTAATAATAAAAAAAGGCTAAACACTGAAATAAAAAACATCTGTATTCTGAATCTGAGAGACGATCCAGTGAAGAACTATGAGTATGATGAGGGAACTAAAACATCTATTTCTAGACAGGTAGAGCTGGGCCTGTTGAGTCTTAAGAGACAGCTGAGAGGAGACCTTAGCAGTGCATACCAAAGTCTTAAGGGTAGATGTCAAGAAGATAGAGCCAAACTCTTTTCAGTGGTGCCCAGTGGCAGGAGCAGGGCAAAGGGCACAGACTCAAAAGTTCTGCCAGAATAACAGAAGTATCTTCACTTTAACAGTGATAGAGCATTGGAACAGGCTGATCAGAGACACGGGGGAGTCTCCTCTGGACTAGATCCTGTGCAACTTGCTCAGTTGGGCAGGAGGTTTAGAACTGCTTGGGCAGGGGGTTTAGAGCTAGATGATCTCGAGAAGTCCTTTCCAACCCCAGCTATTCTGTGGCTCTGTGCTTGCAAGCACATTTAATGCCATAATGTCTAAGGACTCTCTCAGAGCTACTCCTGCTTTCCCAAAGGATGTAGCGACAGCCAAAAATGTTTGATCCATCTGCACACAGCCGTAAGTTTGTGACCATTATTCTCTAAGGCAGACCTCACAGTTAAGTATGAATTTCTGACCAGGAGATTCAGTTGACTCTCAGGGCTTTCCAGGAACTGCTCTCAGAGAGCTCTGATAAGACTCAAAGCCAAACATATTTATCAGTGATGTAGTAGATTTGATAAGAGAACAACAAAAACATTTTTTCTCTCTGTCTGCAGTACAAGAAAAGGGATTGAGAGTAGGACCTAATAACAGGCATTCTCCATATCAATACTCAGTGAATTTTTAACTATTTCAGTTGTAAAGTGTTATTTCTTTTGAAATGTTTTTTTTCTTTTCCCTAAGATTTCTAGATTTTTTTTTTTGCTAAAAGTGCAAAAGCTGAAATGCCTATATGTTATTTAAATACAACAAATGGATTTTTTTTTCAATAAAAACTTCCCTACACTAGAAAAGAAGACTGCCTTGCTAAGCAAAATACATTTAAAAAAACTAAGTTCATTTTCCCAATTCAAGTAAAATGCATACTGCTAAGCTATTATCTGTGAGACAACATATTTTCTGAAATGAGTACATCTAAATTAAGATAGATCATTGGGATCTGCTTTGAAAGCTACTACATGACAAGTTACACGACTTAAAATTTGCTTAAAGGTACAAAAACTAGCAGTGATTTGATCAAGAATTTGGTTTAAAAATAAAATATTTTCTAGAGTTACAATTGGCATTTAAATAGATGGGAAGTCTTCTCTATTTCCTAAAGCCCTCTTAGGGTATTTTGTCCAGAGAAGCATTTCCCAGAGGCTTTTTTCATGTCTGGAATGGGGGCTTATTCACAGAGTATTATTTATGATTTGTCTTCAGGGTATATTCTTTTTTTTTTTTTTTTTTTTTGATGATGTTTGGAAAAACAAATAGTTTAAGACAGATTCTATTTAACTTCAAAACAGTCTAAATTTCTTCTTGTCATATGACAAATAAGTCAGTCTCATTTATTTTAGGAGTATTTGAAAATATTCAGCAACAATCTGAACCCTGGCTATTGGTAACTTTGACATGACACACAATAATTTTGCAACATTTTCCAATAAAACAAGGAAATCCTTAATGTTAGGCACTTGCCTGTCCTAGCTGGACTACAAAATCAGATGAGATCTGACATGACTTCAGCAAGTAGATGGAAAGTTATTGACGGTGTTTTTCAACAACCTCATGATTTTTCTTCTTCTATTGGGTGGTTTATCAGTTTGAATCAGTAGATACACTCCTGAAAGCCAAGATTTTATCACTCATTCATTTTATTGCAAATTCCATTTCATGTCCAAAGCCTTGAAATCCCTCTTTTAATTACTTCAAAGACGAAACAACACATTCAGAAAAAAATGAGTTACTTTGTTCATCTTAAATTCCCAATCCATATCATCAGGAGCTTCCCATTTTTTCTGAAATGGTCTTCTGCATATTTTTTTTCCCTCAAGTACATTTAACTAAAAAGATATATAGCTAATGAGTTGTTTCAGAATTTGAATAATAGCTATAGTCTACAAAAGGAAAACTATATTGCAGCAGGTGGGAAGAGCCTGAAGAAAATGGAGACACTGGGGAGGGTCAGCTGTGGTTCTGAGTTTCTTGCAGAGGTACAGATCACTCACATCATTCTGCTCTGAAAAGTAAAAAGGCACTCACTGAAGTGTGTGTTACAGGCCAGACTGCTCAGTGCAATTCTCATTATGAAAGGAAACAGAAATTTGCCCACCATTTTAACATATTTCGGTTTATTTCACTGAAAGCACAACCAGGGATAACATGTCCATCCAAATGACTCGCATGAGTCAGCAGCAGTCTAATCACTGTCTTATTTAGGTTGACAGGGAAAAACAGTTTAATCAACTCAAATCCTTTTCCAGCTCAGGAGCTGTATTTCCATTAGTGTAAAAGTTTAGGCTATTTGTGTTGTGTAATGACTGTGCATAAGGCATTCAGTCACCAAGCTGCATGTACATCTGACTCAGTGCCTTCCAATACCTAACTTAATGTAAGGTTTTGTATCAACAGATTAAAAACATACCGAAAAACAAACAAACAAACCCACAAAAAACAGCACGAAAACCTTCTTTATAGCAGTAAGACCAAAGGTCTTTTCAATTTTGTATTTTCCAAAATTCAAAGGTGGAATGATCTCTTCAGTTTTCTTTACTAAAACGCTCCTCAAGCTCATTAGCTCAGTTGTGTTTGGTTCCTATAATTTTGTTCCTGATGAATAAGAACAGATTTTAGGAGCAAATGATCCTAGATGATGAGTTTAAGACAAGTTCCTTATATAATGTTGTGTGCCAGTTTAATATTCCAAATAGAAGTAGATGTAGAAATCAGCCAGAAGAGATACAACTTTCTTGCAATCTTGATTCATGTCTCTATGAACCTCATTTGCCTATGAATATGGGAAGAGAAAACAAGGAAAAAAAGGATTGTTGAAACTGGGAGTTAAAAGATATTTCAGACTGGAGTGCTTTAACATCTTTTCCAAATAGGAATTTTCACTGCTGTATCAGTTGAGTTCAGTTTCATTCTTGACTATTGTCTCATCCAAATATGTAGATAATTTTTAGCTTTTTAAATATTATGATTTCAATCTTATTTTCACTGTGAAGAGTACAGTGTAAGAATGGCAAAATCAGCTTGCTAAGGTAAAATTGGTATTTAAGAAGAAAGACTTTCAGACAAGAACTGACAAAATAATGCAACAAATTAAGCATTTATTGTGAGAAGTCATGAGAATTATTTTGTCGATTGTCAGCAAAACATCAAGTATTTTCATATTAACTTGGAAATAGCGGTTCCCATTAAGAGATCCCAGCAGCTGAAATCCTGCTATTCATGAGTAAATAATAAGAAAAAACCCCCTTACTAAACAATATCATTTTTTATTATCTACCAAACCCTATGCATGAATTCTTCTCTTGAATATCACCACTTTGTTTCACACTGATGTGTTTAATGGCCTCATTTGTGTATTGGTTCACATTTTCATTATATTTTGTCATTTAGCATTCTCCGTGATTTTGTCTCATTGAACAGATGCACTGCAGTTTCTCTGCCGCAAATTCTATGATCCTTAATTAGATGTCAATATGTTTTCTTGAAGTGCTATTGTGAATTGAACACATTTTTAGTTACATGGACATTAATTAAAATCATATGCTGAATTGTTACATCTTTTTAAGCCAGTTGAAGAAAATATTTCTGGTTTACTTGAGTGCTGTAAAACATTCAATTTTATTTCTTCATTAGTTTCTATACTGAAGATTCTACCCCATCCTACCCCAAATGACGCAGTATCACCATGCATAAAAAGACACCCTGCCCTGCATGCACGGTTCTAAGTGCTAAAGAATGCCTTCAGATATGTTCCCTTAATGGAAGATGACGACAGCTTCCCTCTCTAGGAAATGAGATGTGTATTTATTAAACATGACAGAGGGAAGGCAAGACCTAGAATGTACCTTCATCTCAGGAGTCACTGCTTATACTAGGGGCACACTGGAGAATAAATGTGACTTTAAATCACTGCCTATACAGGGACATATTGGAAAATAAATGTGACTTTAAATCAAGGAGGAGCCGGGTCTGTAGTCCCAAACTAAGTGCTACAAGAAAATTCTAGAAACTTGACTGTTGTTGACAGATAGGAGAAACAGAGGGAACAAGAGTAGTACCAAGATCTTGCATAATCACTGACATGATTTTTATACTAAATGATGTAATTTTTTTCCCCTGTAGGGGAATCAGTTTTGATGGGCAGGGGATAAGAATTTTTTTAAAAAATCCATAGCAGTAAGTTTTCAAGGAGATTTCAAGCAGGTCTCAACAGAATGAATGGCATAAGGCTGGCATAAGATGTGTGAAATAACTGTAAACAGCTAGTGGGATGTGAGCTAGTGAGGAAAAAGAGCAAAGAACAGCTTAAAATATTAAGGCAAACCAGTGAGAACCAATATTCTTCCCTATTATTGTAGGTGGCATGTCCTTCCAAAACCACCCTTTTGGTTAGTGTAACATTTATTTCTGCTTCCTACTCAGTGAGAGCAAGTTTTGCCTCCACTTTGTAGTTGCTAAAGTTTCCAAAACATAAATTATGGATTCAAAAGGGAAGTTGGGTTCATACTCTCCTTTTTCTGCTAGAGATTTACTCCATGAAGATATTTCTGCAGACTGCAGAGGGGCAGAGACAAGTAGAAGAGGTACACAACAAAAAACAAACTAACAAACAAAACAATGCGAACAGAAAAAAAAAAAAAAACCAAACAGACCAAAGAAACCCCAAACCAAAAACAAAACCAAACCGAAACAAACAAAACAACCTCAACCCAAAAACTACAAAACAACAAAAAACCCATCAAAAGAAAACTGAGAAACAAAAGAATTCCATAGATCCCTTATTTTAGTCCCTCATGTAAAGCAAAATAAGGCTGAACTGGTCAATGAGATGATTCTCCACTGCTCCTTTTTATTCCCCTGCTATTATAACCCCTTTTTGCCCACTTCCTCTCCAGAGAGTTTAGTTAGGTGTAAGGTTTCTCCCAGAAGAATCAAGGACCTAGATGAAAGGTAAATTCTGCTTTTTCATATGATTATATCACACATATTGCAGTATTTGAGACAATTTCAACAGAGAGGCCAAGGATTTGATTACAAAAGTATGATTGAACATAAAGAGTAGAAAGAGATTTATCCAAGCCTCTAAACAAGCCCACCAAGCCCACAGATGTTTTGCTGCAGTGGGAAGATGCTGCTCACTTGAATACAAAAGCAATATTTTTGCAGCATTTTGCTCTCTGTCCTCCCTTACCCCTCTCCATATGCAGCTCTGTAAGTTTATAACTAGAGCTTGCGGGAATGTTCCTTCAGCATTTTCGAGAAGATGCTAATTGATTGAAATTTGAATGTTTATAAGACGGGTATTTGCAAAATGAGACATTCAGAAGGAGAAATGGAAAATTTTTTCTTCATCCCATTTCTTTGTTATTTTAATGAAAAGTTCAAATTTTTAGCTTTCAGAAAATATGGGGAGACTTATGTGAAAACAAAAAAAAAATTACAGATGACAGTCTTTTTCCAAGTTTCAGCTTGTAAAACTTAGAGAGACTGCAATTTCTCCTCCTGACTTAGCTCTATTTTCAGTGAGAGCACATGCGGTTCTAATGAGTGTCATTAGGTCCATGACAAATTTTCTGTGTATCAAACCAGCTTATGGTAAAACACAGACTTCACAAAATTAAAAATAGAGTACTGAGTTCTTAGGAGATTGAAAGGCAAACATTCTGAACTGTGAATAAGTCATTTTATTAAAACCTGTATGAAACCTCAAATTTAGAGAGGAGCTCAATTTGCATGCAAGATTTACTGTAAATTTTGAACACAAATGTCATCAAAATGTTCACAGAATTAGGTTACACAAAAGACAAATTCTGACTGAAGACTATTATTTGCAAGTATCACATAGACAGATAGCTAAAGCAGTTATGAGTTTAAAGTCTGTGGATCAAGGCTTGGATTCTCTGAACACATCAAAAAGTCTCAAAGCAGCTCCCAAGGTTCTGCTGATTAACCCAGTAGGATATTAATTAAGGAAACATCTGCCATCCATACTCAGCATTCTCTTTCACCAATTAGGAGAGATCTGGATAATTCAGACTTCTGAAGCACTTTTTTTTTTTTTCTCTTCTTTTTCCACTGAGAATTATGTCTGTACAGCACCGACTGAAATAAGCCAGTTTACTACTAAAACACACTGCAATACCTACTGGAAGTAGGAGAACTGAAGGAAAAAGGAGATTATAATGTTAAAAATAGTGCAAGCCACCTGACCCAGTTTTGTGTAGCGGCTGGATTCTCAAGCTGACATCTTTCTGTTCCTGTACTGGAAGAACTAGCAGTTAGCTAGTCTCTTCCCAGAGAAAAAGCTCTGAAGCCAAGCAAAACCAAACAATTCAGAGGAGCTCCACAAAAAAAAAAAAAAAAAAAAAA
>WBMY01017263.1:49133-81222 GCA_013397315.1 Donacobius atricapilla
AGAGAAGTTACTCCAATCAAGCATATCCTACAATGCTACTAGTGTACAGTGTTGCAGGGGCCTTGGAGATGATGGGCTGGGGGCAGAGACAATAGCTCATTAACTATTTCTCTCCAGTGTATACCAAAAAATAGTTTCTAATTGAAAACTATCCCAGCTTCAGAGAAAATTATCTGAAAATAACTCTTACTTCTTTTACTGACTCCCCCCCCTCCCCCCCATTTCTTCAAATTTCTTGGCTTTAAGACTTTCAACACTCCTCTCTCTGCTTTCCCCTCTCCCACCTCTCACCTCCTCCCCCTCCAATCTGTCTTCCCCGCCTCCCTTGGCAGGCTCTTTAGCTTTAATTCAATAGTTAAAAGGCTGAATCAAAACTTGTATAATCAGCTTGAACCAACTTTTATTCCATGTCAGAAAAGAAGAAGAGGTTAAGAACAGCCCAGATTTGATTTTGCATCCATGAGAGTGAGCAGAGTGACCCATCAATATTTCCCCCTTCACACAGATACATTATTTGCCAGGTGTTAAATGCTACCTGATTAGTCAACAGCAGCAGTAGGAGAAGCTGAATGACAGGTATGAAGCACCACAGGGCTGCTCCTTTGGCCCTTCTCCTGTGACACATTTCATTAATGCTGTCATCTGAAACCCAAAACCTAGAAGCTGCTCTAGGTTTAGTGGAAGGCAAAATTCAGGGAGAAAAAAAGCAGAACAAGGCAAGGAAATTAGACAGGTAGAAGTATGAAAAAGTGGAGAAACACTGCCCAGTTATATTCTTTGAATCCAAAGCAGCTCAATTTCAGCTTAAATAAGTGCAGAACACAGATAGGCACTATGAGAAGTCTGCCATGCAGGGGAGAGCTGAAAATGCCTTGATTAGCCTGATAAAAATGCTGACATGCTATGACTGCTGGATCTAATTGTAAAGAATGAGCACAAGCCAGGGAGAAAATCCATCAGTGTTGTTAGGCAATATTAACACAAAACCCAGTATAAACACAGTGTTGGCCAGCTTCAACACGCTGAACAATTCATATTAGGCTGAGACCAGTAAGAGAGTCTCTATAACCTGGTAACCCCCAATGCCTGATGCAGCAGCTGTCTTGTCATAGGAGGATCACAACCTGATATTGATCAGGGCTTGAATAATTGGGTGTAATGGGGTTCAGGTACCAGGATAATGCAAACAAAAATCAGCAAGTGATGAGAGAGCAATGTCTGAAACTGCTGGAAATTTATTAGATACCACTGTTGATTTTATTTTTGTCCTTGCTATAAACCAGTGTGCATATGAGGAAGAAGTTCTTTATTCTGCTGCTGGAACAGATTGCCCAGAGAAGTTGTGGGGTCTCCCTCAGTGAAGATATTTAAGAACCATCTGAACACAATACGGTGCCATGTGCTCTATGATGACTCTTCTTGAGGCAGGTAGGCTGGATCAGATGGTTAACAATAGTCCTTTCCAACTTGAACCATTCTGTGATTCTGTGATTTAGAAGATTTTGGGTAGAAAAAGTGAGACACAAGTTTTATGTACTTGGGAGAATTGTGTTGCCTTTAGCTTAAAAATTACAAAAGAAAATAAATTGTGCTTCTTTATATAGCTAATAAAAAGAACACCACCACTACACATATTTTTCACCATGCCATGGAGAAAAAAAATCAGGCTGATTTTTTCTTGAAGGTCAGCATTGCACCATTTGAGTTTCTGCAATCTAAAAAAAAAAAAGTTACACATTATATATGTTGGAGCCCAGGTGCTTGACCTCTTTAAATTACTTCCTTTAAGGTAAGTGGTCAAATTAGAAATACAGACTATATGAATTTATTCTGGCTTTTCTTGGTTTTGTTAGGTTTTTTTCTCCAGCAATTTAAGTGTTTAAAAATAAATCAGCCATACAGCATTGTCTGAGAAAAAAAAACCTTAGATCTAACTTCTAAAGAGAAATTTTATTTTTTTTCTTTAATTAATCATAGGATTTTAAAATCTGCAAAGCAGTGGGAGCTACACTTGACACACATTGAAGCCTGACACTTCTTCAAGGGCTAAATTTTAGGACCTTTCATCCTCTGGGGAATGGGTCACATGCCCCAGCAGCAGTGCCACACACCTCTCAGATCCTTACTGCAAACAGCCACATGTGTTTTGCATGAAAAATATTCAAATTACCCATACTTTACAAAGCAGATTAAAGTTTTTACTAAGTTGCAATCAGTGTCACATCTATTGTATATTTAGACTTTTCTTTTTCCTTTTCTGGATTTTTCTACCAATCCATCCTTAATGCGTGTAGTGACAATATACAAGACAAACCCACTACTTCTTTGTGATCTAGGGGAAAATAAAAGAACTACAGCAATCAGAAAACACTTATATTAGTTGCCATCATCCAAAGAACAATACTAAGTTTTTTTGAAACCGATATTTAGGACATTATTTCCAACCACTCTTGCCTGATTTCTTCTTAAAATATAGGAAAAAAACCAAAAGTTTTCTGTCAATTTTTAATTACTTATTGACAGCTTAATAAAAAAAATAAAGAAAAAAAAGCTTAGGAAAGCAAAGACTTTGACTACATCCTGTTATTACAATGGTTTTTTCACCGCAAAGGAAAAGCCAAAAGTTGCATTCATTTTGTCTCCTTTTCCCATGTTTTCATCTCCCCTTGTGCAAACACATCCACCCTACACATAGTGAGTGCATATTATGGAATTAGTATTAGCTTAGTTTGGAAGCTTTGATGTGCAATACTTTGCAGAGCTGCCAGCAGCATTACAGTCTACTTAGCATAACACAAAGACTATTCTTCATCTATTCAGCTCACTTCCAAGTCTTATATCAGTGTCACAAAGACGATTGTGCCTTCCAAAAGAAGGACTTGCACCTCTTAGGGTTAGTCCTTTCTCCCAGAGGACTGAATGTAAGTTCTGAAGCATTTTAGAATTTTTATCAGATGAAAATAAGGGTTAAATGCAATCAAATGAAGAGAAGTGAAAACAAACAGGCCGAAATAAAATGAGTAGAGAAACTAGAATTCATGTTCCTACTATATTGTTTCCAGAAGGGAGAATTTGGGTTTTGTAGCATGGCATTTTTTTGTAGCAGTGAAGTTGGGACTTCCTCTTTGAACGTATAAAGAATATTGCACTTTTAATTGAAATGTACAGATTGCAGCAGTTAAACATGAAATGCTTTCTCCTGGAAAATTCATTGTAATGTACTGTTCTATGAGATAGATTTGTTGCATTTAAAACTATAAACGGTACTACTATAAATGGTACTACATATGGGCACCAGAAGACCATGAGAAATACCTCAGAAGTTAACATGTCCCTTAGAACTTTTGTCTCCATTCTAGCACCAGAGCCCATGGCAAGCATAATTTTCCTTTGAGTGGGTTTGTGGATCCAAGGAGAGAGGGTGCCACATAATTTGCCAAACATATTCTTGCTGAGGTTATAGGACCACAATGCTAGGTGCCATAGGAAAAAAAAAAAAAAAAAAAAAAAAAAAAAGCCATCTGGAAGTTTTACAGCAGAGAGAGACCAGATAGGAGGTGTAACTTCCTATAGTGATATAGCAATATTGTGGTAGAGGCAAGACTAAAGCAAAGGTTTTCAATACTAGTCTAGCAGTTCCCTCCTCCCCACTCCATTTCCCATCATGGTATTTACTGTACTTTTGAGCACTAATTTTTAAGGCTGTATTACCTGTAAATGTGGGAACATTTTGTGTGGAGGAGTGCTGCTAAAAGGCTATTTAAAAGAACAAAAATACCATATGCTTTCTGGATTAATTCTGAAGCCTCATTAAGGTCAACATAAAAGACTCAGATACACTAGTGATTCGGCGTGTACTTTCACTTGATCAGAGAGGGGTGGTATTTTTGTAAACAAAGTTGCTAATTTAACTCAGTCCTGAATAAACTTGTGTGTAAATATTCTGAGCTGCAATATTGCTGTACCTTGGGAGAAGAAATGCCAAATAGATGCTGAGTTAACTAATCTGAAATAATGATGGCACTTCATTTCTGAATACAACAGAGAATTAAGAAAATTCATATTATCTAGCAACTCCTAAGCAGTTTCTTACCAAACTACAAGATAGTCCTGCAAACTGGTAATTCAAAACTGACACAGAGGCTGTGTCAGAAAGCGTGTGTAATGTTGTTCCTGTTAATAGCAAATTATGTTTTGAATAAGGTTAACACCTTCAAATACTTCAAATACATTTTATTCTTACTACTAGCTATAATAACTATGAGAACTAAGGTCTGAGAATCTACCCTGAAACATTCCAGTGATATTCATGAATATTAAAAAAGTGATATATTAACTACATCCATATAAAATGTAAATGCATTATTCTACCCCAGAATTGGGTCTGTAAATAAAATAGCATTGATGTCAGTGAAAGTATACTAAATTTTTTCAGACTGTAAAATATTTACTTTCAAATTGCCAGCCAAATACCTACTAGTCAATTCTGAAAGCCTTGACATGTATTTTCATGTTAATAAACATTTTGTTTTTTATTTTAGTGACCAATCAATGAAAAAAATGAAGAAAAATCATAATTTCTAATCTAACGGGATGAACCATTTTCCACAATTTTATCTTGAAACAAATACATTCATTATTTGAAGAACAACATCTGCAGAAATTTCATTTAATCCTACAGATCAGAATCTTATTTGATGCAAAAAGAGAAGTAAAGATGGGCACATTTTATCAGACCAAAAATATTTGTTCCTCTAACTGTTCACTGAAAACTTGTATTCATATTTTGATTCTTAATAGGCAATTGAATCCAATCAGTCTTAATTTTAAATCATTTTTAAAATGTACATTTTCAAGGTAATAATTACAATACCAAGGGACAAAGGCTGGCAGGTAATAGAAATAAATTTGGTATTAGGGGAAAGAACAGACAGGCAAAATAGTAAATACAGCTTTTCAACTTTTCCAACTTTCAAATTTACACCTCTATTTACAATTTTTTATGAACACTTTTCCAAGAAAAAGAAAAAGAAAAAGAAAAAGAAAAAGGAAAAACATCCATGCAAATTCAGTTTTCAGCTATAAAACAGACCTTACTTTCAGTCTAATGAATGTTGAGTGACAAAAATCTTTAACTTAAAAAAAAAAAACAATCAGTAACAAATGTGAAACTTTCCCATGGGACATCTTGATTTCTTATATTTTTTTATAAGACCACCCTCTTTACTTCTTAATTTTTCTGTATTTTTTTCCCCATCTAATTACTTCAACTGATATTAATTTAGGATATATCTCTTTGCTGCCCGAATTTGTCCCCACACAATAAGGCTATGCTACTTTAGTCACTAAAGAATAATTATTCCTCTGTATGATGTTCTGGTGAAAATCACTGTGTAAGTGAATTTCACTTAAGAAGAAGATCTGAATGTTGACAGGCCCTCAGGAAAATACTTCAACAGACCTACCCCATGGACTACGTGTTCTAATCTATTACATCCCTCTAAAGTCTCCTAAGATGCAGTTCAGAGTGTATTAAGACATTTGTTTTGGAGAAGTTCTCGACCACTAGGAAAAATAAGACTATGAACATAAGGCTGAGCTAAGGACACCTGAAGTATAGCAATGTGAAGTCAGTAAGTGTAAGCCACATTTTTTGCTATTAGGAATGTCCTAGCAGTAGGGGTGGTGACAGGTCAATTGTTCCGTGATGGCAAAAGTCCAATTCTCCCTCATCACACCTGGCACTTGTGTCAAATTTCCCACCTAAAGGTCTTTGATGAAAGATCCTGCCTCAAAAGACCACAATATCTTTTCTAGTGTTTCCCTTTCCTGCTATCCCAGTCCTAATAAACGGTTAAAATCTTTTGCAGTGTAAATGCTTACATTTTTATCTGCTCCTTGGGCGCAGGGAAGCTTTGTCAACCTTCTCACTGCAAAATTGGTGTCTTATTAAACCCTTTGCTATGATAACATTATTAAAAGCTACATAAGCCCAAATCACTCAGTCCTTCCTAGCAGATATTTTCTAATTCTCCAATCACTGTCTCACAAAGAGACATACTAAAAGCCATGAATCCAGACTTTCATGGAGAAAGGCAAAAATAATTGGACTTTTTTTCTACTATAATGTCATCAGACATAACAGAATGTTTTCTTCCTCTCTTACAGACAAGTTTTATTTCAGTATAGATTTGTAATTTTTGTCCTTTCTTCTTTCTTTTTTTCTGTAACATACTAATGCAGGCAACTCACCCTAGCTGCAAATGACCTCACAGCCCTGCGTCATCCGGACAGAAGGCATGCACAGATGTTTAGCCTCTCCCAACTATAGGTGTTTATACTTGTTCTTGTTGCATTGCGTCAGTGATAGTCTTGGCACCATCAAAAATTTGCCAAGACTCTTTTTGTTTCTGAATCCCAGCCTACAGGACTTCTTCAACTTCCCATGCTATGCATAAAGCTAAAAAGGCCACTATGCATAGTCATCCAGGACATCAGAGTTTCTGTCAATGGCAGATCAAGAGTGAACTTTACAGAAACTTGTTTTGACAGAAATAATTTGAAACAGCTTTAAGCATAATTTTCCAAATAGATTTTTGGGTTTTGTCTTATGCTTTAATTTAGATCAATTGTAAGGAACTGTCAAAAGCTTTACTGTGTTAATGATATACATCTATGACCATCAACCTGACTAGAAGCGCTATTCCTCTAACCAAATAATTGGCTACCTTATGAAACAGGAAATCAGGGAGAAAAGTACCTGATTCCAAACTATTTGTTAAATTAGCAACCTGAAATAAAAGCTTTTTTCTTGTAAAACTTTAACAGAGAAACAAAGTTTAAGAAGAAAAGTATTGATTCCAATAATTCGTACATTCTGTTTGTACCAAGTATTACTGTGTTCTCTGCAATTTTGAGGAACCTGAAAAGTGCTGATGACATTACCACAAGAAGGGATATGCAAAAGAAACAAATGTACATAAAAATGTACAGAACAGGTTTAAAAAGAGCATGAAGGTTTCTAATTGAGCATGTTCTAAAAAATGTAGGACAAGCTCATGATAATGGGAGGTTGACAGGAGCGAAAAGAGAGGTGAGCAAACAATTTAAAGGCCGTACATCAAAGAAAAGCAGAACATACTACCACAGCATGAACAGGCAATGCCTCACAGGAATGCTTGTTTTTCTGTCTGTACCTAAGACAAAGAATAAATACATGGAAAATAGAACAATAATCATTTCAATGCTATAAACAAAAGTAAAAAAGAGCAAAGGCACAACATAGCTCGTAACAGTCTGAGGAGCTGATCAATCAGTACAGTAGCAAAAGAAAAATAAATTCATATGCAAAAAAAATTGCTAAAAGTGCAAACAAAAAAAAGTTTTACTTAAAACACAATTAACACACATTTAAGTATTGCTTTAAGATTTCTTTTTTGACAAAAGCTAAGTGAACATGAGGCAAGGGCTAATTACCTGGTCTTTTTAGGCAAATCCCAAAGCCATTATCAGGCCTTGTTGGATTTAATCTTCATGAGTCTTTAAAAGAATGGGTGAGAATATTTTGTTTTCCATCCGCATACCTGCCCAGCAGCACAGGAAATCACTAGGCACACTTAGCCATTATGTAAGTATAGGATCTCCTATAGTAACAGATTTGGGGTGTATTCAAGAAGCTCTCTGAATAAAGAGCAGGCACAGTCTTGACTACATTTGGACTGCCACAGCAGAGCTTCATCAGTGAACAGCAAGAGTCTCATCAACTTTTTTTCCAAAAACCTACTGGTTTCCCCTTCCATCCTCTGCTCAATGCAAACCATACTACTTTAATGAAAGTGTGGATCTTAATAGTCCTTTGGACACTCACCTGAAATTTCTGCAACAAAGTCTTTGCAATTCCCTGGAGCTGTATAAATAATTGACAGCAATTAACTACTGCTTCACCTGCCCAAAAAGTGATCTATCACCAGAAGTGGAAAATTACTGAAGGCTCTACTTCAGCCAAGCTCTTCAAAAGGATGGGTCTGTATTCATTTCTGTTGTGTTTTGTTGTTGTTGTTGTTTGGCAAAATATGTATATTAAATGGTACTTCCTGCAGCAAAAATATTTCATCAGTTTTCAGAGATTTTCAGAGGTACAAGCAGAAGCTAGAGTGCCAATATCAATATGCTGCTGTTCATAATTCCTGCTTCTAAAAAACAGCACTGTTCAGAATTTGGAATGATGCTTCATTTTTTACATTGTAGGTTGAAACTGATGATCTCAAAGGTCTTTTCCATCCTAGTTCATTCTGTGATTGTGTTTCTGTGATTCTTAGTTTACTTATGAGGAGTTCCAAGTCTAAAGACACCACAGCACCTCACATTCATTTGTACAACCCCATTCTAGACATGAGCATTTTTTAAAGAGGTGACCAAGTCCAGCCTCTTACCAGCAAGAATTTTCTTCTGCGTTTGCATAATTTAATGCAAGGGGATGTTACCTACAATTTCCTCTTGCCACAACATGATGCAAGTCATACTTGGTTAGAACAAGAGCTGAGTTTTAGTTGGGAAAAATAATCCAACACTTTGTGCGGAAAGAATAAACCAGCATCAAATTTTGACCAGGTGGTCAAAATTCCAATTTCCAGGCCCTCTTGCCTTTCTTGTCAACTCCTAACCAGAAAGATCTTGCAAGCACGGGAATGGCTGGCATGCCTATCAGGGCAACTGAAGCTTGAGATTTAAGAATTCCAAATTTTCTTACTAGTTTAGATGCAAAAAATGTGTATGCTCACCACAAATACAACAAAAGAAAAATATTATACTCTCCTGAACTATTTCCTGTATGTTAATTTTGAGAAATGCTTGCAATCCTCCAGTACTAAAGACAAACAAAAGATAGATAGAAAGTTATTTTAATTGCTAGGAAAGAAGAAAAAAGCCCTTTAATATCTTTGAGGGTTGGGTGGTGTTTTATCTTTTTTTTTTTCTTAAGAAAAATTTCTGCGTTGGTGTAAGGCAGATTTTCCAGGCTTCAACAAACCAGATGGCCATCCAAAAATGCGATATGAAATTTTTATAGGAAGCTAAGAGCTGAACCCATCTAAGGGAGAAATTTTTCAGAGATTCCAAACTTTTAAAAATAAATATTACTGCAAGATCTTATGTATCTACATTTGAACTGCAATGAGTCAATAAATAACCACAGTGATAATTACCTAAATTCTATATTTAGAAGTAACAGAACACATGCAATAAACAATAGCACATTGTGATATTAATGAAGCACTTGCTTCCTCTAAATGTAGAAATTCAGCAATTATCACCAGAATTGGCATGTATAAAGGTGCTGGTGACAATTTTAAAAAGGCATATTGCTTATATGATAGACCAGAATGCATGCTTTGGACCCAGTGCATTCTGTTATGAAGGATTCAGTGACACAGTCCCACACTGAGCCAAGCTTATGCTCAGTACAGCATCGGCTCTGGTGGAGAGGAAGAGGTGATTGCAAGCTTTCCTTCTGCTTGCCCCAACTACGAGTTGGCCAGAGGCCAACTCAGCCATCAGCACAAATTAGAACTGCTATAAAGATGTTCTACTTTACACCAGCAGGTTTGGACCCCTGAGGAGTGCACCACTCAGGCATCAGAGTATGTATTGAACTACAGACCTTCCCCATCAAACCTCTGTCAGACGCCTTCCCTGCTAAAAGGTGTCTCCGTGATGCTCTCAGGCATTTCCCCCACACATTTAAACCCTGCCAGAAAGGCTGGCAGGGCTGAGCACACCAAGCTGAAATGTCTCTCAGTCACAGGACTCAGCCTCTTGAGTTTTGGGGTCACTCTTAGTCATTCTCCTTTCTGGCCGAAGATTTGGCCTGAAGACCTGCTGTCAACGAAATACTTCCAGGTAGCTTGCTTTTCCAGACCTGCATCCCCGTTTTCATGCGCACACAGAAGCAAGCTGCTCTGATGCCTGCACACTGCGCTGAGCCTCTCCAGCCCACCTTTTTGTCCCTCACTCTAGCCACCTTCTTATCCTGGGTGAAAAATATCCTGCTTACATTTTTCCTTAGACTTCTTCATGCAGTCTGGTTTTCTACAACCCTATTGTATTTCCCTCACAGAAAGCAAATAAAGTTCACAGAACATAGGAAAGTGATCAACCTAGGAAAGTGATCAAAAACCTGGCTAACTGCAGAGTTTGAGTTTTGGCTTCCTGCCCTATTACATGCCAAGAAAAGTCATCTGTAGAGCAGAGATCTCAGTCAGTGGATGAAACCTTCTCTTATTCTCTGAGCAATGAAGGCTTCATACTCATGCTTCTCATTCACATCATACTTGCTATGCAGAAAGCACTGCTGCACTGCTAGGAAATTTTATACTGGGTACTACCTGGCCAAGGAGTCAGTACAGCCTGCAGGGATCAGAAGGCTCTCCTTGTGTTTAAAAACTTGGCATAGGTTATAAAAGAAAATTAATTACTGAAAGGGAAGGGTGGTCATGTTTGCAAATTACAGAATTCAGTTTTTTGGTTCATTCACCAGCATTCTGAATGTATATTCCTCAACACAGATGTTAGTGGTTACTGTGACTCTGTTCCTCTCAGTGTGTCCTGAAAGATGAACAACTGCCAGAGCACTCCTGCTGGAGCTCTGCACTCCCTGCACTCACACAGATGTGTGAAATGACTTCATATGGTCCTGATGGAGAGCATCAGAAGTCAGTCATGCTCCTTCAAACTCCATCTCTGCCCCAGGAAGTATCACCAGAAGCTGACTCCCATTGCTTCAGGGACATGTTCATAGGCAGATGCTTCCAGTCTCAGGGAGATGACAACCATCACACATTGATAGAATAGGAAGAAAATTGCAATATTTCAGAGCATTATGCCGCTGAACATACCCAAGATCACATGAAGAAGAAAACACTCAAGGAAGAATTCATACAACAGCCATATCAGAAAAGAATGTGAATAAAATGACTGCAGCTCATGCTTTCCTTTTCTGAGAGGTAATGCTTCCAGAGGACACAGGCTGCAGAAAGCTCTATATAGGAACCTACAGAGTGTCATGGTTAAACTCCAGCCAGCAACCAAATCCCACACAGCTGCTCGTCCCTGTTTCACCGGTGGGATCAGGGATAAAAACTGGAAGGGTAAAAGCCAGAAATCTCCTGGGTTAAAATGAAAACTGTTCAATAGGGAAAGCAAAACCCATACACACAAACAAAGTAAGACCAGGAATTAATTCACTACTTCCCATGGGCAGGCAGATGTTCAGCCATCTCCAGGAGAGCAGGGCCCCATTACATGTAATAGCTGCTTGGGCAGACAAACACCATCGCTCCAAATGTCCTCCACAGTGCTTTCTTCCTCACCTCACTTTATACCTTGAGCATGATGTTACACAGTTTAGAGCATCCCTTTGGTCAGCCAGGGTCACCTGTCCCAGACATGTCTCATCCCAGCCTCCCAGGCACTTCCAACCTCCTCTCCAGCATGGCAAGTGTATGAGAAGCAGAAAAGGCCTCAGTTCTGTGGAAGCCCTGCTCAGCAATAGCAAAAACATCTCTATATTATCAACCCTGTGTTCAACCCAAATCCAAAACGCAGCCCCCATATCAGCCACTGTGAAGGAAATTAACCCTAGCCCAGCTGAACCCAGTACAAGAGACAGCCTAACCAGATTTTCAAGATGAATAATTGCTCTTTTTCCACAGAAACTTGCAGAGATGATAACATGCATGGTTACATTCACATCACTGATACTCCAGGACTCCAGGCATACTGATCTAAATGTCTCTTAACATAAACTGTTTATAACTGATTATACAGAATTAAAGCTCAAGCTTGCAAGGTCAGTAACCGGATTCATTCAGCAGTTGTGCTGATTCTTACATCTCGACTACCACCACATAATGTCCTCCTCCCGTCAAGGGCCAAAGACACAATTATGAAAAAATTGCCACAAGAATCATAGAATCATTAAGATTGGAAATGAGTTTTCCAAAATCATCAAGTCCAACCTTCAACCAAACATCACCATGCTCACTGAACCATATCATAAAGTGCCACATCCATTCACCAGGGATGGTAACTGCACCTGTTATTCCCTCTATTCCCACCCTTTCAGTGAAGAAATTTTTCCTGATATCCAACCTCAGCCTCATGAAACTTGTCCTATCACTAGTTGTCTACGAAAAAACACTGAACCCCATCTTGCTACAACCTCCTTTAGTTGTAGAGGGCAACAAGGTCTCCTCAGGCTTCTTTTTTTCTGAGCTAAAAATCCCTGTCCACAAGGACAGCAGAGACAATACCTTTCAGCCACCTTACCGCTGGATGTCTTCCTGAGATGGAAAATGAAGTTGAAGTTCACAAGCACTAAGCTGGGAGCTCTTATCACAGCAAGCAGAAAGGGATTGCTCCTCTCATGCTAGGATAAGTCTCTCCATCTGTTTCCAAATAAACCTGAATACATTCTTTCTTCCTATCAGTTATGTGAACTCTCGAGAGTCATGTACTCTGTGGCACCTTGGTCAAATAACCTAATAAACACAGGAAATAGTGTGTCTAAGAAAACATATACTTCCCCTGTGCCTGTCTGTGCTGGGCTGTAATAACAAAATACCTGCTGCAGGGGCATGTATCCCAACTATGTGCATTTTTCGGATGTACCGAATATGCATAGGGACTGCTAAGCAAGTGTGCAATCCAACTGCTCCACTCTGCTCATCTCAAGATGCTCTTTGTTCACAAAAGCTCTTGTTGTCTTTTCCACTTAGCAGACCGATGACTCTCTACAAAAACATGTAGTTATAAATGAGCTCACCAACTGGTTCTCAACACAGAACAGAACAATTGGGTGGTGGAATGCACTGGGAAATTCCCCATTCTGCACCTTTTGTTCAAGGCTGCTAATGTATTTTCCATGAGAATTTCTTCTGCAACGGAAAAAAATATGTTAGGGAAACAACTTGTTTATTATTAGAATGAAAGGCAGAAACGGGAGTTTAATAGAACTTTAAACAGAGACTTATTCTGTAGGAAAAATATTTTTAAAATGCAGAAATATGTTTCAACAGTAGCCATATTTGATAAGAACTTACACTTCAAGCCCTCACAGTCAAAATCTTTCAAACTGCATTCAGATTAGCTGAACCAGTCTGCATCATTGTTATGTGCACACAAAGTTGTAGAATCAAGTCTCTATTACTGGCTATGGGACTAAACCACCTTAAGGGTTTTTTTCACAATCAAACTCATCGTCCCTATGAAGATGGAGCCATACACCTAAACAGAGCCAAAATTTAAATGGACACCATACCTCCTAACAGGCTAGGCTACATTTAGTGTGCAATCTGCCATGAGCTTGTTGATATTGCCCCACTGAGGTCATCTAGTTGATGGATAGACACAAAGATGAGGTACCTACCTCTGGTGCAAAATCCTGAAGCAGCCCTCCAAGAATTGTCTAATTGTTGACCAGCATCCTACCTACGAAAACGAAACCCAGGATGCAAGGAGAAAATAATAGGGGAGTTGGTGAAAAAAAAAAAAAGAGTAATTATGCAGCTGAAATGAAGTAGAGGAGGAGGGGTTGAAATGGAGATGAACACACATATAAAAGGAAAAGAGCTCAGAACTAATTCTGCAGTTAAAATACCCCCACTCGATGTGTTTTCCAAAACAGCCCTCTTGTAACAAATAATCCATGACATTTGTCTCTTAATCCTCTCAGCATGCCTAAGCAGCATCAGTCTATTGACTGAATTTCTGCATTCAATATTACAGTATCAACCATTATTACAATATCAATATCCTACTACCTACAGAAGCCATAAACTCTGTAAAATAAAGTCCTCACACAAAATAACATGCACAGGAGAATTACATTTTAAATAGCAACAGCTCTGTAAACATGCTATGTGTTTACACATAGCTTTTAAACATATCTTGTCTGCAAAGGGCGCATAACTGAGGGCTACAAAACATCTTTTAGCCTTTTCTCAGTATTTGTGATGTAGTTTTTTCCTCTGGCTATTTTCCTAAGGCATAATCTGTTTTTAGGTTATGCAAACAACAGTTTTTGCCTTTTCGTTCAGAGGATGCAAGGCTTATAATGGCTAGAAAGGCACCAGAAGTGAGCATCATTGGGTCCATCTCTTCTGCAGTGGCATTGTGGCTTTGCTACAGGGACTGCCAAATAAAATAATTGTGTTAATAAATACAACTCTATGCAATGCTCATTCCGAACATGTGACTTAGGAGTGAAAATAAAAGAAGTGTACACTGCCCATAATTGACATTCTTGGGCTCACTCTGCTGTACCCCAACCACATATCCTTCTGTAGAAATCTTGTGTCTTGTTTACCATGCAGATTCAGCGAACATATGCATAGCTGAACTCTGGTGCCAAACTTGATTTATGGTCACCAAATCCCATTTTAATGCAAAATTTCCCAGAATATCAAGCATGTTTTGATTTTCCAGGAGCAGCTTCCAAGAGCAGAAAGAAAGAAAAAAACCCCAAACAAACAAACAAAACAACCAAAAAACACCCCAAACAAATCCGCCCCCCAAAAAAAACCCCAAAACCCCCCTACCTTACTCCTTTGAAATGTCTCGAATACTATGTTTCTCTCCAAATTTGGACATTACAGCTTATAGCATCAGCTTGCTCTAGTATATGAAACAGGCTACCTGTAATTTTAGCATAGCTACAGCCTTGGAAAAATCTCTTCATCTTTTCAGCTGCAGGTTAGGCAGAGAGATTTTAAGGGTGAAAGAATAAGAGAGATACAATTAAGGAGTCAATGGCTAATATCTCAGACTGCTGTCATGCAGGGTGAGTAACCTGCCAAGGACTGGAGAAGCTAGTTACTTACCATTGCCTAAGGTCACAGAGCATTTAAAAGTTTGATTAAATAATGTAGCAAACACTGAACCGCAGCTCTTTTTTGAGTACATTGAGGTCCAATCAGGATCTTGCTTTCCTGATAGTAAGTGGGCTTAAGACAGTTTTTCCCCAAAGAGTCAAAATATAGACAAAGATTAAAGTTAATCAGAGTTTGTCCCCATCAAATCTAGTTTATCCATAGCAAAACCCCCATCTTTTCCTTCTGATAATATTTTTTGAAGGAGGTGGGGGTAGGGGATGGGGGAAAGAGTGGTATAGTAAAAAAACACAAACAGTAATTCCACAGGCTCCAGAAAATTCAGGTTGGTTATCTTCCAAGCAGCACAGCTCAGTCTGTTCTGAAAAGGAAGGATCTTCTGAGGCCCTCTCTCCTCTACCCCATTATCACTGCTCTGCCTCTCTTTCTTCTGACCTGAGCCTGTATCTGAGCAAATTCAGCTCACAGAAGTTGCAGAAAGTGATCATTCAGTATTTTTCCAGCCTGATGAGCCCATCAGGTCCCTGGGTTGAGATGACTCTGGGGAGGGTGGAAACAAAGCTCCAGAGTAGGGTACTTGGACATTTCACTCAACAGCAATATTCAAACTGAGCACCATCTCTCATTGTCACACCCCCACCCACCCCCAAAAGAAGAATTTTGAGATTTTTTTTTTTGTCAATAATATTTACACAGGTGGACAATCTCTTTACAGAAGCTATCAAGAGGCCTGTGTCCTCACTCATGAAAGGGCTCCACTGACAACTTTGAAGAAAGGGAGGGAATTGAACCTATTCAAGCCACCCTGGTGCTTTCACTGACAATTTTTGTTAAAACTTGGAGCACCTTGGCTGACTTCTGAAATCCCAGGAGTTCATTGGCTATCAGGCACACTGTGCTAGGTAAGACTAGGGAGTATATATATCCCTGGTCCTCACCACACAACTACTGCGAGGGTGTCACGCTGCAAACACCTTGGATCAGAAAACAAAAGCCTCTTCATCGCTAAGACAGACTCACATGTCTGGTTTAAGGAACAGGAATAATAAGGAAGGGCATGGTAAACTCAGTTCATTGAAGAGAAAGTCTGGCTTCTCTTAAAGCCTCCTTGCAACCATATGCAGGATTGTCCATTACCCTTCATTCAGCAAGGACAGTATTACTTCCTAATTAGACAAATCCCTATTCATTACATGTATACCTTCAAACAGCAAGCAAAGAAAACAAACCCACGAGTTAGAAAGGGCCCAGAGAGAGATTCTTGGAAATAATATGACTATTTTTCTCTTATCTAAGTAAGGTTATAGGTGCAATAGAGATAAAAAACAGCAAAAGGCTTAGCAATAATTATCACATGTTGGGTGTGACTAGATTTCATTCAGGAAAAGTGCAACAACTTGGGGTTGCAATGCACAGAAACAAGTTTGCACAGAATTAAAATTATGTTCAATTTGAATGATAAAGGAGTTAAAAGGAGAAAACCCTAAAATTCCACCTGCATTTGAACCATAAATTAGCATTTTAAATCTATTTAAAAGAAAAATTAATTCTGGAAAATCTGCAGAATTTTGAAACAGGTGTTTTGGTGGAGAATCAAACACCCAAGAATTGCAGACCATCATTGTGCCAAAAGGGATTATCAAAGGAGCCATTCCTTGGGAGAATAGGATGTTTCCCATGCATGGGGAAAACAGCATGCCATCTTTTAGCATCCACTCTAAGGCATGACATGTAGTCATCTACAGGTTTTTCTTCAAAGGCAAAGATGACACAAAAAAGTAGAAAAGCGCAGGAAAAAATTATTGCATTGGGATTGTTTTTTTCCAGAACTGGCAGGATGACCTTGCCTGAAAGAAACCAGGATTAAAGAACAGAGCAACCTAAAGCTTCCTTCTATCTAAGTCCCTTTTTTATTTTTCATGTTTCTTCTTACCTGTTGACTTGAATTTCTCATATTTTTCTTCTTTCCGTAATTTGTTTGCTTGCTTATTCTGTTAGAGCCTAACAACTCATGTGATGTTATTGTGGCATTTAAAACAGATACTGGAGTATTTTTTGAACACCTAGTCTCTTTTCTGATGCACAGAAGTTTCACATTTGTTTGATGAGTTCACACTTAGACTGCTTGTTTTAATACAAATCACAAATGTCTAATAAATAATACAGTTCAAAATAATTTAGCACTGAGAAGTATTTGTAAATAAATTTTAGTAATATTAGCATAGGTAGAAACAAACATTTAAGTGTGTTTTCATTCATTGTGCAATTCCAGTTTGTAATTGCAAATAAGTTTTGCCATTGATGTCCTTCCCACTTCCCCTGTGTAGAACACAAAAGCAATATTTAATTTTCTTACACCTGGTGATCTAGGTAAAGACCCCGAAGCCTGGCAAGGATTAAAGCACTGTGCCCTTTTCTTTGCAATCCCTTGACAAATGTTTGTATGTATCACTAGCAAGCTAGGATATACCAGGTTTGCTCTGAACTATTGCCTGAAGCAGTTATCCAGGTTACTTGACCCCTAAAACTTCTTCTGCCTTCAAGTCCATTAGTTCAGCAAATTTTGAGGACCCCCATCCAAGTTCTGCTCACTCAGGATGAAGTGAAGAAACTGGAATTAGCACAAATGGTGGGCATCAATAGGCTGTGAATGAAAACAAAAACAAAAACAAAAAACCAAAACCAAAACCAAAACCAAAAACAAAACAACAACAACAAAACCCCGCAAAAACTCAACCAAACAACCAACCAACCAAACACAAAGCCCACCAAAACAAAACGACAGAACCTCCCAAAACATAAAAAACCTTTTGGAAAATATTACCATCTGAACAGAGTTTAAATACTTCAGCTTCTCGACCCAGTACTAAACCAGATGTTAAAAAAAGGGGGTGGCTGAAAGGCAAGTACCCTACTTTTTATCAGCACCATGAAGAATAAAACAGAAAAAATTTACTCTGTTTTTCTTAGTTTAATTTAAGGTGTTTTTGTCTTTTAAAGTAATTCCAAACCAGGACTCTCTTCAGTCTTTTATCCAGTCTATTTTTCATATGGGTAAGGATTAATTATAGCATTCAGCTTAAACTTCACAAGTAGCATGAAATGCATTCCTATGCAGAAGCCTTCATTAAAATAAGGAAGTTACACCAGCAGTTACACTGTCTCCTTTGTGCTTTTGAGTCAGCTCTTTTGCTGAAGGACTTCTTCTAGTTTCATTCAGGAATGCCAGAATGTAGAATGAGAAGTGATTGCAACACCTAGAAACCCACGTGCTGTTTATTCAAAGAGACTCTCAAACGTACCATGTCTGGACTACTTTTGAAAGTGGAAGCAGGTCATTCAGATCCTGAGTCTCAGATATATTTAATAAAATATACATGTTTAAATATCCTGGCTGTCAGTGTCTCTGAGCTTCTCTCCACTGCTGCAATGTAGATCCAGCTCATGAAGCTAAAACTGCAATAGGTTTACTAGGAAAATCACATGTGAAAAAATCACCAGATCCCAACCTTCTCTTGTCATTTGCCTCAGTTTTTTTAGAAAGAAGCATGTGTTATTCTGGACAGGGTTTCGATATTTTTGTTGTAAAAAAAGTGAAAAAGAGGAAAAAACCAAAAAAAACCCTAACACATTTGAATTGCAGACAGTGAGACCAAAATATCTTTCTGGTGCCAGTGATTACCAGCTTTGTCCTTCATGCAGTCCTTCTCTCCTCTTTGTCTCTTTCTCTTTTATTATAAAATAGTAATAATAGCAGTCCATCACCTGTACTGACAAGACTGAGATGTTCCTTCCCCTAGGAAGCTGGTCTCCCACGGGCTGTCCTTCTGCTGGGGTGACAGCAGAAATGAAGCACCCAAAGGGTTTATCTCTCTGCCCCAGTTAGACCCATGCAGCTCCCTAGGACAGCGTAATTAACTCTGTCCCATTAAAGCATTGCGGTAGCCCGTCAACCCTGGTACTTGACAGATCTGTCCTAGCTACTCATAGCACTGCCCATTCTGTTTTGAGGCACAATTGCAGTAAAGCCTGGAAATAATATCATAGAAATCAATGACTACTGAAGAGTAAACTGTATATTTTAAATTTAAAGTCAAAATGCCCACGATACTTAAAGGCAGAAGCTGCAAATGATGTTTGTGCGTCTCCAAGTTTCTCTCTGCAACATCTTCCACGAGATAAGGGGGAGGAGGAATACTGTGGAAACAGATTTCTCTTAAAAGTCATTTGACCAAAAAGCTCTGACTTATCTTGATGTGTAATATAAAATACTAAAAGCCTGGCTGTGCTGCAACATTTTCCAACTAGCAGGCAATGTTATACAAAACACAACTGTGCTAAACTGATTTTAAGGTGAAAACTCCAACAATTATCCTTCTCCCTGACACTTAATTTTACCAATTAACTTTTTAAAATTTTGCTGTTTGTAAAGAACATAGAGAAAAACTGAAAACTTGGAAATGTACTTGGTTTTGAATATGAAACGTAACCTGTTTAACAACAGGCAATCTTTCATTTTGGGATTCAAGATCTGCACAGATTGCAGTGTCACCTCCCAGCATTCCTCACTGTGAACCTCAAGTTCATGGGAATGACCAATACTAATGATCCCTGAACTATTTCCCACAGCCAAATGACAGCTGTGATTCTTTAGCCCCAGCTCTCTTCCTTAGAGCTGATTCAGCGGTAAATTTATGGCACTTCCTCTGAAGTGTCCCATGCTGGTTTGGACATTTATCACCCAACCTTAACATCAGAAGATGCATTTTCCTCATAACTCATAGTCAAGTTACCATTACAAGCCTACTTCACAAGACCATGGGTAGCAGGAAAATGCAGGTTTGGGTATATTCTGGGAGATGACCCAGGCACTGATCTTATTACCATCTTTCTTTAGTGGAGGAGAAATAATGGTGGAACTTCATGCAAAATATGGAGGAACTCTGTCTAAAACAATGGGTTCAAAGAATTTTTTGGCATTTCTAAACCAGGATACTCTGCTGAATCTGTTTCAGGTTTGAGACTTCTATACTGCCCACCTTAGACCTCATCAGAAATACCTGTATCAAAGAGTATCTGCTGGCATTGAACCAGTGAAGTACTGCAAAAGCTAAACAGGAATTACTCAGGTGTCATTACCCAAATCTATAGCAGTTAATCAACACATCTGCAAGTAATTCCATGGCAGGTTTAACATTTTCTATTATTTTCCTTGGCACTCTATTATAAAGTGAATAACACTAAGAACTTGTCTTTACACGTGTGAAAATGATCCTTAAAGCAAGGATACATTTCTGAGTTTACTGCTCAACCTATTATAGGTTGTGTGAAAAAAAAATCTGCACTAGGTAAGCAATAATCTCTCTAGGAAGAAGACTTCAACGTTTAGCAAGTAAATGGAGCTCCTCTGTTTAGCTGTTACTACAAGTAAAATCAGTACAAAATTCTGACCAGAATGGGAATACACAAAGCCTTAATAATATTGTCCTGATTGTGGTTTGTTGTTGCAAAATAGGGTGATATTTGGCTACTGCAGGTTTTTAACTGGGTAGAGAGAAAGGCACTAATAGGAGAAATGGATTCCAGATTCAGATGTGGATTTCAAACCCTTTCTTTTCCCTCCCCAGTCTCAGCTTTTCCAAGCAGTATTTTATTTTTAAATAAGGGCAAAACCCAGTGTCTTTAACTTCATAACTTTTTGCTCAGAAACTCTAGCAGTGTGTGATAGTCTGGTTAAGAACTGTTTATCCTGCAGCCATGCCAGCAAAGCAGTGCACCCTTGATCTTTCCATATGAGCTGTTACACAGAGAGCAGGTTTCACAGCAGGTTCCATGGCACAAAAGACATTACGATGCAGAAATAATGCTCCAAACAGCCAGACACATTCTCACTTCTACAAATGTCTGAGCAAACATCCGCATCTGGTATTCTAAATTTTTTTGTTGTTTCAAAGAATGTAAAATTATGAGTATTAGCTCTTGTACTGTGCCATTTCAGTGACTCAGACAAAGAGTTCTTGCTTTGGATCTGGTTGGAAGTTGGTCACTGTATCAGGCGCACACCTCCAACATATTCTGTGCAGAATGGAGTTGAAATGCAAGGGATATTTTTTCATAACAATAGCAAAAGCAAAGGATAAGCTATTCAAAGATGGCTATCAAAAGCAAGCATGTTTTTCAAAGTTCTGTGTAGCTGCATATTCAAATACCATTTTAATTTATACCAAGAAAAGCATTTTTCGTCCATTTTGAAATATCACTGAAGTTCTCATTCAAAGTATTGCTATTCCATCTGGGTAGTCAAAATGATACAAGTAAATCCTGAGCAAACAAATCAGACTTTTGCACCTCACTCTGTAGAGACAAAGATTAAAATTACAAACAGTAGATAAAGAGAAACATTCTAAAATGCAAATTAATTGTTACCAGCAATGTAAGGCCAAGACAGTAAAGCGATCTCATCAAGCAGCTTTATGGAGGCCATAGATTTAATTATCAGGGGCAGTTGTACAACTCGTTCTGACCTACTAGCGGCATTTTTGGTTTGCACAGATGGGCCATAGTGCTGTCTCTTTCCTTCATCTATCTTTTCTATTCCCCAGAACAGGCAAATTACTGAAATCTGTAAGTATTCTGCTCAGCAAAGCTCTCACCCTTGCTTGTCAGTCTTGAACGCAGCAAGCTTTCTGCTGGCAGTAGAGGTGGAGACAATTTTCAAGCCTGTGAAAATCCTGTAAGTTTCATTCCTTAATAATTATTATTCTGCAGTTGGCAAGGATTAAATGCAGCCTGTTCTCCCTGCTCATTTTCTGCTAGTAGCAAGAAGTGTCCTACATCCTTAAACCGTTTCTCGTGGATGCACAGAGGGGAGGACAAAGACAAAGCTTACACGGTTGGCTTAATAAATAAGGAGTTTCAACTCTTTCGCCAAGAGCATATTACTCTTTTCACTCACCATGAAATAAGGAAATTTGGGTGCTGGTAAAGGACATATACCAAATTTGGCCATGTTAGTTGTACAAAGAAGGGCAAGGACTTGTGAAAAGACTGGACTAGTTTCCCTGAGAGGAAAAACGAACCTGTCCACAGAACATACACACACAGAACAAAAACAAAACAAAACAAATAAAAAAATAACCAACCAAGCAAAAAACCCCAAAAGATCAAGAAAACAAACAAAAAACCCGAAAACCACACAAACTGAAAAGCAACAAACAACAACAAACACAACAAAACCAACAACAGAGTGTTTAAATTCCACAAATAAGGCCCTAGAAATTTCATCTATATAATTGCTCTTTACAAAAATAAATTAACCCTGCTTGCTGGAAGAATGTCATTTGTGCTCCCACCCAGGAGTCCCTGCTCCGATCATTGTGGTCATTCCTTTGAGTAATCAGTTTTCTGTAACCTGTATTTCTGTTTTCTCACCAAGTAAATGCATTAAAATTATGCTTTGGCATTCAATCCTTGCCTTTCAAATTTTGGGCGTATCAGCACTGTCAGAAAAGATTTTCTACTCTACACCTCTGGCAAAAAAAAAATTTAAAAAAGAGCAAAAATACCCTAAATGTTGTGCCATCTTCAGAACTTTATTCTTGGAACAGAAACCTTGGATCACCAACACATATTTGAAGAATGAAAACTTCTTCAAGTCCTTCATTTGTCAGAAAAAACAAGAACAGTGGAAAGCACAAATTTCCTCTGCAACACTATGTAAGTGGATAAACTAATATCTGATGTGACCATTTCTGATGTATTAAAAAAAAAATCTTTAATCCTGTAAATATACTTCCAGATAATGAACATACAGGATACCTCAAATCTCAGTTTTATATTTTTTATGTTAAGAGGACCTGTCTTATATTTGTCATGACAGCTTCCTTCATCTTTTCTGATGCATTTCTTAGCAATGGTTAAAAGAAAGAGCTTCTGCCTAGGCTCATGGCTTCTGACCCACATCGCTCAGAAAGTTAGGGAATCATTTAAGATAATAATTTTCCCACAGAACCTAGTTTTGGACACTACACTTGCTTTTAACAAACTTAACTTTTAAAAACAATTTTCTTGACAGTGATCTATCCATGTACTTAAGCTACAATGAAAGTGTTTCCTTATTTCCCAGCGCTGATGTTTAATTTCTCTTTGAGAAGTCCCAACTGCATTTTAGTTTTCCTGATGCTGGGTGCTAGCCCTATATTTCCAGTTTCACACAGTGTGGTTGCATTCACTGTTTTAATCTTAAGTTACATACATTTTTTGTCACTCCATGTGTTTCTAATTGGTTTCCCAAGCACCCGCAGTAACATAGCTGCTCTATTTGGCAGCTGCCAGTGCCCACAAAATCCTGTGTCTTCCTCTTCGACACTGCTTTAGGTGTTGTCTTTTGGCATTAAAGTGAAAACAGTTATAATCAGCTGTAAAGTATAAAAAAACATCCAAAACATCTGCATATAAGCTATCTTCATATAAGAAATTAAAAGCAAAATAACCCAAACCAGAGAGTGAGTGACCAAGACATGATTGGTGGTGGAGCAGACAAAGGCAAAGGCAGGGTTGACCACTGCACCCCTGGCTGACAGCTCATCAAACCAGCATCCTGAACTGCCTGGCTTGGCTTAGGAGGTTCAGTTCTCTTCCCAAACCCTTCTGTGCATTTCCTGACTGGATAATGGCCCACTGGAGGTTGTTGTTTTATGGTAGAAAACGTAAATATTCTAAACAACCCAGGTTCTTGCATAAAAAGCCAAAGAGTATGCTTTTAAAGCACTATCTTTTATGAATAGCAAGGGGATGAGGACAGCAAGGTGCTTCTCAAGTTGTCTGCAAACAAGGACCAGTGAAAGGCAGGGTGGGAACCAATTAAGGAAAGTGCTATGTTATTTTTACTGCACATGCAGAGGAGATGCCTCTTCACTTTGGTGTCTCTCACCCCACCTTGGGTAGGCATGAAAGTGAAAAGCACAGTGCTGATTTCATCTCTCAAACAAGAATGGAGTGCAGCCAAACCCAGCACTGCCTGAACCTCTGGTTTGAGGAGGTCTAGGTGTTTTAAAACCAGTCCCCAAACATCTGATATATCCTAAGTGCAGAAGTCCTCAGTTCATAAGTGCACTGGGCTGTGAGCACCAGTCTAGATCCAGGCTGGAAATCAAACTGCACCAAACACGGCAGTTAAACAGCGCTGTTCCTGTGTCTCTATCACCACTGTCTTGATTTACTGGGCTAAATAATCTAGTAGGTCTGTAATATGAGTTTCTGATAGAAAGTGAATTATTATTTGCATGTAGGAAGGAACAGAAAAAAAGTAATGAGAGAGTCTCAATCTCATGTTCAGTTTCCATAGAAGATTCTGCAATCAGATTAAAAATAGTCATGCAGGACAGCAAAATCTTTGCTTAATAAGACAAGGGTGCACAGTCCACACACACAATCCTTGTGATGTTTCTACTGAGTCGAGCTTTATATGAGGGTAGAGAAGAACTTCTACAAAATATGCTGTTGCAATAATTATAAGTTTTCTATTTGACAACTTAATTAAGAGAAGAAGAGTTAGTCTAGGGCATGCAGAATTCATGATGAATCACACATATTCGTACAGACTTCATTTTAGTGTTTCAATTATACACATTCCTAACTGATGAACAGCAACATAGAATTTTCTGGTAATAAATATGGTATCTGTTGGAATTGATAACATTAGCTCAGTAATTACAGAGCCATTATTGTCAGCCATCAGGAAAAAAAGAAGTCGAAGGATGTCCTAGTTATTAAAGTCTAAACTTTATCAGCACTGAAGCAGAAACTGTGAGGGGTTTTTACCTACAGGTGCAATACTTAGCACAAGTCCATGACAAAAGGTGGATATGGATCCAATTAGGAGACAAAGGAGAGAGGAACAATAGCCTAATGACTGAAGAACCAGACTGAGGGTTGGGAGATCTGTCCATCACAGATTTCCTGTGTGGTTCAAGTGGAGTTATTTCATCTCTTTATGCCTCAACTCTCTATCTGAAATAACAATAACGTAATATGCAATACACCCCTCACCCACGCTTTTGTTGGGATTACCTCCTTCTCTTACAGGGCTGTCTTCAAATATGACGGAGAAGTATCAAATATGCTACCATAATATGAATAATTGCAGATCTGATTGTCTTTAAAGTCATGGGCAGGAAAGGGGGGAGAGGGGAGGCCAGGAAGCAAGTCCTTTCTACATGGGCACTTGGAATTTGACTTTGAGACCTTGAGAGAAAAGGAGGCAAATTTCAGGTCAAAAATAATTTCTAAACCAGTGTCCTTAAAATACTATTTTGCATCCAGACTTTCCAAGGAAAATTTCCTTTTCTTTCTCCCAAATATGGTAAGAAGGAATGCAATATTGTCCCAGACAGAGCTGACAGCAGAGAGTGATGGATGAGAGTTTGGATGCAATTTCAGCCAAATCCTTCAGTTTTCTTCCCAGAGAAGGGTTACTTTCTCAGCTACAGAAGATAAAAAATTTTCAAGAGGTGAGAACACCTGGAGATGCCAAAGGACTTATATTATGGCAGGTTTTTTTCCTTTTACAGTAACAGCAGCTTGTAATCAAGTGTAGATGTTTATTTCTCCAGTAACCTATCCAAAGTTACTTATACTATCATCAATACATACACATAAAATTGGTTTCTGCTACAATTGCCTTTGAGTGTATACTTAATTACCTCCAGCAGGATTACTGATCAAGAGCATCACCTGAGAGAACTGCTGGAAATGGCCTCTTGTGTAACTTTCTAAGGAACAATATCTACTTTACCCTCTCTTTGTCAGAGACCAATTATGCACAAAGCACCTGACTCCTATTTCCCCAAAATTATCTTTTATAAATTCATGTTGCCTTGATGAGAGGTTCTGTTCTCATCAAGTAAAGCATTAGGACACTAAGTGTATGGAGCAAACCTAGTCAGGCATTTTGTACATTATATCAGCAACAAAAAATACATGCTTTGACACTTCAGTGCACAAAATAATACTATGAAAGGGATGAAGAGGAAGATAAAGTAGCCTCTCCCTTCAACCTACAACTTTACATCATTTTTTGGAATCTGTATGAAGACATGGAAACTAAGGCCATCAAGAAGCAAAAGATTATTTCCTGAAAGGATTGGCAGAGAAAACAGATAAACATCAGCACAAGATCTGAGCAAACTCTACCTGATATGGTAGACCACCAGGCTAAGCCCTAGCGCTGTCATGGATGTCCACTGCTAAAGCTGTTCTGCAGTTTATCCCACATTTGATTGCTGCTAGAAATTACTTCAATTGTTCCAACCGAAAGTCTTTGTTTTTCTTTTTCCCTCTGGAAAATGCTGACTTGTCAAAATATAGATGATCCATGAGAACAGATGATTTTAATGAAATTCTTGTTGAAGCCAAGAAAACTGGAGCAGTGCCGTTTCTGAAAACTTACTCAGGAAGGTTTCTAAAATTATCCCATGTGACTATCTGCCTCTTCACCTGATACACTGCTAAAGAGACCAAGATCCTTTAAGTTCCAGGCCATGGACTAACCAAACTTAGAAATACAGATACTCAAGATGTCACCTCTGGAGTTTGCCAAGACTTGGGAAAGTTTAGGAAAAAATATTTTGAAATTATTGACAAAAAATAGATTTTTTATTTTTGTTAAGCAGAACTGTGGACCTATTTAGGAAGTTGGTTTATCACTTAATTTTTTTTACTCTGTTTTTACTTTTTCCACTGAATGCCTAACAGCAGAGTATATTTCTTTGGTTTGTAGTTGCCATCGGAAACCATTTCAATTTATCAAAACAATTATACCAGCCCTGGTGACTTTCTCCTCAGACAAGATGGCTCTGTGAAAGAAGTCACCTGTGGAGATGACTTTGTCATTTCCTGTCTGTGGAAAGAACTGCAAGGCTAACTGAAACTAGATTCATATAGAACTTCAAGACAGGTACAACTCAGAAAGGTAAATCCTATTCATAAACATTAAAAATCCTCTGAATTTAGAAGAGATTAGGCATGCTACCTACTCTAACTGGAAGACATAATATACTACTTATTTCTCTTCGTTTGCCTAGTTTGATACTTTGTATTCAGAATATTACAAAGCAGAATTGCTAAATGTGAGAGCTCCTGTCCTGAACTTAGTTTTTTTTCCTAGTGTCTGAAGCTACTACCACATTTTCTCACCTTTTTGGTGTACCAAAATGGCAGCTATTTTCAAGTTCATCTAGATATGGTTGCCACCTTTATCAAATGTCTATTTCGCACTGCTTGCTACCTTCCTTTTGTGTTTATAGTCTTACTCTTGTCCTGAAGCTTTTTTTGACTTTCCCCCTCTATTCCTACTGTACCAAGTTCCCCTGCAGTTTTCCCTTTTCTGTCTCCACGTTGAAGAAGGAATGTAACTGGGACAAATCTAGGGTTTACAAGTTTTCACTTGAGCTGTGTTCGTGTTACTTGCTATTTCATAGTGAATTACTACTCAAGGTAGTGGGTCAAAACCCATTTCTTGTGGGCTGATTCACCTCTTCCAAGGCTAGATCTTCCCAGTTTTGGCTATTGCAACACCAGCTTTGTGCCAGCAGCTACTTATTTTGGCACTGGATAGTGGCTGTCAGAGGTTTAAAATTCTTCATTGTTTTCATATCGCCTTTCTATGATGTTCATTGCACACAACCTCTAAAGTGCCCATGTGGTTTCTCGCCCCTCTTCCAAAAGATTTGTAGGGTGCTATAATCTACCAGAGGGAAAAAAAAAAATGGAATTCTGCTTTCATTCTGCCACTTCTGTTTTACAAGGAACATTTGTAGTAAGAAAAATTGTTTCCAGACTTAGGGGGTCTGCAGGCCTTTAGATGTCTGAAAGGATTGCATACTCAAACCTTTTCTATTTTAGATAATTCATGTTCCAGCTGCCTTAGCCTCACCAGAAGGATCTGTTTCTTTGGGCACAGGAAAAGTTCTCCTTAGCTGTTCTTTAAAATGTAAAACAAGATTTTGTTTTTACAACAAAAACCACTGTATTAATCAGTTTACAGAGGTGTAAATTATTTGTCAGAACACAATGCCAGCAAGACAATTTTGTTTAACAACAATCTTAACAGCAAGGGCCCCTGGGGTCGAAATAAGTAATCAAAAAACAACAGGGATGAAACCTTGAGATACGAGCTCTTTCCTATGCATCTGCAGTGCAATGAGACCTTGCACAAAGCCCTGGAAAAGGAAACTGGCTTCTCCTTCTGGGATCCTGAAACCAGCATTTATGCCACAAAAGTAGATACATTCCTTAACATGAGAAATGAAGGACAGGAGATCTAAGTCTTTGCCTAAATATGCCCACCTCTAACCTGGTCATCTCCAAATTGAACAGTTTTGTTGGCAATCACAATGAGATGAAAACCGAGCAAGTTTTAGAAATCACATCCTCAGAGTACAAAAGTTACACAATTATGCATTTTAGATATAGCAGAATCAAATCATTCCAGTTTTAATGCCTTGGTATGGAATTAATCTTTTGTCTATGCCCATAGAAGAGTATTTCCATAATCCAAAGCATGAGGAAAGCTGAGAGCATCTAATTTTCTCTCACCAGCTACTACACGGATGAGACAAAATTCATTGAATAAAAGCTGCTCTTTTTTCCTACTAATTTGCCTTGCCTCTGTTCTCAGATCATCACAGACCCCATTACATTATCATGATCAGGCAGCACACCAAAATGAAATGACTGAAACGCAGCTCTCACCAGAACTGGAATAGCCCTTTCATTTTTTATTTTTTACTTTCATGTGTGTGAGACAGGGAGAGAGAGCAAGAGAGGGCTATTGAACTTTAAACTTCCCGATAAGCTGTATTGTGGGAAAGTGCCATTTTTAGGTTTACATGAAGGACCTACCTCTGAGAATGGCCTTTTAGCCTGTGAAAAAACTAGAAAAATCCCAGGAAGTCTCCAAAACATTGCAGTACTTTGAGAATTTGTATAAAAAATAAACACTGGATTATTTCAGTACTACTCCCTTGAGAAAATAAAACCAAATTACTCAGAGCTACTAGTGTAATCTTGACAGAGAAAGGGAAATTAGCAACTGATGCCAGGGCTTTTTTGTTTTGTTGGGGCTTTTTTTCCTGTCTTTTTAGTGTAGAGTAATATTTGGAAGAGACAGCAAAGGCAAGTTGTGATTGGAAACAGGCTCCAAGATGAGATCAAGCCCTGGAGGACAGAAAACCAAGCAAGAAGGAGCACTTTTAAAAGGTGTAAACTGTAATTCATGGAAACATGAGAGCTTGGAAAGTATTTACTGACAAACACAATCCAAAAGTAGAAAAAATCTGGTCTCTAGAGTTCAGGGGAATTTTTTTTAATGCTTTTTGTCAAGCATTTCTCTCAGGAGAAACTAAGATGTGGAAGACACAAGGAATGATTGAAGGTCCCGCACCACTGTAAAAGGCCTTTCTAAGACTGGCCAGAAAAGTCCTTCATTTCATGGAATAGTTGTTATTCTGTATTTTCATCAGAAAGGGCTTGGAATCACACATTGTAAAAAAACCCACACTTTATTCAGCATTGGTCCTAGAATTGGTAACTGATGGTAAGAAAACACATGAGATGTTGTAATTTCAGTTAGATGCTGGTGATCTCTAAAAATCAAGTGAAAGATACGTAAAGCATGGAGCAGGAAGTCTGAAGCAAGATTATCTGAAGCCATGATACTAAAAATTTATGTATAAGAAAGGAAGTGGAAGGAAAGCATCTTCTCAAAAGTTATGAACTGTTCCACAATACTGAGCAAAGCTGAGCAATTCTTTGATGGAAAATGTGCATCAAAACCCTCCTGAGAGGGTTTGTATTGACTCAGAGGAGATAACAAACTGGCATTGTCCCCAGTTTAGAGCAATGCTCCAAAGAACAGACTTCATTTATGGTCTGAGACAGGAGATATGAGCTTCAGACTTTAACTTATGTTGCTCTCCATACCTTGCATGGCACCAGGAAGATCAGGAAGAGAGCATAATGCAATAGGGAAAAAAAAAGACAAATTAACAGGGAGAAGGTACTATGTCAGCTGTCTTTGCTGATTCTGGATTCAACAGTCTTTAATCTGAGCTGGAAAGCCAGGATTTTTATCTGAACATGTAAAAAACTCATATTTCCCTGGTATGAAACACAGATAGGAACCCTCAGCAAGCATTGAAGAAGCACTGCAGAAGTAGACACTGTTACGTCCCTTTGGCAAAACTCCTTACAGGCAACCCAAGAGTGAAAGTAAACAGAATTTTATCTTTTAGCTATCATACCAGCCAACAAAAGAAGATGAAGGCAAGAATCTCCAATATGAACTAACAAAAAGCAAAGAAATTGCTTCACAACAGGGAAAAAAATCAGGAGAAAGGAAAAAAAAAGTTTTCAGCTTCACTTCCAATCAAGTTAATAAAACCGTTCAAAAATCACCATACAACTCTCTATCAACAGAGAAAATTCAGTATCTACTGCCATTAACAACATCATTAATAACAAATGTCTGTTTAATTACTCTTGCTAAGATTAAAAAGGCCATTATTCTTGTAACACAAGAAATTATTAGCTGAAAAGTCTCTTTAATGCCAAACAAACCACCCTTAAAGGCACCGGATTTATTACCTGAAGGTACTTCTGACATTCAGGCATTTGTGTTGCTTGAAGGGGTACTACCTAGCTGGGCTGAAGTTCATGCTGTGACAATGAGGAAGTGCTGTTACAAATGAGAAGATCAGATGAAGCTACAGGACATTTGATAACAGTGACTTTCATTTAGAACTCTTTGAAATGCACAAGGACAGAATAGGGTTCTCAGAAGTACTTAAATCACAACTTTTCACCTAAATGAAGAAAAAAAAATTCTTTTGAAAGATAGGTATATCCCCCAGCAAATTCTGGAAAAGCTGCCCCATAATCATCAGCTTTTTCTTATCATGTGCTGCAAGGGACTTGCACCAACACTATAAACCCTAATGCCCTGTGGATTATGCAAGGTGCACCTTCTGTAACCAAATCCTCAGGACATCAAACACACCTGCTTGCCCTGTTATTCAAGAAAGGAAAATATAGCTAACACCATAGTGCTTGTATCTAAGTATCAATCTATCTGAAATCCATTTTTTTAATTGTAATAAACTCTTAAAGTGTATTCCATCTTTAGAACTGAATGTGGTGGTACAAACAGATATAAACAACTCTGTATTTCTGCAGTTGGAGAAGCAATTACATCCTTCTACACCTTGAAACTCTTCTCCTGGAGTCCAGGGCAAGCAGAAGATCTGATCTGATCTGGCAGATGGAAAGGTAAATGCATTCCCCACCTCTAAGCTGTATGGATGGTGCTGGAAGGTTATAGAGAAAAATTATTGCAGATCACAGCAATAGCAAAGAGAGATGTGTTTAGCATGGTAATTCACTCTGAGATCAGCAGTAGCCTCCAGTTTATGTGCCCCTCCAACTGGCTCATGTATACATCATGCATGCCCTGAAATCACAGCAATAAGGAGGGAGACATACCAGGACAGCAGTAAGAAGTATAGCTGTGAGAAAAGATGCTCAAGTCATCCATATCTCAAAAACAATGCTGTAATAGGCTCTCTGCTCAGCCTGTTTCATTAACCAGGGGCTACACACTGATGTCAGTTAAATATACTTTGTATTTTAAAACAGTTGAATTAACTCCCCATTGAAATACATTTTTAAGGCTGGGTTGAGGGATGTTAGAAAATAGAAAGGAGCATTACAAAAGTCGAGATTTGTTGAATGCTATATTTGTCTTTGAGGCAAAGGCAGTCAGTGACTCTTTCCCTCATTTCCTTAGAAAATGCCAACAGTCATAGACGCAATTGGCATTGATGTGATGGTAACAGGAAACCATGAAGAGTTCTTCAGCTACTCAATGCAATACCAGGACAACAAATTGAGAATGAGTATCACATTATTAAAACACCAGATTTATACCGGAACTTAAGAGTAATTCAGAGCCACCAGACCTACTTCTTAGGCATATTTGCTCTTTTTCTGCTTCTGACAGACATCTACCAATACCAGAAGTTCAGTCTCTATCATGGTTTTTGGGCTGTTTTAACCTTTGAACCTTTTGCCTTGTGTTGTATCACTCCCAATTCATGTCTATTTGGAGGTGATTTCATTTTTCCCATCACGCTGCCTAGGGTCTTCTA
>WBMY01017263.1:81251-98970 GCA_013397315.1 Donacobius atricapilla
AAAAAAAAAAGAAAAGCTCGTGACGATAACACATCATTGATTAGCAGTTACAGCTCAGGGACAGACCTCCCATGTGACTCACTGGATGCTTTTACATAATGAAAGCAGAGTGAGTTGATGTTATGAGGAAGCAGACGTCAGGGAACTTGAGTAGTAATTTTGCAAACCAGTAAGTTTGGCGTCTAAATACAAATCTATCTGCCTCACCCAACTTACAGATGTTAAAAACCCTTGTTTGGCAGTCACTCTCTAGCAACATATATAAGCACCTCCTTCACACCAGGCACCAGTATATGAGTATCTGCCGCAAAGTCACAAAAACGTGCTGAAAGAGCTTTTTATAAGCACTTCTGTCCCATTTCTAGGTCATGCAAGAAGGTACACTAAATTAGTGTCAAAAGTAGTATTGTGGGTCAGTAATTATGTTAATACACATAATGATATGTATTTAGAAAAATTTTTTTCACATTTAATTTTGCAATCAAGCAACTGGTTTGCTCTATTTAGTTTTGCATATGGATAGCAGATGGACTAAAACAACAACAGTAAGTTTAGTAAGGAGTTGTGGGTTCAAGAAGGAGAGGGTTGTATTCAGGCAGAGAGCATCAACTATTTTCTTTCCTCCTTTCTTCCAGCATCTTGCTACACTTCATAAGACTTTATTAGTTAGCTTTGAAATGCCATATTCATTCTATTATACCTTGTTTATCTGAGGAATTTTACATCAGAAGCAAGAATTAGTCTTGCCAAAGAGCAGTGCAGTAAACAAAATCACTACCGATTAACGACAGTGATTAACTGCTTTCTGAAATAGGTAAGGAATTGACACTAAGCCTTGAAGTGTCTATTACTGACCAGAGCTGTCAGGAATGCTGCTGTCTTTCTTAGTCTCAAGTGAATGGGTAGGTTGTGTAGGCTTTGAGTTTAATTTTTAGGGCTTAAACCTGAATATGATTAGTAGACATAAAATCTAACCACATTCTTGTTCACATCATCAGTCAACTAACAGCTTGATATATATGCAAGCATAATATACAAGAGATAATGATAGAAATGAGAAAGAATTATATGCGTATATGATTGCTACATTCTTTTCCTTAAGAGCAGTATGATTGCCATACACATCCAGCTATCATACGCTCTAGGTTAAATTAAGCCATGGTACAAACACAACCAGTTCAGTGATATCACCCAGGGGTCACTTTGGCCCATCACATGCCAATTACATCCCTGAAAATTAATTCTTTTTTTTTTTTTAAACGTAAGTACTCTTTTCTAAAATTAGTTTTATGAAAATGGGGTTTGTTTTTTCAATAAAATTACAAATTTGTAGAGTTCCTGGACTTCTTATGCCATTACAAGTTACATCTGTTTTTCTCCACCGGTGCTGTCCAAGCCCGTTTTAAAGGTAAAACTGATCCAGAGCAAGCCAAATAACTGACTAAATTCTATAAGCTAAGAAAGAGCCAAGCCACAGAAAATATTTAGGCATGAGGCTCCTGCCCACAGTCCAGTACAGCAATCCCCAGGAATGCACTCCAATTGTTCTACAACCTGCAGCTGGACCCTGGCAGCAGCCACCAAGGTTGCAGAATGGGTTTCCTCCCAGTCCCGTCCAGGAGAGCCCCAAGACAAAAGCCATTGCTGGATTTGGGTGTCTCCCCTTTTCCTCTTCACCTCACAGTGGCTGTTTATCACCACCCAGCGGACTTAGGTAGGAGGATGGACAAACTTCCTGATGTTTGAGGATCTGCAAACACTCATTCTCCTTCTTTGCAAAAATAACTCAGACCCACAGAGTCAAACACCTGACCAGGCAGCATGATTTTGTCTGCTTGTTTAAGTGAAAGAGTCAGGCGTGTATTTCCACATTGTAAAAGCTGGGCTGGCAGAAGGGCCTTATCTGGGTATGAAGTGTGTAACCATACCCCTGGCTCATTTCTTTATTGCATTTTTTTTTTGTCCTTGCCCTTCATGATTTCATTGTCTACAGGATAACTCAAATCCTAAAAGTGAATCTTAGCTTGCTAAGCAAAAAATCTGGCTCCCAAAAGTTTTGAGCTGATTTCATGAGTACAAGGAGTGTATAGATATTTATCCCTTACAAAAAAGACATATTAACTATATGTATCTTAATAAAACCTCAGTGTTTATTTGTAGAGAAGGGGCATGAAAACCACTAGTTTTGTCATAGCTGCAGAGCAATGTTCACAGTAAAATACTACTTTACCCCATTATAAGAATCTCTGGCTAAGGGCAATTGAACATTCACCATGAAAAATGTCCATGTAACTGAAAGAAAGATTCTTACTTCTGCCTCTCCTTTCTACACCTGTAGCATTTGAACATATATTCTTCTTACACCTTCTCTTCAAAAAGCAGATCACATGCAGGCAAAGCTGAGAAAAACAATAAAATCTTTTACCAGGAATAAATCCACACCGAAATAGCGGGAAGAATCAATTTATTAGACAATTTTATCATTCCCAGTCTCAGCCACCCACTCAAGTTACTTGTGTATCTATACAGATGTGAGTATGTCTCTAGGCATATCCATGTACATCGTATTCTGCTTTCCCATGGAAGATTTTAATTACCTACCAAGATGCAATCCCTTTTGTTGTTCCATTTCTATTTTGCTCTCCAATACTTTCCCCAGTCTCCTGCAAACATAGCTCGCCTGTCTTTCCAGAGCTGTTACAAAGCTGAAAGGCTCCAGTATTACCTCAGACAGCCAGACATGGTCATGACCCCGGCACTCTCACTCACAGAGACGCCATGCGCTGCCCAAGAGCTCTCCTGTCCTTCCTGTGTGTCTGCTCTCACATCTCTCTTGGGGGGGGACTATTCCCATCCTCTTCCCTTTTCTTTCTCAGCACTTCATCAACTGTTTCTGAGTCCTTCTGTCATTGTTGCCCAAAAGGAAAAAACAGCATTTTCTACTGCAGTGAGCTTATTCAGATGGGTTCTGCTGGGACATGCACCAGTGAGGAGAAGTCTCTCTGCTCCACAGGACAGGTGAAAGTGGAATACACTTAACCTTTCTGGAAATTTTTTTGTCTGGCAGAGATGCACCTCCTAGAAAATTTCCCTAAAGTGACCACTCACTTGATGTATCCTTGAGTTTGGTGAGGCTGTTCCCCTGTCCTGAGTACCTATGCCTCCTTTTCAGGAACCCTTTCCCTTCTCACCTTCCCCAAATGTCTTAGCAGGGCTCTTGTGCCATAGAGTGCTTCCAAAAATGAGCTGTCAGAAACTACAATTATTTGTATTAGCATTTCAGCAGATTTTCCATCTGACATTTTCTACCTATCTAAAAGGAAGATTACAGGGCTAGGACTGATAATATTTTTTTTACTTTTTTATTTCTATAATAAATTGCTAATCAGGATTACAGAACAAAAATAGCAATTGCAAAATCCGACCACTCGCATATGTTTTTTATCACATTTTCACTGACTTGCTCGGCTGGCATATGCAGAGTTTTGCCTTGTACTAGTAGCCTTCTTGGTCATTATCAATTTCATTTAAATTACAGAGGAAAATTATGTTCTTTGATTCTCCTTAGTAATTTACGCAAAATGCAAACTAGTTACTCCTCAAGAGAACCATCTTTCATTTGAAAAAGGAAGAACCAAAGGATTTTGCCTTAAAATGTCAGATCCTTGCTTTGTTAAGACAGATGTCTCCTATTAACTAGGAAAAAAACAATAGCAAATCTGAAGGCCAGGCAGTCTAAATATATTTTTTCATGTCCTTTGAAGACATACCTGGTGAAACAGAGATGAAGGAAAACCAAATTTTAGGTGCATTTTAAAAATATGTGTCCCTTTTTTAACATATTTGTTTTTCCATGTTCCAAATAGCTTACCTTTCAACAATCTTCTTTCTCCTAGTTGTTGTTAACCTTTTTAAAGATTAGTTGNTTCTAGCAGTCATTTTTGACTGCTGCGGTATCTCAACAAATCCTTTCTTCAGCTCTGCTACACGGTTCATTTGTGTCATTCAAACCTTTACTCTTTAAACATCCTCTTATAAATTTATTATGGCAATACCTTCATATCTTTAAGCTTAATCTGGAACTTCAGTAACAAGCAGGAGATTGAATAAATTAATAGAAAGAAACCTAGATAAAAATTAAAATACTGTTCTGTCATTGCCCACAGAAACTATTAGGGATACTGCCAGGATCGTATTTTAACTTCATCCTCTTTGAGTTGCTTTCTCTGCCCACTTTTTTCACTTTTCGATCTTCAGCTTGTCACCAAAGCTTCTGGTTAAGCACAGGAACAGGATACCATATACAACATGCTCCAGACATCTTTAAAAAGCAGGAGGAGCAGTGACAGCAGTTAAGAATCACAGTGCCTCAACCCAGAAGAAAGGATCTATTCTTTAATTATGTACCAAGCGATCCCCATAGAAAAACACTCTTATTGTCTAAATAATGATGCAAACTAGTGTCATTTAACCCTGGCTCTTCACCTGTTCATGATTTACAGTTGTGTGACCAATTGCTTTTTCCACAATTCATATTATGATGCTCATGCAAAATCTGCAGGCCTCTCAGCAAGCCTCCCCAAAGGAAACAGTTCAGAAGTACATTCACCCCATGACTAAGAATCTGCATTTTGCTGGATTTTTTAAACATTTAAGTACTGTTGTTTTCTCTTTCCCTCTGGTAAGGGAGAAGAAAACAAGTCCTTTTTTCAGATTTCTTATTTATTGGGTATCCAGGTAACACACTACTTAAAATCAAGCAAACAAAACTTGGTAATCGGCCCCCACCCTCATCTGAGTTGCCGAAGGATGTAACCATGGCAACACGTAGTTTAAAGACCATTTCACGTACCTTTCAGAATTTAAGCCTGTGAAAGTCTACCCAATCCTAAGTAGAATTATCACTCTGGAAGCAGTCTGGCCAAACGCCAGGCACCCACCAAAGCCATTCACTCACCCTTTCCTGCTCTCAGCTGGGCAGAGGAGAGGAAAAAAATTAATGAAGGGCTCATGAATTAAGATGAAGACTGGGAGAAAACACTCTAAGCAGGAAAAACAGCTTCAAATTTAAAAGTATAAAGCAAATTTATTATTAACAGAGTCAGAGGAGGATAATGAGAAGTAAAATAAGCCTTTAAAACAATTTTTTTTTCCCCCCAGGTCCTGCCTCCTTCCCACCAATAGCACAGGTAGACAAGGTCTGACAGTTTTGGTCAGTTCATCACTTGAGATCTTCTGTTTGCTCAGGGAGAGGAGTCTCCTCTGTTATGCCATGGGGTCCCTCCCACTGGAGACAGTTCCCCGTGAACTTCTCCAGCCTGCTTCTAATTTCACGAGCAGCAGTCCTGCCAACACTGCTACAGTGTGAGTCTCCCACGGCCAAACACTCTTCCCAAAAATGCTGCGTCGTGGGTCACTCATCCATGGGATGCAGACCTCTAAAGATAGCCCGCTTTAGTAGGGAAGCAAGGACCCTCCCCTCTTTATCGCTGGAGGCAGAGGGGCTCCCTCTCTATTTGGGTCTCCTGCTGGATCACAGCTTTTCTCTGGCATCGTTCTGCTCCTGCGTGAGCACTTTTTCCATGGGTTGCGAGCGGCTCTCTGCATGGCCCGTGGCCTTCATGCCTTAGAGGGGGCCAGTTTGTTTCAGCACAGCCCTCACCACGGCCTGCAGNGCTGTCAGACATGGCGAGACCTTCCGGCAGCTCCTCACAGAAGCTGTCCCCGTGGTCCTCTCCCTCCACTACCAAAAAAACAGGCTGTGCAAATCAACACACCCACATTTGTAACGTGGTCATTTCCTTTTAATTATGGGCATTCAGGATTTAATGAAACTAAGTCAAATTAATACTTTTTCCCATTACATAAGGTTTTCTTGGTTTCTTCTATCTGTGTAATCCAGCCATCCTCGTATATTTACAGCTAATACTTCTGTAACATTACTGTGTTCATAGAGCCCTGCACATAATTTTACCTTCTCCTTGCATTTCGTTAATTAAATTTTATTTTTTATTGTAATTAAGAATTGGTCTTGAAATCCATTCTGCTATTATTGGGTTTTTGTTTTCCTTTTGAAACAGAAACTACAAACATAACAGATTGTAGCTGTCTCTTTACATAAGACAAGTCGCATTGTTTAACCAGAGCCTGATTAGTCAAATTAACTGATATGAGAATAAGTGGTTGCTCTGAAGAGGTAATGGGCTGCACAAGACAATGCTTAGAAATATCTTGACATGAAAATCTAAGGGAGGAATATGTATTCAGATTTCAAGAGAATTAGATTTGAATCAGAATAAAAACAGTCTGAGTCAGAACGAAATATGTTCCTGCATTTTCATATCCTATTAGCCCCTGCAGCACAGGGAAACATTAATGGAGGCAGCTTTGTTATTGACTAGAGTATGTGACATGGAAAGCTACATTCCAGACAGTATAGCGCCATAATATGTAAAGTACGCAGGACTACTTTCTTCTAACTGTGCAGTAATCACAGCTAGTGCTGTTCACTCGTAGAACACATTGCTTCCCCTAGTTAGCACATTCTATGTCTCCTTTTCTTCCTTTATTTTTTTGCTTTTTTTTGGCAACAGATATTACTGTAGGTATCCTATGCATCTTAAACAGCAGTTTAAAACCAAAAAGAAATTGATTGAAAGACAATTGCAATATTTAAAGGTGACCTACAATCACGTCTGAGTTTGGCATGGCTAAGATCAGGTTTTTGACCTGCAAGAGTAGGTATGCATGTTATCAGTTCTCTAACTTCAAGGTGCAACCTAAAATAGACCATCCGTTTAGATTATAATTACTGTGTTCCTACCAATTGCACTGCCATCACTATTGCTGCTACTGTTACTACTGTTACTAATTTTTTTCAAAGAACAAGCAGGATTTTATTAATCAGCAAATAAATATTTCTTGCTATTTAATTTTATCCTCAGAGAATTTTGCATCTTGCACACTTTGATAGAAATATAAGCTCATTAACAGAATATTTTTTAACCAGACCATTATGACTTCATTTTGAATCAAAGCTCATTAAAACAATTATAATCAAATGTTTCATTTTCTTTTTCCCTTGTGAGGAACAGCTGAAAAGGTTATGTTTGTTTTTCTTTATCTGAATCTCTAGGGCTATATAAACAGACTATACGGACTTGGTTTTGCTTCTTATTTTTTTTCCATTTAAGGGTTTGCTCAGCAGAGTATATGCATATATGCTGCTACTGGGATCCAAGAAGAGTTGTAGCATCAGTTGCAACCCAGGCCACACTCAAATCAGGGAGTGATTTTCAGTTCTATGCCTGACTATGCTGCTTCACTACTAAAGGTCCAAACAGGGGTCATCTCTTGATGCTGCATCATTTGAGAGTAGACACATCAGGGGTGGTTTACTTTTCCTTGCCTTGCTCCACTTGCAGGAACCTACATACTGTGAGCAGGAGGAAAGGGTAAGATGGTGCAGTGGGTGAGAAGAAGTGCCTCACTCCTATCTTAGATTAAGTAGTTCATCACTGAAGCCAAGAAAAACCGATTAAGAGAAATGCTCAAAACTCAGTATATCAATGTGACAATAAATTTAGAACTAATAAACCTTACTCTCACAAAGCATTTCCTTCATATGGAAAATGGAAACTGTTTTTTTTTTTTCTTTTGAAATAGATAACAGGTATAGATCATCTGCAAACCACAAGATTGGCAGTTAGCTGTAGGCCAGAACTACTTACTTCACATTAAACATTATTTTTTTTTCCATAATGAGATTAAAACCAGAAAGCTGAAGAGGAGATACTAGCTGAAAGCTCCAAGTTTGTTCAGACTTTTTGGTTTATGTTGAAAATAACAATTTTTACTATCCTGATATAGCAGAATTTCTGTACCAGCTCTGTGTAACTACAGTTTCCAGTCAATAAAAACCAGATAATATAAAGCAGATGATGTGCAAGGCTCTATAATAACAAGAAATCAGTAGCACAAATGTACAATGATTTATTTTTAAAAAGCCAACTTTTAAAAAGCACAGCTTTTCTACTGCTAATTGACCTAGAAGTCTATGTCTAATTTTAAGGGAAGAGATAATACAATATATATGGCCATATCTTAAAGTAAATATTTGAGCACTTTCTAGAAGCAAACTGCTTTATGAAGATGCATTTCTGGCAACCATATTACCCAGTGATTAGGATGATCTCTTGGACGTAGTGTTAAAACCAACAGTTTCTGGAATGTAAGGGGAGAGCCTGTTATCCATCTCTTCTACTTTAGCACAAGACAAAGAGGCAACAGTCTCAAGGTTTTTTCAACATTGTAAAGGCCTGAGTTGTTCAGCCCACTCTCCCAGACCTATTAATTGTCCTTTCTTTTTTCCAATTTATTGATCATTTCCTAGATTGTAAGGTTTTTCATGACATCACAGCAATAAATAGGAATGGCTTTCACAAAATCTTCTGGACTAGTATATTAGAGAATCATTTAATCTAACTATGGATACATGTATCCAAGATTCCCTGTTTTAACTTAACTTTCAAAGGCTCTATAGCCACATTCTAGCTCAAGCAGGAAGATCATTGTCATTTTTATTTTTTCCTTAATTATTTTTCTTATTTTAATTGCCTTCCTTTCTTTTTCTTTTTGTTTTCTTCCTCCTTTCTCCTCCCGGCTCTAAAAGATAAAAAAATTTCCAAACCACACGCAAAGAATGGATTTGCACATGAACATGTAAGGAAATCTCCTTGTACAGTAATGGACATGAGAGCTCTGCTCTTTCTGTTTTTCTAGAGGGAGATCTTCTATTGATGACAGGTGTGAGTCGGGGGGGCAAGCAAAAATATTTTAAAGGATGCCACATAAGAATTAGATAGTGTGCCATGTCTGAGAGTCCTGCTAATTCTTTACAATAAACCAGCATAATAGAAAAATTAATTGTAGGTATAGTTGCAGTTATAGTTCATTTCTAAGACTGTTTCTAAATGCAGACCTCTAAACCAATGGGCATTAGATTTATTCCAGTTTTATATCAGTTTAACTTTCAGAGTAGAACTGTCAACTGTGTCGTCAGTCATCTCTAAACAGTTGCCAGGGGTGAGGTACAGAAGAGCAGGAGGGCAAGGTATAGAAGAAAGCAAAGAAACATCTTGCAGTTTCCAGATATTACTTTGTCTCTTCCTAATTTGAAAAGGTTTTTTTTCCAGGAGACAGCAAGATATAGTCATTGCCTTGTGTGATGGAGTATGTGATTTTTTTAAAAATCTCTGTTATTTAGGAAGGCCAATCATGACCCTTGTGTCAAATCTGTTCTACATCTGGGGTTTTTTGCACTAGTCCAAAGAGGAACCACTTCTCTCAGGACAGTGCTACTCTGTCCGTATTTCTCCAGCTCCCACACCCTGGCTGTAGTCCTTGCACCCTGCTCACCAGCGGCCAAGTGTATTCAAGACCCTCTTGCCTACATAAAGTGGATATTTTCCCCATCACAATGATATTTGCCTGGAGGATCCAATTTTTCTTTGAGCAAGAAGATTTATTTTAAAGTTGTTGTTGTTGTTGTTTTTGTGAACTACTTGTTTTAAGGACAACAGCAGACTAAAAGACAGCGACCTACTCATGGATGCTGAGATCATCTAGCGTTGTGCAATGCAGGAAGTATGGCCAAACCCAGACATTCCAAAATCGTGAATCAGACCTCATAAATCATGAGATAGCCTCAAAATCATTATTAAAAAATAAAAAAAATAGTGCTGGTTTCTCTCCACTATCTTCTGGCTTTGTCATCTTTTAAGGTACACAATAGATCAAATTTTCAAATTCATCTCATCTAACATGAGTACTATATATTTTTTTTTTTGTTTTAAAGGAAAACTGATGTTGTTAAAATACTAAATGATGTGCAGAGCTTTAGTTTAAAAGAAAAACATCAAGTATGACCATTCTTGTGAGAATATCACAAGAGCTAGAAACAAAGGATTAGTATCTATACATTGCAATAGTCTTTTCCAGTCGATTTTAAAAGACTTAACATTTTATATCCTAGCTGTGCTTTAATTAAAACCAGTTTCTTTCTTTTGTTTGAAATAACTGAAACACTTCAGCATTTGAAAAGAAAGAAAGGAAAGAAAATAGAAGAAAGAGCTATATGTATGGGCTTCTAATAGTGGATGTAAGTCCAGACATAATCAAGATTTATTTGTACAAATAATTTCAGTGGGAAAATAGAACCTTCAAAGTGTGCATTCAATTAAGTTTCATACCAAACCTTTGTTATCTTTCTGTTGGACCTGGCTAGTGTCTATGTACTTTGTAAGTCAAACATAACAATGTCATAATCATAAATAATTGCTATTTATCATGAAATCTGACTTGACTGTCAGTCGTTGGGGGTCTGCATTTCTGTTGGTAATTCTAAATGTCTGAAGGCAAAAGCAACTTTATTATTATAGATTAAATCACAGTAAAATATTAACTTATGAGCCCTCTTCAGACTTCAAATTTGGGCAGCAATTTTTGCCTCTTACCTGAATTCCTTAATAATGCATTAGAAGACCAAAATTTCAGAAGAATTTGTTTGAGATTGCTTCTTTTGCTTCGCTGCAGTTCTCAGTGAGTAATGCATCATCCAAACACATTATAGAAATTAGAGTCTGCATTCCATTATGCATTCAGACATTTATATCAGAATGATAAACCTGTCGGTACCTCAGGGAGTTGGCTTTATAAATCAAGGCTTCCTGTAAAAAGATTACATTCCTATTTGAACCTATTTGGATTCTGAATCTTCTTTCCATATCATGTTACAGTATACATCTGAAAAAGAAAGGAGAATGGAATTAAAGTGGAGAAAAAAATGAGGTTTTATTAGAGGGAAAATGTGTTACTATTTATTTTGATTTACTGAAAGAAAGCTGAGATTCTGAAGCTGTAGGATTGAATGTTTTGCTATTATGGAGCTTATACAAAAAAGAACCCCTATCATCTCTTAATCTATTTTTGAAACTTATCTGCTTCTGTAGTACCAGAAAACCTCTGAAGTCTTTCATGGATTTATCATCACTGAATTCCTCCGTGGGAGGAAAATATGGTTACCACTATTTTAGGGATCAGATGTTAAAGCATAACTCCTCAGGTCGTTCAGGTGAGCTCTGACACAGCCAGCGATTGAGTTAGTGTCTCCCAACCCAAAGGTCAAAGGAGATGGAGAAATTAGAAATGTAGTCACAGAATCACAGAATTACGGAATCACAGAATATTCTGAGTTGGAAGGAACACACAAAGATCATTGAGTTCGACTCTGGAGTGAATGGTCCACAGGAAAGCATCCCTTTTCAGCAGGCAGGACACAGTGGGTCAGGACACAGTCTCATTAGCAATAGGAAGGGATCTGAATGGGATATTTTGTGGTGTGAATGTCCTGGAAGCACCATGGCACAGTGCTCTAGGTGCCACGTCATCTGTCCCACAGGTAGGATGCTTTTGTTGAGCTCAGAATTTCATTGCCTTAGTAAATGCAGTGAGAAATTAGTCTGCTAATGTGGGAGCAGCAGAAATTTAAGTTCCACAGAGGACATTCACTTATGACCATCCCCATGCCTTCTTCCACTACACATCAAATATCCCCCTCAAGCCTCAATGGTACCTTTCTGAGGTGTCTGTATTGCAAATTATGGTCAATATAACAATGATAGTCACACAAAACCAGGTAAATAGATATGCCACAAGGTCTTTTTTTTTTTTTCTCGTAAAAAAGGCTTTTCTCTGTGATGTCAAGTGAGCATAGCATCCTTTAAAAAATTTGGTACACCTTAAGTTAAGAAACCAATATATATAGCAGGGCTTATTAGGATGAGATTTTGAATAAGAAACATTAAAAATAAAAGGATTTAGAGAATATAAGAAACTGGATGGAGAATGTGAAATTATCTATGGTTTTCTGATTACATATTGTAGTACTTGACTTCATTTCATTTATGTCTGTAAATTCAATAACTGTGACTATTCCTCAGCAGTCATGCCTTTTTTCTTATAATCTGCCACAGAATACTTTGTTAATTGTATCCTGTGTACATTCAATACCCAGAAGGAAAGAAACTTCAGGATGGAGGTGCATGAAAATAGTAATTTTGTAGGTAGGTGAACCTCAAAAGTCACCTCTCATAGTTGTTAACACTGAAATGTACATGTAAACTGCAAATTTTCTTAATTTTGTTATTTAAAATTTTGCAACGGAATTTCAAACCTCAGAAAAAACAAACACTGCTAAACTGATGAAGTCTTGTTCTTATAGGTGAAACCACCTAGTCCAGTAAATGGCCTGAAATCCTATGAATACAGTAGACTCAGGAGTTTGGGATCTTTAATTTATACCACAAGTGATACCCACAGTGATTTCAGTATCTACGCATTAGCTTGTTTTGAGCCGCAATGAGTAATCATCTAGGTATTAACTGTATTTTATTCACTGATTGAAACAGAGCTCTTTAGGGCTAAAATGCCTCCTGAGAGCTACAGTTTACATCCACCCTGAAGTAATTGAAAGGCTGCATGGCTTTGAAAGCCTCCAAAGGACACCACCATATGTGTTCATATGACACTACAACCTCACCTGAAAAAATAAATTTTCTCACATGTGAAAGTGCTGCCATCCTTCTTTTTTTTTTCTTTTTTTTTTTTTCCCCAAGAAAGAAGGACTTGTTCCATCGTTTCACTATTAAAAAATCACATCTTTTCCATGAATCAAAGGTTTCATGCACCGCCCTTAATCTTAAAACTTGAAACACTTTTATTGCATGACACATAGATATTCCATGTTAACTGTAAGCTACTTGCCATTCTACCATTAAAAACCTACTCAAAAGCAAAGTCTGATAAATTAATTTGATTTAAAAAAATTATCCTACATTGTTCACCTAATCTGGGATTTAGAATCAGGAAGCTGTGGAAATAAAATCTGCAAGAGGAATCCAATTTGACAATCAGTTATTCTTTCCTAGTTTGTTGCAACTAGAGATGTAGCACAATGTAGATAAGGACTCAGGAACATATAGAGTATCGATTCGCTTTTGTGTTTGTTTATTATTTTATTTTTACATTATGAATTATCCCAAGAGATACAAGCAAAGTCTGAGGTGACCAGACATAGATGCTGTACCAGCACTACAGAACAAAGTAGCTCAGTGTATGCAATCTTAAAACCATAACCATTAATCTTTTGATGCAGTGCATCTCTGAGTGTAGACTCATAAAGCATATAATAAAACACAGATGTGCAACAACTACTGGAGTCAAGTCCTGCCTTTTCTCAGCAATTTGACTTATAACAGCAGAGTTAGAGCATGGGAATGAGCGCAGGGAAAAGTCTAGGGATGCAAATGATCAAATCACTTTGTTGTCTAAGACATTACATTCCTTTAAGGGCTAATTTTTAGTTTTACAGGTTAAATATAAAACCAGCTATTCTACAGTGATGGTCTACTTTAGTTTATTGGCATTTTCCACTGTCAAGCTATCAGTTTCACCATTTAAAATCTTTAAAAATGTAATCATCTGAGTGGAACTCTTCTAAATCTTATGTTGGAATTTGGGAATATTTCAGAATATTTCATTAGCTGTATCTGAGATTGGGCTAATGAAAAATATGGCCTTTTTTATTTAATTTTCTAACAAAGAAATCATCACAGCATTTTCTCTGAAAAGTTTGAATTTGTCAGCTTCTAAGGAATGCAGTTGAAATTTGACAAAGTTGGCATTTGAATCACATGTATGACTTTGACTGTTTCTGGGAAATTGTACCCAGATTTGTATAAAATCACAAGCCTATTTTACAGATCAGGGGACCAGAAAATAAATAGAAAGGAATTCTGTGAAAGCTGTTCATACCACTGTGTGAAACCAAAGGAACTAAAACACCAGAAAATGGCGTATCTGCCTGGGCAACTGTTATTTTTGTGTGTGTGGTTATGGAGGATTATTAGTTACAGCTTTTTATCCCTCTTTTTCATGAAGCAGTGATGAGATGCACACAGGAAAATGTTAAGAAATAAATCATAATGGTTTGAGAACAAAGCTTTAAATAAAGCAAAGGCTGACAAATGGAGGAAAGAAAACAAAATATCAGATAACTCATAATTAAGCAATAACAGTTCCAGTCACTAAATAAGACAGTCATCTCTGAGAAAACTAGGATGTGATCATAAAATTTAAAAACAAATAATAAAGTTTGGGCACCTTTTTATGCTATTTTCTCATCTTCAAGAGTCTAACATTATGATCTTATTAACATAGTCTTGGTGACAATTGTATTTTACTCATAGTGAGAGGTGATAAGAAAAGTTGGCGAAAATCATGGGAAAATCATGAATTTTATCAGACAAGGTTCAAGTAGCCATGCCTACAATCTGTTCCTCTGATGCTCCTCAACAGGGTATGCGTAAGATACCTGAATGTGTGTGCATGTCTGTGTGTATGCATATCTCATATATAAGTAATACAAGAAAGACATGGTTCATGTGTGAGAGAAAAATCCCATTGAATTATAGCAGTCCCAGATGTTTGGTTTTTTTCCGTACAGTGTATATGCAGAGAGTAGATTCCCCTTAAATAGCTTGCAAACCTCCTAGACTGTTCATTGTACTCAGCAATCCAGAGCCACCAGAAAACAGCCAGAGCAATAATATATATATAACCAGGCCTTGACTGTTTGTATATTTTTAGCAAACATAGTTATTTTGTACCCAGCTGTGCCCCTATGCTATTTTTCATATTGGTTTTGTTGCTTAAAGATCAAAAAGCACAGGAATAAACTGTATAAAGAAAGGAAATGAGGAGGCAAAACTTTGATAGTTTAAAAACCTCTGTGGCACCTCTCCAAAGCACAAAATATAACTGTATAGATATCCTTGAATATTACATTATGTGCTTGTGCAGGGCCAGAATATCTACACTGTTTGGCTTATATTACTCAAACTTCCAAATAGTGAAATTCTCTTAGTATCGGCTTCCGCAGCCTCATAATATTTTGAATCATCAGCTACATGAGCCTCAAGGAAGCAATTTTAACTTTCAATATGGGTAATGTAAAATTTTAATTTTAAAAGGCCTTTTGTATCCTGTTTGAATCAGAATATGTTTTTCTTCTATTCTCCTTTCCTTGACAATAATTCAAACTGTGCCACAGATGGTTGAGAACTTTTTCTCAGTGAGACGATATTACTGATTTCTCCTCTGTGTTTATTCTGTGGGCTCTTAATTCATAGGAAAGTTTTCACAAAGGGAAAAATGTATTTTATATAGCTGGAAGGTGATTGAGATGTGTAAGGTTAATCAGTGAGAACTCGTTTGAGCACAAATGGCAGGAGTGAGAAGGCTGCTCTATGTAGGAGCTGCCCAAAAACTCAGGAGGCCTGTCCGGAGTGTTGTGTTCATGGTAGGGTGAAGTCATGTGGGTTCAAGAGTTCAGTAGGGATTAACAGCAAACATAATAGATTAGAGAGAGGAGAATAGCCTGTTGTGGGAGGAAAGCAAGCCAGGGGAAGATATAAGAAACAGTTATACACTTGGCCAAGGGAAGAGGTCACCTCTGCATAGTGATAAACTCAGATTTATGAGCAAGGAATTTCCATATTGTTTGCTTCTACTACATGCCAAAAAGATTTTTAGACCAAGAAATAACTTCTTTCTCTTTCTTAATCCAAATGTGGATGTTTTTGTTGGTTGAGTTGGGTTGGGTTTCCTTGTAGTGGAAAGTGCATCTGAAGTCTTGAAATCTTCCCCTTGAACCAAAATCCCTGATATTATTATGTTTGAGTTCTAGAATCATCATAAGAGATGGACAATATAAATCTGTAATGCTCAAATCCAATCTCTTGTATTCTCTGAGTCTTATCTTTTATGCAAATAGAACCAGCCAAAGTAAGTGAATCCTTATGCAGCAAAAAATGCAATTACTTCTATGTGTTCTCCACCTGAAGAAAAGTTTCTTGATGTGGGCAGGAAATGTGCCTTTACTTTGTATTCAACTTCATTAGGCTGCAAATAAAACATATGAGCGTGTGTTGATGTTCTTCTATAGAAAATACAAATGCCATAAGCATTCTAGATTATTGCACGAAGATAGTGGCAAAGCTAATGTAGATCTAGATTTTTTCCCAAATGAAGTCTCAGAGTAAAAGCGTGGCCTGAAGATGCACATTAAGGTCCTGTTGACAACAAAGGGAGCTGAAGGCACATCCAAAGTTAAGGTCTGGACCACAGTCACACCACAGGAGAAGTTCTGATGCTGAAAATGGGTTTATTTAAGCTCACAAAAACACTGAGCATTACATCAGAGTGCAGTGCAAGCGCACAGGGAGGGAGTTGCATGAAATAGGCTGTGGAGTGAGCACTGGGGAAAAAAGATGCAAAATGACAGGCTAGAAAAGCAAACATCTGGCATACATGGAAATAAAGGTTATCTGTATAAAGTAAAAAAGCAGTAATTCAAAAGCTGGAGGATCAAAAGGTGTTTGAAATTTAAATGAGAGGGCAGTAGCTGAAATACTAAAAAGAAAAAGAAATTTTAAAGATAAATTCCATGTGGGTCAAAATAAGTACCAATAGAGCAGAGTTGTCTGGTCTTTAATTTATCTACATAGAGAAGAAAAATAAATGGAAATTTTGTTTAGATTGCACTGTTTCTAGATTCTTCCATGTACAATATAGACTCAGAGGGAGTTTTATTCCTTTAGGTATCTATCACTTTCCAAAACAGATATTGAACTAGTGAAAAGAAGGGGGAAAAAAGACAAGAAATTAATATATTCAAATTCCAGGAATAGAAATTGTCTGACTTAAAATGTGGAAAATTATTTAGAAAATGTTGTTTTATAGGTATGTGAGTCATAAAGACTGATGGATAGGTATATGTACATAAGAATAGAGAGACATCTCTTATTTACAGTGACAGCAGAGGAGAATTTTAAATTTAAACAATACTGTTAAAAGTGAAAATACATGACTTTTCTGAAATACCAATGTTAGTAGTGCAGAGTCTTTTAGCTCCTGTAGATGAATCCTGTGCAGGACAGCTCAGAAGTACTCATTATTGCTGTGAGAGGTCATGTGCAAATTAATATCTTTTCATTTCCTTTTCTTAAATCTCCTCTCCAGGGAATCAGTGCCCACATTCAAAAACAAATCTGCAGCAAAACTGCTGCTCTCAGGGGTCTACCAGGGTAAGTTCCTCTCCTCCTTTGACCAAGAAATTCTGGAGCTGCTGCTGCAGGACCTGCAGCCCACCCAGCAGGGCTGGTCCAACCATATTTTACAACCTGCCTTGAGGGTGAGGTAAAAGAGGTTCTCTTTAATGGATTCCTTGGGGTACATACGGGTGAAATGACATTGAATGACTAGTGTTTACATATATATATACATATGTAAGGTTTATTTTAGAACAATTTGCTTGCAATGGAAAGCAGGTATGTAACCATTTTGGCTAATTTTGTTATCTATAGTAATATAGCAATATAAAAGTAAGAAAATTAAGATAATATATTAGAAGAAGGCAGAAGAAGAAAGAAAGAAGAAAAGATATAAGAAGAGTAGACAGTGGAGAGGAAATATGTCACTACCTGTGGATTCAGTGACAAGACTTAATTGTTGCAATTTCGGTGTCCATTTGTAGAGGTGATGGTCACAGTCTTGATCCATCAGGGGCTGGGAAAAACCCATGAAACACAAAGATCAATTG
>WBMY01017268.1:283-10745 GCA_013397315.1 Donacobius atricapilla
AAACCAAAAACCAGCCCTGTACAAGAAAAGAGGAAAAAAATACATTGCAAAACATAAAGCTGGTTTAGGTACATATTATAACCTTTAGGGTTTATAACTCCATCTTTATACTGACTACCAACATCACTTTGAAAGTACAGACACAATCCTTACATATTCTTGGAACTCTCTCACTGTTCCAGCTGATAATTACTACTGTTTTGCATTTATCCTATTTGTACACCAAACTGCCTTATCTGAAATTCAAATAAAAACTGTGAAATGACCACATAATAACTGTAAAATAATCATAATTTTAGAAGTGCCAATTCTGACCATTAAGGCAATACTAAAGATACTCTGCTGATAAACAAAGATGATCAACTCTTGCTATGAAGAAGCAGTGTGTCAGATCAGATATATCAAAACACTTTCATTTTCCATTATATCCTCATTTTCTGCTTTTTCTTGTACAGACAAATCACTAGTATTTAAAGCAATATGGGATGGTGGAGCTGATTGTAGTATATTTACTCAAGTAAGTACTTGGGTGTAGTAATGAGTTTGTTTTAAAATATTCATATCATATAAATGTTAGTTGAAATCGACAGTAAATATTGAATAGACATATCAAAAGGGCAGCATGTCACCTTCACTTTTCCTTTATTGTGTAACATTCAGACAGCTGTTTGCTCTGGTTGCATCCATTTTCTTACAGAAAAATAATCTTATAAACTTATACCAAAATGATGATTGGGTATGACAGATGAAGAAAGAAGGAGGGAGTTTAGAGACTGAGCAACCCACAAGAGATTATGATAAAATTCCCAGGGCTACAGTTCGATTTGTATCAATAATTACTTTTTAGTTATTAGGCCTCTTTCTCAGGACATTAGAATGAAAGACACAAGGAAGAGTGAGGTCTAAAACTACTGCAATTTTTCAGCACAAGGGAAGCATCAGGAACATGCTGTTACTAAAAAAAACCAAAAAAACTTTCATAATTTTTTTTCTAAGTTGTACATGACAAATAAGTGTTTCATAAGCATTTGTGCAGACAAGACAAAGACTATAAACAATCCTGAGACATGGACAGAAAGAAGAAAATAGGACTAAAAGGGTTGTGAGTAAATATCTCGGCTCTATGTTTTCCATGTGTTTAAAGGTGGTATTCTCCAGTTCCCTCCTGTCTTTTACAATATGGTTTCTAAATATGGCATTATTTGCCATACTTACCAATACTGTTTCATTCCTTTTTCCCTTTAAGGGAAAAGAAATCTCTCATACTCAAAAGACCTTAGCGTAAAAACACTTATGTTCCTAAAGATGCAGTATACCGTAGTCTGAAATGGAGGATGGGTTTACTGGACTGAAAATACACTCAAAATACAGCTTATGTGATGTGAACAGACATCTGAAGAGGGAATGGAAGGGAAGTTCTGGGAAGGGAAGTTGAAGGGAAGAGAAGTTCCAGGAAGTTGAAGGGAAGTGGAGGACTTGTGCAGTCCCTCTGCCCCAAGACCAATATTTGCGCAAGAGGTAGGTAAAATAATTTTGGTAAATCTGTTTTTTGGCCACCTAAGTGGCTAACTTTTAAAAGATTCAATTCACCAATATTCACGGGAGTCTAAATACAAAGTCCTCAATTGAGGACTATTCTCAGAATATTACCTGAGAATGTGGCAACAGCATTTTATCAAGTCTTCTGTAAATACTAATATTTATAGTATATAGACACGCACATGCATACATGTGCACACATTTAGATATGTATACATCTATATATATATACACCTCTAAAGACTTTTCATCTATATGTGTATTTGTACATACACAAAAATACTGTCTTTCGCTCTACTTCTGAGTACCTACAAGGCCAGGTGCCACCTGTCTTTAACATTGTGAAGAACACTTTAGAGATTATTTTATAAAAGACAGTACATAAGTTTTCAAAACCACTTTGAAACAGCCAAGTTTCTTTGTCCCAGGTGCTACTAAACAAGAGGCTCAAACTTGACTGAGTACAAATCTCACATTAGCAGTGGAACTAATGAGGCCTGACCTCCTTTGTATCTGTGTCTTGTGCTTGGATTTGCTACTGTCTGAATAAGGTCTGCAGGCCAGGTGATGCTTTGCCTGCATTTAGACACCGATTTTAAAAAGGGGAGAGTTCACACTGTAGCACTATCCCTGCTTGTAGATTGTCTCCCTGCTTAATGAGAGTCTCCCTTGTCAGGGTTTGACACTGGCCAGAAGCCAGGCACCCATTAAAAACTATTCACTCATTCTCCTCTATTATAGTTGAGCAGAGGAGGGGGAAAGAAAACCCAAAAAGCTCATGGAGTGAGATAAGGATTAAGGGCATTACTCTAAGGGCAAAACAGACCCAAACTTAAAAGGTATAAAGAAAAATTTATTAACAGAATTAAAGGAGGATAATGATAGCTAAAATAAACATTTTGAACACCTTCCCCCCCCATCCCCAGCCCTTTTTACCTTCCCACTGACAGTGCAGGGAGACAAAACATGGGGGTTTTAGCCAATTTGTAACTTCTAAAAATCTTTCTTCAGTTTGCCTAGGGAGAGGAGTCTCTTCCGCTATGTAATGGAGTCGTCCCCGTGGACTTCTCCAGCGTGGTTCTAATTTTTAGGAGGAACAGTCCTGCCCAACCTGCTGTGAGTTATTCCCATGGGCAAAATAGTCTCCTCAAACCACATGGTGTGGGTCGCTATAAAAAAACTATACCCATTTTAGTTGACGGGGTATAATTTTTTAAGGATGAGTTGTTCTGGTTTGGAAGCAAAGGTTCTCTGTCTTCTCTCTCTCTCCGAGTTTCCCACTAGATTGCAGCTTTTCAGCATCCATGCACTCCAGCATGAACACCTTCTCTCATGGGCTGTGAGTAGACCTCTGCATCCCCCCATGCACTTCATGAATTACAGGGAAACCGTTTATTTGTTGTATTAGAGTTCTCATCACGTCTTGTCAAAGAATCTCAGCTCTGACACCCAGAGCACCTCCTGCCCCTCCCTCCTTCCGCTGACCTTGGTGTCACCATGTTGTTCTCCTCACGTGTCTTCACCTTTTCCTTTTCTCTGACTCAGGAGAGAATTGGTGTCCATAGGTTTGTTTGTTCTCAGGTTCTATCAACTGAAAAGTTCTTACAGGGTTTAGCAGTGCTGAAAGGTTGATCCTGTCTGGGCTCCGCATGGGGGAATGGCTCCTCACGCCCCTAGCTGTGGGCCACGTGTTCCCTGCCGCTGCCGCGGTGCCGGCTCCCTTCAGTGCCTCTCTTCCTGCAGGGCACCAAAAGGAGAAGCTGCTGCTGGCCCGCTGCCCTTCTAACCTCAGTATGGCGAGGTAAAAGTGGCAGGCAAGCACAGTTCCCTGTGGACTGTGCTGGGATAGCCCCGGCTGCAGGGTCCCGGCTGTGCTGGGAAGGGCCGCGGCGGCTGCCCTGGGAGGAGAGGAAGAAAGAGGAATTGCACGTGGGTTTTTTTTCCTTCTTAAATATGTCATCACAGAGGCATTACCAACTCTTTTGATTGGCTTAGCAGCATGTTAATTTTCAGAGCCAGCCTGTGATTGGCTTTGCCAGGCATGGAGAAATCTTCTAGCAGCTTCCCACAGAAAACATCACTTCCATGTCTGGCTTCTTCCCTCCTCACCAAAAAATCAAGCCATGCAAAACTAACAAACCTCTTGACAATCCCCGGTGCTTATAATTTCATCAGACTTATAAGAACTTAGTATCTTTCAGGCCAGTTAGTTAGGAATTAGACAACAAGGCCTGAAGTAACCAGTGAAATGACTATGAAACTTTCATGCACACACTCACATGCAAATAAATATAGAATGATTAAAAGCAGCAGAAATGCTTAGAAAACAGACTGAAATGTTTAAGGATTTAAAAACATGTTTACTTCCAGGATATTTGAGTCTTCCTATTCCCCACAGTACGGTAGGCTGTTAGAGAATCACTTTGGAGCACTATATCAGAGTTTGACAGAATATTTTTTTTTTCTTCATATATATTTTTCCATTTTTAATTTATTATTCCCTTTAATCTCAGAGAAACAGAAGGGCACAATTGAAAACATTCAGTTTTTTCCAAGATGTCCCAAAATTTAAGGATCCTGGCATTCAAAACTGTATAGCCTCTGTTATAAATGAAGTCCCATTTGTCTAATTTAATAAACAACAAAGTTAATATTTAGTAGCAATTTTAATTAAATATCAAGTTTATAGTATATAAAAAAATTTGGCAGTGATTAGTTAAGTCTGATTAAGGTTCTGATAAGGCATAAGCAAAACCAACCAGGGTAAGGGGAGGGTTTCTTACCCTACCTCAGAAAAAAACCAAAGCAATTCAAACTAAACTTATATACTATATGCTAATACATATTCATCAATGTTTCCTGTAAATGTCCTCCTATTTCCCATTTTAAACATCTATGTCACAATACTTCATGGCACATGATTCACTTGTTGCTAGGGGGTCTTCTGTCTTCTTTTGGTGTTTTTTTTGGATGAAGGCTCATAGTCTCCCTCGTTGTCCTCTTGATAACCTTACAGGTTGCACATGCCTACTAAGCGTTGTGTTATGTAAGTAAGCATTACGTTCCAAAAATTAGCCCTGCATTTCATAGGGAAAAACCAAAGCTTCAGATCTTACACTTGAAACTGCCCCAACTTTGTCCATCTCAAGGTCGATTCTATCTTGAGACAGTACTTATCTCAAAACTAACTACATCCTGTATCCTATTTTTACTTGTAACATCTGCAAAAAGATGGGGGGGGGAGGGGAAGGGAGGATCTGCTTTGTAACTAATACTAGTTCCTTTTTCCATTTTTTTAAAATAACTATTATTTTCCAAAATATTGATATAGTTACAATCTTATTAGCACAAATCATATCCATATATCAAACCCCTGTTAACACCAAAACACTGATTGTTTCAGCATCATTTTTCCAAAGCCAGTTTATAAATTAATTAATTTCTCCTTAGCATACCAGAGAACTAATTCTAACTCTGCCTCTGTGACACTTCACATTACAGAAGAAAGGAAGAATTCTTCACATTTTTGCCCCAGGGCTATGTTGGAATTACAATAATGCACACAAGGACACACTTGAAAATACTCAACAGATGCATTGTTCTGTTGTACTTTTTAATTTGAGCCTTACATTAAGACTACATTTCGTTTGGACATTTTGGACCCAGATTTATCCTGTGTTGAAAAAAATGGACTTACACTGCGGATTAGCCTGGCCTGTTATGCTAACAGTGTCTTCATACTAAGCCTGTATCAGGATATTTTTAAGATTTTATTTTAAACTGATTGAAGAATTGCTCCTATAAATATCATCCTGATAGGAAGCACAGAGAAGAGCAAGAAAAAACTGGAGAGAGAAGTAAGTGCAGGCAACAAAACTCCTTGATAGCTTTTACTCTATGATCATCACAGAGCACCATTTCCAGTTAATGCTACTGAAGCAACAAAAGACTTTATTATTGGATATAAACAACACATAATGAGCATCTATGGGACACTAGATAACTCCCATTAGTGAAGGAAGATCTTCATAACTCACATGTTGGTTTACCACTTCATTTTATTAACTTTCACTTATTAGACAGCAGTAATGATTTCCGCTACGACAACAGCTAACTTCTTCAGGGCCCACTGTGTGACAGTTTCCCCAATGCTAGTCCTTTGGGGATTTTTCTGAAGAAAGGATTGCAGATATGATTTGTTTATATGTTGGAAAGGTAGACAGAGACAACAAATAGAAATGAGGGGCTGCTTGGTTTGCTGTGCATGCAGCCCTCCATACAAAGCTGAGCCTGACCTGTTCCCTTCCCTGACAGCATAGCAAAGTAAAAAATTCATCACTGACCTTGATGAATAGCAGAGGGACTAGGAGGAGGGGAAAACTTGTGTTCTGACCCTTATCTCCCTTTGACAGAATGGGACTAGAATAAGTAATTACCTGATCACCACCCACTCATGGTCAGTCTATTTGGGGCCCCTTGTATGGTTTAGAGCTCTACAAATCATTCTTATAAGGAATGGAGAGCCATGTGATCAGAGCATCAAGAAGGAGATTCCTAGTCTTGAGTCTTACAGCTGTTGCCCTTACATTCTGATTTGTTGGAGGGCAAGAATATTCCCCTAGTCAGTGTTTCGTTTGCTTGCTTGTTTGTTTTTTTTAACGTATGTTTGTAATACTTAAAAGTGCTTGGGATACACTTCCTAATGCCCAAGGAACTGAGACCCTGAGTAGAGGCCTGTGGCACCATCCCCAAATATTTAAAGAATGTTTCTGACAGGTAGGCTTCCAAGCCTCCAAACATACCAGAGTCACTCTGCCCACTACATTGCTTCTCTGAGAAGGAGAGGATTAATTTTAAAAGTCTGGTTTTGATCTGCAAGACCTTCAGTGGTCCAGCTCCTGCACACACGCACAAGATCTTTTTCCCAACTTACTGCAGATTGCAGTCCACTGATTGTCATTTACTGCTGGCTCTAATATCAACATAAAAAAGAACTTCCCCTTTTTTGCATTACACATCTGGAATGCTTTGCCAATTTTTAGCCCGTTGACTCAGGACAGGATTTTTTACACACAAATGGCACTCTGGGACACTGTGGCACGTACAAGCCCATTGCTGATATAGTTATGTTCTACACATGTATGGGGAATGAAACAGAAGATGCTGTTATGACTTTGTTTTTCAGAACATGAAACCTCAAGATACAATGCAGAGAAAAAAGCGTCAAAACCACTCAGTGCTTTTTGAAAGGAAATACTACTGTCAGAGATGTATTTTTAAATTATTTTAACACATAGTGGCTAAATGAAATCACAACACACCACTGGCCTTTTTAGCAATAAACTGCTCAGCAAGAAGGCACTTGCTGCTCTTGAATTATTAGAGGAAAAAAAATTGCTACCAGAAGGCATATTTCAAGTTAATTGAACAGAAATTACTTCAGAAATGTCACATAGTAGATAAAGAGTGCCTAGTTTTAGCAGTGATATATTTGATTTGCCTGTTTTATGTTGAGTTCCATTTGAAACAGCACAACTAGACAGCACAAGTTTTCTATGCATATAGATGTATATGGAAGAATACATGTGAATATTGTGTGCATGGCATAGCTATGTGAACCCAATGTATTAAAAACGTACTTTCATACGAAGTTAAAATAATTTGGTCATATTTTTAAAATACAATAGAGAGGATGGGGGTAAGGATTAATATCTAGAAAACTCAGGCCAGATCTAGGTCCTGAGGCAACTTAGTAAACACAGACATACACACAAAACTGAACCCACTGCCTTTGTGGTCATAATTCTTGGCCTTAGGGTATGTCACCATGTTGTTCTCCTCACATGTGTTCACCTTTTCCTTTTCTCTGACTCGGGAGAGAATCGGTGTCTGTAGGTTTGTTTGTTCTCAAGTTCTATCAATTGAAAAGTGAAACAAACACATTGCAGGCACAGAAACAAGTGTTTTCCTTTCTTTCTGATGACTTATCGAAATAAGGCATATGATGCTGCAGTGTGGCCATATGTATGTTCCTATGGATCTGTGAATCTGCCTGCTTCCATGCTGGTAAGTGAATTTTCAACTTATTCAGAACCCACTGGCCTGTTTCAAATGCATTTATCAGTGGAAATTCTTGATTATAATTACACTGCCTGTGTGTAGGTCAAAGATACCATAAATGCCACAAGAAGACAAAGCAAAACAGAAATGTGCATTACTAATCTAACAATCATGTGAGAGAAATCCACAGGAAGCCAAACTTCATTAGCTGCACTATTCATGGAACTATTTCAAGTAAGCTGAGCAGCCACCTGTGTAAATCCAAAGTACCCAAAGCAAACCCATTACCACTTTTTGTATTTTTATACTAAGCCATAAATCATCATAAACCATAAAGTCACCATAGAATGGTTTGGGTTAGAAGGCACTTCAAAGGTCATCTTGTTTAATGTATCAGCCTCCCTTGTCATGTCTCTACATTTTAAAATGCTGGGAAATACTTCTGTAGTAGTTGAAAGATTCAGAACTATACCAGTAAATGGAAGATTTCCAGCCTGACATGCTGCTTGCCAAAAAAGAAATTGATGACCTCTCTTTGAAACATACTTTGATGATTTTGCCACTATTTTTCTTCAGTATGCTCTCATGTGTTAAATTAGGCTTTAAATGAATCTACTAAGAGTCTTTACCTCACAAAAAGAATCTCAAACAATAGAAAAACAGGACACATGGCAATGATGTGTTCCTGTTCACTACACAAATAACTTTTTACTGATACAGGATGCAAGTTTGCATGTACTAGGTGACTTGGCCTTTGTTGATTTAAACGTACCTTCTGTCATTTAGGGACTGTAGACAGTGTTACAATAAATTTTCCTTCAGCAGCTTAGTTCCCTTTAACATTACACTAGAAGACATCTTAATTATTTTTAAGTGTTTCAACTGCTTCAGCCGTGGCTGCTGAGACTACAGTCTAGAAATATATTTTTGGGGAGCCTTGCCTCTTTTCTGAATAATGAGGCATATATATCCAACTAAAGACAGCCTTGTATCCAGCTGGCACAGGCAGTAAAAACATGCCTGCTCTAATGCTTTTCTTAGGACTTACCCACTGTTTGCGACAAGAGGGCTCAAGAGAGCAACTTCACAGGTTGTGTGGTGTTTGTACCAGTGGCAGTAAAGCATGGGACAGTTTTCCATACCTTGCTGCTGCAAAGGTTCCACTGAGCCCATACAAATCCATTCAAAAATCCATTTTCCATAGGGATTAGAACAACTTTGGCCTTGTCTTTGCATGAAACACAAATTTAAACGACACTGGAATTAAGATACTAGGGTTCTGAAATCATAATTGTTAGAGTTCAAGCTGACCGATTTTTATTTCAGTTAATGAAACAGTTCTGCTCACTTCCAACTTTGATTATTTTTCATGAAATGCCACCAATTCATATCAGTGACAAAATCTTATGTCAAAGAGTTCCACAAGTAAAAATCTTGTTTAAAACACTTTCGACTCTTACCTCCACAAGTAAACATATCTCAAATCAGTTGCTCTCCAAATGCATCTCAGCTCTTACCATCTCTACAATAAGATTGACACCGTTTTGTTGTAACTTTGCCTTTTAAAGAGATTGTTAATTTTCTTTAGTATTCTGTCTGCAAGAAATGCATGTGGTGTAGAACAAATGCCTTTAGAATTATTTATACACGCTTCATTTGCCATAAATGTCACCAAATCAGCATTAATAAATTGGGAGGCCAAAGACCTACTTGCAGAGTAAAATTAAATGGTTTGAATAGGTCAAAATCATCTTGTCTTTGGTACTATAGTCTCTGGTATCTGAGAGGATTTCCTTTGAAGTCAATTTGTTCTACTGTTTTAGAAATGTAATTTTGAGTGGGTTTTGTGTTTTTTAGCTGCAACATATTTCAAAGGAACAATTAAAAATGTCAGAATGACCATTTATAAGTCCTCCTGATGGTTGAGACTTAACTAAATTAGCTTTTCCTAGGGATTTGTGTGTGGAGCAAGATTTAGATTCACTATGAGCAGCTCTGCAGAGAAGGATTTCAAGGTTCTGGTGGGCAAAATGCTGGATATGAGCCTACGAGGTGTATGTGGAGCCTGAAAAGGCAACAATGTCCCGAGCCGCATCCTAACCAGCCTGGTCAGCAGATCAAAGGAGGTGATTCTGCCCCCGCCCCCGTCCGACCTCCTGAGACCTCCACCTGGGGTTTTGTGTCCAGTTCTGGGGTCCTCAGCATAAGAAAGGCATGGACCTGCTGGAGTATGTCCAGATGAGGTCACCAAAGGTGATCGCAGGACTGGAGCACCTCTGCTAGGGACACAGGCTGAGAGAGTTGGCAATGATCAGTCTAGGGAAGAGAAAGCTCCTGGGAGACCTCAGAGCCACTTTACCTAAAGATGGCATTATAAGAAAGAGTGAGAATGAGTTTTTACACAAACAGGTAACGACAGGACCAAGACAAGCAGTTTTAAATGAAAGGAGAGATTTAGATTACATGTCAGGGAAAAGCTCCTTTCTGGGATGGTGGTGAGGCAGTATCACAGGTTGCCCAGGGAAACCGGACCGACGTTCCATCTCTGGAAGGCCAGGTTGGACAGGGCTCTGAGCAACCTGCTCTAATGAAAGGTGTCGCTGGAAATGGTTTGGGCTCAGAAAGAGATTATCCATACGGCTCCTTCAACCTCAAACCATCCTGCGCTTCTATGGATTGTCCTCCTGGGTTTCTCAGAAGGCAGGGAAAGCTTGAGAAAATACGAACAGATGTGAACTGTTTTCTACAGAAATACTATTTATCTGTTCCAGCAAAATGCTCCTATTTGTTTCCAGCTCACACGTAAGGGACCACAGCGATGCATTTAAAACCGATGTACAACAAAACTGTTGAGCGACTAGGC
>WBMY01017268.1:11126-58118 GCA_013397315.1 Donacobius atricapilla
TCTGATCTCGGGGCCGAGCTGCTGCAGGCCCCGGTCGCTGGCTGTGGGGACAGCCCGGGGTTTGGGGGCGCCGGGGGCAGGGAGGTAGCGCAGTGACACCATGGAGCTCTGTAATTGGCGCTCACGAACGGAACACCGCGGCGTCTGCTGCTTTCCGCGGTCTTACACCGACGCGGTTCCACTGGCCAGCGGTTGTTCCCCTCTCTGCTGCATTCCTACTGGGAAGTAGAGTGAGCCACGGCACTTGGTGCTCTGTAACGGGGTTAGGATTTCTCTATAAATGCGTAGGATTCTTCTCCCTCTCTTCACCTATGTGATAGCAGGTGGTAGTGGGGTGGGGCTGGACTGTTCTGCCGTGTCTGCAGTGAAATGCAGGGAAATAGCCTTAGGCTAAGACATTGGAAATGCATATCAGATACTAGGAAAAAAAAAAAAATCTCGACTCAGGTGGTCAGGCGTTGGAATAAGTTGCCCAGCGAGGCAGTGGAATCACGATTCCTGGAAGTGTTTTAGAACCGTTTGCACCTTGTGCTTGGTGATGTGTTTTAGTGATTCAGGGATTACAATGGCAGTGCTGGGTTGACATTTGAACTTGATGGTCTTAAGTCCTTTCCAACACTGATTCTATGAATATAACAATTTTGTTGGATCTCCTTAAATCCCCTGTAAGTGGAGCGTGTATGTGATATTGGACATATCCAGAAACCTTTGCCAGACGCTTTTGTTGTTCATTGGCACAAGCTCACACTTGGTGCTGTGGGTCATGTCACAGCTGCCATGTGTGCTGTGGCAACGCGTGTCATAGAATCATAGAGCATTTGGGGCTGGAAGGGATCTCATGAGAAAAAGTCCCTCCTCAAATTGCTTTTCACAGCAAATATTTCAGCACAGCTACAATTTATTGGGCTAAATGTAATGCACAAAAAACGACCTTGTAACATAGTTGGAGAAGAGCAAAGGTTGATGTAATTCCTGCTAATGATGTAACCTTGTTGGATATATGTTGCTTCAATAGAGCACGCTAAGTATTTAATGAATATTAAATTACATAAAGATATATCTCTATAGGGATATGTTGAATTTTGCATTTAAGTCTTAGTTATCACTTAAAACACTGGAGTTGATTGGCTCAACTTTTAACATACTTGTATTTGAGATACAAGGGACAGGGTCTGCAGGTATCAAAACATATTTTGTATGTGCCATTAATATATTTCTCTTCTGTATGAATGTAAGTGCCAATATGTCATTTTAACTATGGCACCAGTGTTTGTTCATTGGTCTAAGTCTTAAGAAATGCACTTTACAGGTATATTTTTGATAAAATCTGCCGTTTAACTGTTCTCATACTTAGAAGTTTAATCATGTTATTCCACTAAACAACTTTTTATGGTGTAAATTCTGGCTTATGAAAGGAATTTTATTTTTTTCTCATGAAGTCTTTTTGTTGGTTTTGTTTGTTTGTTTGTTTGTTTTCTGCATGGGTTAAAATATTTATTCAAAAGGCCTTGAGGTGCTCTTGTCATTAGTAGGAGTCCGTGAGTGCTGTGGTCTGGTATTGGAAGGTGCAAATGTAAAATCGCAAGCAAAAAAGTTTTTCCTTTCAGTGTAGGTCCTTATTTAAATTAATTGAGTGCTTGCTTGTGTTGCCTAATGGGGTTGAAAGATCAGGTCGAGTTTTCTTTACTGGGTGCTGGTAGTGCAGGCACATAATCTTTGTGTGTGATTCCATGATGTAAGCAAAGGCAAAAGGTCTATGCTGTTTGGAAGCTGTATTTTCCAGTTTCAAAGCACCAGGAGAATGAAACATTCATCAGTTTCTTTTGTACAAAGAGGCTTAGAAATCAAGTTACAAACCCCAACACCTGCCAAGCTGGGACTGTCAGGACTCATCTGTGCAGCTGCAGTGTCAATTAGGCCATGACTTTAAGCTCTGCACAAGTGTCTTAGTACTTTGTAAGACCATGGTGTCCCAGACTGTTCAGCAGAGGTGTTAAAGGCTTTTCACTTTTTATACTTGGAATGATTTCTGTAATGGCAGAGCCTGATTTTAAAAAGCAAGTATTCTAAAAAGAGTAGGAACTTCTGTAGTTCCTACTTGTCTTATTTGTGGAAATATTGGGCAAACTAGATTCTGAAAACCTTGGGAAAGTAATAATGGAATATAGCATTCTTTTCCCTGTATAGTACATCATTTCTCTGAGCTACGTTTACTTATAATTTAATAATATTCCATATATATTTGTGTTCACTGGAACAGGTATTCTGTATTGCCTTTTTGTAATAATGATAAATTTGCATTTTTATAAATGCTCTTGTTCCATCCATGAGATTTTTATAGCAATGATTTGATTGGCCTAATGACCATTAGTTGAGTAACCTTTGTGCTTAGAGAAGCCTCAATGGTAAATGAAGCAAGACTGTCAGGTAAAGTGCTGTTCACCGATTAAAGCATAATTTTGGTTTCAAACAAATCACCTTGTTTTAAATGTGAGTCATGCATGTCTGAGTCCTTCCACACAGCAGTTTCATGGCTCTTATTTGACTCTGTGGAAAGACACTGGTCAAAAGAGAAGTGACCTTTGGGTGTGAGCGATGCCGTGAGGGTGAGCAGTTGGGTGGTAGTATTGAACGCCTTACATATTCTTCATGCCACTTAATGCATCTTTTGTTGTAAACAGTGGTAGGTGTGTGAAAATTCTAATTCAGGGAAGCCTTGGTCATGAGAATAGAAAAAAAAAGTAGAAATCTGAATTTGTTAAAAGAGTTCTCTTGGCATAGATTTCTTTTCCAAAATTAGCTGTATGAATGCCTGATTTTTACAAATCATAGGATTTGAACTGCCTCAGATTGCTGATTTGAACTGCTGATTATTGTAACAACTGCAGGTATTCTGTGAAAGTAGTCCTTTTCAAAGGAAGCATTTACTTTAAGATGTTGCACAACAAGCTCGCTTTTCTTTGGCCATCCTATATAGTATTTTCTATTGTTTAGGAAACAATTTCAAATTGCATTTATGTTTCAGGAGAACAGTATCTTGCTTTTGCAAGCTGGAGCTTTAGCATGGACATAAAGATTCTGAAAAAAAATTGCATATGAAGAAAAATGTATATGGGGAAATGTCTCATTTACAGCAAAAGCAATAACGTGTCAGCTATTAAAAGGCATTTCAAAGCAGTTGTATTGATTTATCTTCCAGACTTCAGAAGTACCATTATATTTTTAAGGTTGCAGGAGATATTGGGATTTGTTATAGTCTTACAAATCTTGGTGGCCACTACTGTGTCAGTTTTTCAATTTCTTACCTGAAAAATCACAGCCGTGTTAGTATACTCTTTGTGTGCTACCATTGAAGATATTGTTATGCCCTGTATTAACATTTGTGGAATACTCAAGTAGAGTTGTGTTAAAATCTTGTTTTTACAATATTTGCTACTTCAGAAAGTAAGCAGTGGACATTAAATTTCTGAAGGTGAAAGTGTGAATGGGATTCTATTAGCTGTTCTGCAGTCATGCAGTGGTATCCCTACTGCATTCCTGGTGCATGCAGCAGTTGGCTTCAGCTTAAGGGCCTCATCTTGTAATGATGGAGATAATTACTGTCAGAGAACAAGTAGTTTTAAAGTCCTTCTGTAAAGCTGGATATTTGAATTATTTGTAACACATAGATATATGGTAAAGGGAAGAAAAGACAGAAACCCCTGCCCTTTTTCTACAGGTAAGGAGGAATAACCTTGGGCAAGGTCAAAATAAGGAGACTGGAGGGGTGTCTTTGCATAATACAATCAACCTTGTCTATCTTTGTACTTCATGTTCTGTGAATCATTTAATGATGAAAAGAAAAATGTTCTTTCGGTAGAAGTACTTCTAAAAATCTGTTGGGTTTTTCTTTGTTACTCTGAGATAGCTGTTGGTGTTTTATAAGTACACTTACTATGTAGATAAGAGTATCATAACTTTATCTTAATTGCTTATTCATAGTTTTTGTCCTTCTACTAATCAGTTACTCTGTCTCCAGGTATGTAGTATAAAAGACTATGAAAACCAAAGTCCAGGTTATACTTTATTCAACCTTACACTTTTGCCTCGTTGGCCTGCCATTTTTTGTCCTACCAATTTAAAGAAATCTGTCAGTCTTCACTTTAATGTAACTGCTAAAACTATTCTTGTGGACCACTTAATGTGTTTTCTGCTATGTTTTATTTAAAGCTTTTATGTAAAGTGTGCTGTTACTCAAACAAAGGTAGGAATGTCATGGTTGCTGAAGGATTAGGAAGTGAATACAGTGCTCAAGATTTCTGAGACACTTCTCATCAAAGGTCTTCCTCTGTGGCAGAAACACAGCCAGACTGCAGTTTATCAGACTGTTGTTCTGCATGGCTATACCATTTCAGTCTTGTTTTTGACCAGGAAGTTGCTTGCCAGCCTGTGTTTTGCAGAAAAACTGACTTATATAGTCAGCTTTGGTCCCCATGCTTCCCAGCATTAGAGACATTGACAGAAATGTCTATGATCAGCAGAATACAGACCTCTCTCTAGTGTCTTGAACTTAGATTTTGAGTTTCAAGTTGCAAAGCTGAAGCGTGATAGGGACACGGATGTATACGTAATCAGTGTTGAAGGCCTTATGAAATAGTTTCAATCCACAAACTATTCTAGAACTGCAGACACTTTATTTAGTAATTTTTGCAGCAGTTTCTCATCTCCTGCCAGGTGAGTAGTGCTTCTCTTAGTTTTGAGTCAACCAGATGACTGATTTTGTGCTAATTAGTTCAGCACATATCAGGTGGTGGGTTCCAGGGTTTGTTTACCACAGGTCCTCAAAACCCCCTGTGGTGTCTGCATTGCCATTGAGCATCTTCTCCCTCAAACGTGTACCACTCTATTTCTCATACTCTAGATTTTTAAAGTTTTAGATTTCTGATTAAAATCTAAACCTTGTGTCCTCTAATTTAGAGTGTGCAAGTTGAGGATGTAAGATGTTGGTGGAAACCAGCACCTAATTTTCTTTTATGTTTCTGAAATGAGTGGTTTTGAATTTAAACTTACACTAGTCTAAGTGAAGATGCAGAAGCATGGAGGAGAATGGATCTAGACAGAGCCTGAACTGAACCCTGTATTTGGGGATGGAGGGATAATGTGTTCTAGTGTTGTAATATGGGATAGTTTGGGATGTTGAAGATTTTTCTGGTGTGTGTTAGTAAACATACAAGTAGAATGCTAGCACATCCAGGCAAAAAGGTAGAATTGCAAAAAGTGGTGCTGTGTATGTAGTATATTATTTTGACTCACTGTATCATATACTGTGTTCCTGTGACTAGTGTTCTTGGCAGGTTGCAGGAAGATTAATGCAGTGGCTTTTTTCAAAATTTCTTGTGACAGCTTTTCTCTATTAACATATTGCTTGTGGTTGATTACAAACCTTCAGGAATTGAGAGAAATGCCCATATAAGGCATATATATATATATATATACACATACATTTTTTAATGGCTTAAAGTATAGAAAAATATATATGTATTATATATATATGTTTGGTATAATAGAAAATACCAGAAGGATATTAGGATACTTTCTCCACAAAGTCAAAATTAAGTTTAGAGATATCATTGGGGTTTTAGGTTTGGTAACTTTTTCAAGTTCCTTAAAACTTGCTAGGTTATTTTCATTTGTAAACTGAAAGGTTTGTAGGTATTTCTATTTTTATCAAATACAGCAGTAACTTTATGGGAATAAGCACTCTAAATTTCTGCCGAAAAGGGGTAGGTAGGTAGGGCGCAGAAAGACAATCAGTGGCTAAGAGACGTTGTTCATAATGGTTTCTGTTACAACATGTAGCCTTTCCTTGAGTAAGGAAATGAGTTCCTGTCAGAGAACTGTTAAGTAGTCTCTTGAATTGTAGGTATTTTAGCTCAGCTAGTGGACCTGCTGCCCTATATAAAAACTGCCTCACTTTGCATCTTTTTCCCTCCTCTTGTCTTGAGTTAAGGCAATTTCTTTCCCTTACAAATAGGAAGCTCTAGAAGTGAATGAAGAGACATACTGGCACCTGATTAGGCTGTGTTTCTAATAAAAACATTGTTCTAGGGAAATAATAATGTAAGTTCACCCTGAGAGAGTGAATTCAGAGAATAATGGCTTAGTAGAGAGGCTAGATGAGGGGACAGTGATTTCTCTCTTATATTGCATGGAAGTGGTTAGGGCTTAGTGTGAGATGGTCAGAATAAACATTTGATTTTAAAATGGTTTATTTTGTACCCAAAAGGTATATACTTCCTTAGCAATTTAGTAATGTAAGTATAGCATATATATTATGCCTGCAGCTGGTAACACTTTCATTAATTAAAAGTACACTTCCCTTTGCTAGGGGACTGGTGGAATTGGAATGCGTAATCTATGTGCGGAACTCTGCATTATCTTTAATAAATGTTGTGTCCAAATACTTACAGCTCTTGATCCTGATGTCAGTGGAACAGAACATAAACAAAAGTGAGGTTTTACTTTTTGAGGTAACTCAAGGAGTTGATTGCCCCCAAAGTGTAGAAGTGGTAGAAATTCCAAGGAGGGGGAAGGTGAAGAGACTCTTGAGCGCCAAAGAAACTTGTTGGTATCTGACCCCCTCCAAAGGTGTTACTTCAAAGTATAAAAAAGTAATACTTCCAATTGATACATACCACTTTTCATGAGACATGTGGTTAACATACTGGAAGTGTTTATAAATACTGAATGATAATTTGTGCTGTCTCAATCTCCTTCAGTCGTGTTAAATTGTAGATGATAATGTATATCCAAAACATTTCATCTGCCTATGTTTTTTAGTAAAAGCAGTATTGATGCAATTTCTATTTTATTAAAGGAGAAAGCATTGAAGGAAGGAAAGAGTAGAACTTTCCTTAGTACACTATTTAGGGTGAAAGATATACTGCTGGTAGGGAGAGAGAAGGCTGATGAAGAGTTGTAGGTTAACAGCTCATTGCCTAGCAAGTGTTGATAGCAGGGACTTGGCTTTTGTGACCACAGGACTTTCTTGAGGTGCGAGGACTGCTAAGGTCAGTATCCACCTGACCAAGTGGGACAAGAGCATCTTTGCCAGTAGTCTCGCCAAACTGGTATTTAGACTGGGACTTGGAGACAAAAGAGGTGATGACCCTCAAATCAAGAGGAAAAGGTGGTGGATTGAGATGGTAAGCTAAGGATGAGGATGATGTGGAGAGGAGTCCTTGAAAATTACTAATCAGAGAGGATAGAAACCCTCACATGTAGGTAAACAAAGAAGAAATATCTGCACATAGATAATGAGGCCAGCATTGTGAGGGGGGGGGGATCTTAAGTCTTCAGGAAGATTAGCTGTGGTGACCAGGGAATGCCTTTTCCCTTTGATGAAGTTCGTAAGTGATTATAGCAAGTTTCAGAGATTTTTTTTTTTAACTGCTAGTTTTCTGCCCCTTCCCATTCCCCATTCCTCCCCAGTGTATCATGCCTGTTATACAGACTGTTATTAAAATGGGGTTTTTTTAAAGATACTTCACCACTCTTCTATAACACATACTGACTTGTTATTAACTTACTTCTCTACAGGGTGTGATAGGTGTACAGTTGGTGGTTACCATGGTAATGGCTAGTGTCATACAGAAGATCATACCTCACTATTCTCTTGCTCGTTGGCTTCTCTGTAGTGGCAGGTAAGATAAGTGTGAATATGGTAATGCAATTTTGCATCAGAGTAGTAACAGTAAAACATACTGAATTAGTTTGGTTTTTTCCAAGTAATTGACTTTTATTAAATTTATTACCATAGCATTGTTACACCTGATTTGTGGGCTCAAGGCAAAAAGATGGTGTTACTGTAAAAGAACATACTTGTTTGTTGCTATTAATTATATCAGTCACAAAGTTAATTGTTGTTCAGCTCTTATATTAAAGGTCCAAGGTGCATCCTTTAATATTAAAAAGCTATGTTGAATACAAGATACTGAAGAATAAAAGGATTTTCTTTTACTATGTGCTGTTGATAATCTACCTCCTGATTAGTCTTGTATATAAAGAGTGCTTAGGTATTTATTAAAACTTCTATTACTTTTTAATATGTCGAAGGACAGGATTAGTATAAATTTCAGTACTGCACTTCCTCGTAACAATAGATCAAACAGACATGATGAGTTGCAAGGGGAGCATTCCCTGTGTGGCTGTATCCATAATAACAATGAAAACCAGCAGCTGTTTTGAATATAAATCAGTATGCTAAATATTAAAAGAAATCATAGATACTGTGTTTTTTCATTTGTAAGGAAAACACTTTGTATGATTAGCAAGTAGTGTGCTATCTTTTGTAACTGTTAAAATTTTAAGAATATAAAATCCTTACTGCCTGCTTTCTGGAGTATCCTTGAATAATAATGTACTCATGGGAGTCATGGCAAGTCTTTCCATTGACTTTTTTCCATCTGCAGCTCATAATTATCAACTTGTTCCTTTTTAATATTCCAGATTTCATCACCCATCAGGTTGCTAGTGAGAAGTGACTGTAAGTGTTGTTTAGATGTGTGTTAGGTTTAACAGAAAACAGTAATTGTCAGGTGAATAATACAAACAGGAATCATACTCTTAATTTTTGTCTGTAGTTTCATTCTTAACCATATTGGCAGGGTGTTGATCACCTTTCTTGTGTTTTAAAAAGAACATGACACTAATGAATATGAAACTGCTTACCATTTATTTTTAAGGTGTGTCACCATGAGAGTCTTTTATCAGCAATTATCCAAATGACATATTGTACCTCTTATGTCTGAGATTCATTTAAACTTTTACTTGAAAATTTAAATATCTAATTGCTCTTGTTTTTCAATATTATTCCCATATTCTTCAGTCTTGTGAAGTTTTCAGTCACTGTATCTTTGTTTTAAGGCATGCCATGTAGCAGTGGTTAGGGAGAAGTTTGTTGTTCAAGTATTTTTCAAATCCATTTCTCTGTTTATCTTTGTGCATCTGCAGATTGATAAATACCTCAAGCAGGATTTCAGCACTTCTGCTTAGGTAATTCTGCTCTTACTGAAGTCAGTGGGAGTCTTATTATTGCCTTCCATGTTAGTAGCCTGGAAAAACTCGTTGTTGCTTTTCAGGTTTCTTTTATTTATCTGGTAACTATTTTAGTGCATGTAATTTCAGACATTCTGAATAATTCCCTGAGTACAGGAATTGTACAGAGTCAGAAATAATCCTATGTTCTAGAAATAAAAATAAGTCACAAGATTCGCTGCAACAAGAATCTGAATTTTAATGGCAGAAAAAAAAGCAGTTATTTTAGTTTTTAGTTTTTTAGTTATTAGTTCACCTTATAAACTATCTTCTATCTTTAACTCATTTCTCCTTAGTGCTGTCATTTGCCAGCGGTATTTGACAGACCTGTGTGGGTGGGGTGATAGAGAGTTTCACATGTGTAACTGTGCGGGTACAGGCACACTTCCTAAAGCAGTCCAGCTGTCTAAAGAAGAATTACCACGTGCCCCTCCTTACCTTTGTTAGTAGACTTCAACTAGTCTTTGGTATCCAGCAGCGGTTTTTAAGTGTCTTTGTTTGAATGTCTTGCTTCCAAAGAACTAGCAGACAAGACAGATCTGAAATGCCTGCAGACAGCCCTTGCTAAATCGGAGGGAGAGTTAACATGTTATCGGATAAGTCGGAAGCATTAAGTGACCAGTTTGTTTAAAGATGCCTGTATGTGTTTATGAGAAGTCCGTTAAAAGGAAACAAAGACTTTTCAAACTCTAAAAGAATTGTTAGGATAGACAGACTTAAGGTAATTAGTTGTTAATGGAATAAAGAGCTATCTTTGACTCTTGAAAAGCAATTTACATAAATTCATTAATACAAACTTTTTCAATCAGTGCTATTTGCAGATCTTGGATGCAACTAAATAGATTTATTGCAATATTTGGCCTTGCATTATTTTTACCTAATAGAACATTGTCTACCAAAGCAATACTTTTAAGTTGCTCAGCTATTTCAGTTACTGTGTTTTCAGGCCATGTCAGGAAGACAGGAGAAAATGGATGTTTTGTTGTGGATTCATTAATGTCCTTCATTCAAATTAACTAGGGCATGTCTGTGTGTCTGTTGCTATTCAGAGTGACTTGGATATATCAAAGCCACAAGGTAAACAGTTGTGGGATTTCAGTTTTAAGCATATGTAAGCTAAAACAGATATAAACTGATTTTTATTAGGTCTATCTTTATGAAGATGTTTATTCAAATATCTTGGTTTTGAGATTTTAAATGCAAGATGTGTAGGGTTCATCAACTGAAAAATACCAAAACTCTTTATCCTATTAGTTGTAATTAGGTATCACTTGCAACGTCATTTTGTAGGGTAATTAGGAGCAAATTGTGGTCTAATTTTTGGGTTGATGTGTGTTAGCATGCTACAGAGAACAAGATTTTTGTTTGTTCTGCTGCATTAGGTACTATGTCTGTGCAGGAAAAATTTTGAAAAATTTCTTTACCACATAGGTGGCTTTCATCATTAGCGTCCTAAGTTCAGATCAGGACGATGTGGTAAATGACAAAACAGGAGAATATATCTCTGCTTTTTCACAGTTACTTTGGGTCATATGAAGGATAGAAGTTAACATCTCCAGAGTAATTTGACTTCTTGGATGAAAAGCTTGTTTCTCTGGTTTATTTACGTCTCAGTCTTGAAGTCTCTTTTGCGGCAAAGTTTGCAAATTACAGATTCCTCAGCTGGACACACATAATAAAAATAAATTAATGAAATAACTTCCACTCTTATTTATACAAAATTCAGTTCCTTTTTTCCCGTCCAAAACTGTGTTCATGCAAAATTCGTAATATTTACTGTTTTCCGTTTTGGAACTAGCGGTGAATTCCTTCAACGGAAGTTTGCAGTGTGCAGTGATTTGATGTTCTGTTGGCTGGTACTAGCATTCTTTTCTCTTGAGGCGTTCCAAAGATGAAGGGAAGTCTTTCTAAAACAGAGCTGGGTATCAAGTTTTATCAAATGGCTAGAGATTGTTTGTTTGAGTTTTGATGCCTTCCAGATTTTTCTTTGCTAACTTTTTGAAATTGGATCTGACATCATCTCTAATTCACCAACATGGATTTGAATGATCCTACTTGGTGAAGTTTTCTTAATGTGAGGTGGTGGTTGTGTATTCCTTTATCATCTCTGTGTTGATCTGTTGTCACCATGGGTGACAATTACTGGCCTTCTACTTCCTCACAAATTTCACAAGTCTGTTCTTGTTAATACTTGGTCTCTGCTTCAGCATTTCAGAGTGGAAATCTTAGCGATATCCTTCCTTCATCTGGACAGTAACCTTTCCTTGAATGTGGAAAAGGCCTTGTTTCAGCTACTAAAGTTTTTGCCATGCTTAGAGATTTAGGTAAAATATACCATCTTAGACACTTGACCATCTCTGTTCAGAATTTCCATGCCATTTCTTGCCTTTGAAATGAATGAGCAATGAATGGTGTGTTGATCTGTGAAAGTGGAAAAACTTGTAGGTCAACTGTGTGTAAATTAGTGATTTTTTTAAAAGCATTTTTTCTAGTAGAAGTTGAAAGATATCACTGGGGAGATGTTTAAGGAAAGTGATGTTCATGTTGTGATTTGCTCTGCTTAAGAAAAAACACTGGTGATGATTATTTATTAGATAATAGCTCTTTCAGATTCTGGAAAATTTCTGGGTTTGGAGGGGATATAATATACTTTATTAAGTTGTTTAGAATATGGTTCTCATGAATAATTGTAGTGCTATAATTATTCTAGTGAACTTTCCCACCTTGTATAACTGTTTTCTGTATTTGATATCTTTAGAAGTTGGTGTTTTGAGAACTGAAGGGCTTTCATGTGAATGACAAAGTGGCAAAGCTTTCTAATTATATATGAATGTCTCATTTGCTGAAAAGAGCTGAACTCCAGCTGTTGTTCAGACAGGATTGGTACTGCCACACAAAGTTGCCTTGCTTAGGGGGTGACAGATGACAGGTGTCTTAGTGAGCATATAAATCTGTGTTGTGATACGGTTTTTTGAAAGCCATGCTCTAAATTGCTAATAATGGTATTGTTTTACTTGAGATTTTCTTTTTCTTTAGTTTACGGTGGTATCAACATCCCACTGAAGAAGAACTGCGGATTCTTGCAGGGAAGCAAAGAGGGAAGACTAAAAAAGATCGGTAAATACTTCTTTAAGCTTGTCTTCCCCTACCTTTTGGGGCTTTTTCCTTGTGATATGGTTCATCTAATAACTTTGCCAGCCTACTTTTGTCTCAGCATGAGTTAAAAATTTCTAGTTGCGTATAACTGCCTTGCTTGCATTAGCTGCCACAGTTCTTTACCAAATGTGTTCTTTCAGTTTAACAGAGTTGGACATTCCCAAATTGTGCAGAGCTAGTTAATTTCCATTCACAACATGGTCTGTGAAATGCTAATTTTATTGCAAGTTTTTTTAGTGAATGTATGCATTTAGATGAAAACTGAGGAAACAAATCTTAGGATTGTAGCTCTTCATCTTAAAGCCAGAGAAGAAAGATTTGAGTATATTAGTTCAACACAGGATTACTATGAGCTGCCGCTTGAAACACAGCTGTGAAAAAGGTAAATGGGCTCCTAAGAATGTATCATGTGAGATGTTTTTAGTGAAGAGAGAGGGAAATATTAATCCTCTTGAACAAGACACCAATGTAGAACTTTATCTGGATTACTGTGTACAGTTTTGATCACTTGTGTTCAAGAAAAATGAATTTTGTACGATAACAGAGCTGCTAGGATCATCCAGGAAACAGAGTCTGTCTTACTGCAGGGGGGTAAAAGAGCTGGGCGTGTTGAATCTGTCAAAAGACAGCTGAGGGGATCAGCTTAAACTAGAAATAGATTTCTGCTTTTTGTGAAGTTCTGAACAACCGTACCAGAAGTACAGCTGCATCAAGAACTGAGACATCTTGTGGTGGAGGTGGCCATGTTGATGAAATGTTTCTACATTGGCTTTGTTTAGAACCAAACATGTTTTGGTTTTCTTTTTGGCAACACAGGAGGTTTGCTATAGCTGTTTCTTCTATCCCAGTATGAGCTCTCTTATAAATCTTAAGATTTGAATTAATCTCTGCACTGCTTATATAATCTGTTAATTGTAATGTAATTTCTCCTCCTTTCGTAGCTTTTAAGCAGTGTGGTTAGCAATCTCATTTGCCTCTTAGGTTGGAAAAGACCTTTGAGATCATCTAGTCTAGCCTTTGATCACATGTTGATTGGAACATGGCCCTAAGGGCCACATCCAGTCATTTCTTGAAGACCTCCAAGGATGATGACTCCACACACACTGCCCGGTAAGGGCAGCCTGTTCCAATTCTGTGACAGAATTCCTCTTGAGGCACAGCTTGAAGCTAGGTCCTCTTATCCTGTCACTAGTTAACCTTGAGAAGAGACCATCTCCTGCTTGGCTACAGCCATCCCTCAGGCAGTTGTACAGAACAAGGTTTCCTGTGAGCCTCCTTTTATCCAGGCTGAGCTCTGCCCAGCTCCTACATCCTCTTCTCATCAAACTTGTACTCCAGACCTTTACTCAGTTCCATGGCCCTTCTCTGGACTCGCTCCAGCACCACAATGTTTTTCTGGTTTTGAGTGGCCCAAAACTGAATGCAGGACTATAGGTGTGACCTCACCAGTGCTGAGTATAGGATACAGTCACTGCCCTGGTCCTGCTGCCCACACTGTGTCTGACACAAGCCAGGATGTCCTTGATCTTCTTGGTCCCCTAGGCCCGTGCTGGCTTATGTTCAGCCACTGTTCACCAGCAGCCCCAGATGCTCTTCTGCTGGGCAGTTTTCAAGTGACTCTGCCCCATCCTGTAGCACTGCATGGGGTTGTTTGTCACAGTAGGACGCAAAATAGATTGACTCCATATAGTTGTCAGAAGAGACAGAAGGCTTTATTCTCAATTCTAACAGTTTCTTTTACAACATGCTGCACTAAAAAGGTATTTTATTGGTCCATGGGACTGACACCTCTCTCCCTTGGTTAAGTAATAGGAAACAACACCTGGGGACAGTTGTTGTGGGAAAGGGAACACTGTTTACTTAGCCTGTTTTGAGAAACGGAGAGAGATGTTTTGAAAAAGAAACTGTTGACAGCCTTCCCTTGGGAAAGGAGCTAGCAGTAGTTAGCAAGCTAAAATTCTCTCAGGCTCAGAAATATCCAGCCCACAGTTGTTGACTCAAGTATAGGATGCAGCACTTGGTCTTGTTGCCATTGGTGTCAGCCCATCAATGCAGCCTGTCCAGATCCCTCAGCAGAGCCTTCCTACCCTTCAGGAGATCAGCACTCCCATCCAACTTAGTGTTTGGAAATTTGCTGAGGATTCCCTCCATCCTCATGTACCGGTGATCTATAAAGATCTTAAGGAGGACAGGGCCCAATACTGAGCCTTGTGGAACACTTATTAGTGACCAGCTGCCAGCTGGATGCATCCAACATCATTCACCGCCATTCTCTGGGTTAAGCTGTTCCTTGTAAAGTAGTACAGTTTTTTTGCATTCTTTAACATTCCTTAAATCTAAGAACCTCTATTTATCTTAACAGTTTTCTGTGACAAAAATGAGGCAAAATAATTGTGAAAACTATCATGATTTATAATTATCCATTTAACCAGTGATATTTATTCATGTGTGAAATAACTTCATTTTTGTAATTATAAGTTTTAAGTCCACCCATAGGAGCCTTATACAGAAAAACACAATTGCACTGCCAAATAATAATTGTACTTTGTTCTTGTTGCCTTTCCTCAACCTTGCCAGTCTTTTGCAATAGTAGTAGGGTGATTTTACCAGGTGAATGTTAATCATAGGAGAATATAAAACTTCAAAGAAACTGAAGTGGTAATGTAGGGGCTTAAATTAAATTTTCTTTGCTTTGCTTGTTGAGCAGCTGAATGAATCATTAATTATTTTTTAATGAATCAACATACCTCTGTGTCCTTGAAAGAGGTGGTTCTTGTTCAGGAAGAACCACAGTTATGTGGGAATTGTTCCTGTGGAGTTGGTTTGGATTTACTGATTTAAGTTGCACAAAATGGAATGTACATTTTGTGAGTCACCTCAACAAGGAGAAACAGATAGTGTGGGAGAAATAAGGATGCTTCTGTTTTATGCTCCCCATGGTTAAGAATACTTTCCAAGATAAAGAATCTGCTTTGTCAAGCCCATAGTCCTGCAAAGTGTAATACCTGCTCCTTAAACACACTCTCAGCCTGAAGTAATTTAAAGATAAATGATTAAAGGAGATACAAGGAGGTTGCTTGAAAATTTGCCTTAGAAACAGCTGTAGTATGAAATTTTAGTTAGTTTTATTCAGTGCATGTTACACTTCAGTATATTATGCTGTAGGCTTTAGGAGCACAGGAATAATAGGCAGGTTTTGTACTTCAGAATAGTTTAATATGAAATTGTTAGGCTAATGGAAAGGTCCATAGCTACTGTGAATTACTTTGAACTAAAGTATTCAATGATCCTGGATATGATCTGTCTGTGCCTCTTGGACTGTGGGGCCCCTGGGATAATTAAAGTGTAGGAACGTTAAGTTTTGTTGATCTGAAATGGCTTCAGTGGTAAAAATGCGCATCTCACTGAAGATGATAGCACTGGATACAGGCAGTAGGAAAATAATCAGGAGTACAGCTGGGGGCAGGGAAGTACCCAGGAACTTGCAGGTAGTTCTTGGGCAGTGTTTGTGACTTCTTGTGTATGTTCACACAACTGAATTTTTTGAGTAATGGTTTAGATTCCTATCTACAGTCTGTCCATTAAAATTCTTGTGCTTCAGGTTATATTAAGCATTAATATAACCTGAAAAATTTTATTAATGCTTTCTGCTTGTATTTTTCACATGTGAGCTGAGATGAAAGCATCTCTGAAAACTAAGTTCACGATTGATTTATTTTTAATGCTTATATCCCAATAATTTGTTTTTCTATGGAAAATCCACCTTTCCTTTTCTAATTTCAGAGATGGTATTCTAAATGTGATGGTATATAAAATGTGATAGTTTATTTTTGCCTTCTAGCCTTGTAGAGGTTTTAAGTTTTAGGTTTGATTTTTTAATCTAACAAAACATCTTTTGATCTCCTTTAATGATATGTTTTTTAGTAGTGGAAGAGGGAAGTTTTACATTAGTTAGTAATGTTCACTTACTAGACCAAATTCTTTAGCGTTATTCATGTGCTTTTAAGGCTGCACTGGGTTTTTAATTTGAAGTCCACTAGTGTGACTTAATTTCAGGGAAGCAAAGATCATGATATTGGTATAGTTTGAGAGCTCCAGCTGAAAAGTGTCTTTTGTTCTAAATACACACCTTCTTAGATTAGAAAGATACCTTAAATTGCCTTCACTTGATGGCTAATAGGTTGGACCTTTCAAAGATCTAGGTTAGTTCAGCTTGTGTGACTGTACCTGCTTGTCGTGACAAGATGGACTAATGCAAGGTTTTTTCTTTTTTTGACCATGGGAACACCCTGTAGCTGTGCATGGGGAAAGTCAGTGGGCTGAAATAAATACTGTCCCCTGGATCTTGACCAAATACATGCTCAGATTGAAACATCTGGAAGCCATCATAGTAGTATGTCAGAATCTGTCAGGTTATAGCTGGGAGCCAGTGACATACCTGGTTGTTTTCCAAGATTTGACTTGAAGTTCTACTTTTAGCTAGAGACCTAAAAATATTTCTATTTGGGAAAAAAAAAACAGTCTGCGTTTTTCTAAAATCTGAATGTCATTATATATTGAAAAAATCTATTTTGTCATGCCCATGCTTGTACTATCTATTTATTTGTTTATTTATTTTGCAGAAAATATAATGGTCATATTGAAAACAAACCCTTAACCATTCCAAAAGATATTGATCTTCATCTGGAAACAAAATCTGTAACAGAAAGAGACACTATTGGTAAGAGTATACAAAAAATAATACAATATTTCCAAAATATCCTGATTCTTTGTATCAAGTATTTATGTGTAATTAATGCTGAAGTATCTTTTTTTGTGGCCGGTGAATGAATAGAAGTAAAGGTGGTCATAAATGAGAAAGCAGGTAGTAGGGCTAAGACTCTTCATGTTCCATGAGTGACAGACATTTAATCACAGTGTTGTGGAAAGGGATGAGTAGATGAAATCCAGCGTAAAGTACAACTGTTAAATCAGGTGTCCATAGCAATATGAGACAGCTCTGAAAGAATCACATCACAGTCTATTCAAAATAGAGTTTTTAGCTTTGTACAAGAAAACAGCAATTGACAGATGTCAAGTCATATACTTTCTGCTCATCTAAAATAGGAAGTGTGCTGTAGCATTGGGACCTAAGCTCTTTCAAACATTCAAGAAAAATGCTTAAAAATGGCAAGTGACTGTACAGAAATAGGCATCATTAAGTGTTTTGGAAGGTACTGTTGTTTTTTCAGATGGTAATTTTTGATTATTAAATCATAATCAGTCACTCTGTAACAGAAGGCTTATATATGAGTATGTATATGATATGTGTTTTCTTGCTACCTATATTTTCATATCTATGTGTTCTCTGAATAAATATAGAAAGAAAGAATGCATATTACTATGCAAGAGACTTCTCAGCTTAAATTGCAGAAGACAGCATTTGTGTAACAGAGATGAAGTTTTTGAAGTAAATAAACAAAACAAGTTTCAATTAGTGTTACTTTCCTGAAATTATAGCATTTAATTGAAAACCTGAGTGGTACAGGATAGGGTTGGACTGTGTTTGAAAAGTAATATATACAACTTGTTTGCAAATCTAACCAGATTGTTATTTCAAAATAGGTGTAGGACTTGGAAATACCTAAGTTTGCCCAGTTTCATATCTTTGCCAACCAGTACCTTGTAGTCAAATCAAACATTCAGTAATGTTTTTCCATGTAAGTGTAGGGAAGGTGTTTGGGAGGGACAATTTCTGTTGTCACAAATGGTTCTTTGCAGTTTCCAACACCTGTGAGAACTCTTTCCGAAACATCCAGCCTATATGCAACACAATATGATCCCCAGAATTTTTACAGTGGGGTTTACACAACGATTATTGCTTTATAGGGTGTATTAACAAAATCTTGATGAGCAAACCATCAGTATCTTAGATAGTGGTGTTAGTAAAATAAAAATAACTATTTATTTGTAATATAATTAATGATAGCCAGTGAGATTTTAATGTTTCAGAAAGGGTCAGAACAAACTCTCTTACCTGGAATTTGCAGCCAGACTCAACTGGAAAACTGTTTTGAATTTCCCAAACACTGTGTTGTGAAATCTAAATTAAGTACGCTTTTTGGATTTAGGATATTAATGTATAAGAGCTGAGGTGATAAAATAGTAAAACCTGACAGCCTTGTAAATTTGAGTAGTAATCAAGTATTGGATGACAGAAGTAAAGAATGAAGTTCACATTGTTAAGTAACTTTTCCATTGTTGTTGCATTTCACTTGGTTGATATGGGTCTACCTAAATTTCACTTTAATACACTTAATACACAATTGAAAACCTCTTTTAATTGCTACTCTATTTTATATACATCAGTAACTGCATTAAAACTTAGCTTTAACGTACACAAACTTATGTTTTTCAGCATTGCATTACTTTCCGGAATATCAATGGTTGGTGGATTTCACTGTTGCAGCTACAGTTGTGTATGTGGTGACTGAAGCCTATTACAGCATTATGAAGCCCTCACAAGAAATGAATATCAGCATAGTGTGGTGTCTGCTTGTCTTGGCTTTTGCAATGTATCCTTTTCTGTTTTGTTGAATCCCCCTCTACCCCTTCCAAATAGTTGACATCATTCTGCAATTGGAATAAGTCTCCGTGCCATTGATGGGCAGGATACAAAACCATTTAGCGTTTGGAAGAAGGATTCTGTAACCTATTGCCATTGTTGAACATATGTATGCTGTACATGCTCTTTGTACATGCTGGTATCATTAGCTTCTTAACATTAATACAAGACCCTTTAGAAGAAAAATACATATATGCAAATATAGTTAGTGATCACCTGTAGTATATAGTGGTTCTAAACCAACTTGATTTTGCTCAATTTGACAATCAGAAATAGTGTACAGAAAGTACAGCTTTTGAAGAAGTTTGGAAATCTAGTGTGTGTTTTTTGTTTTCAGTATGTTTAATCTGATACTTCCTGATCAGAACAGTACAGTGATGTGTATACTAGTTTATTGCAAAAATTATTGTGTGAATTCATTATTTTAACATACATTCAATGCATTCTTACAGAAAATAAGGTATGCAGAGAGTTGTAGGAACTGAGCTCTGTGAAAAGCTAAACTCAATTCTGAAACAGAGAGAAACAGAAGTGGAGTGTTTGAGAGATAGGCATTATCAAATCAAAATGTTTGTTTTGTTATGGAGAAGACGGTTAATTTTTTTTTTTTTACTAGAGAAGGCAGTATCAGACATAGATGCTTGCACAGTAATTAACTGCATTCCACATATGAATGCAGACACGCACTTCAGGGAGGAAAGTTGCAGTTTAAAGATATGATAGGGGATAAAGCAGTGGAATTGAATAAGAACTTGTAAGAGTACAGATTATAGAAAGGTGAACTCCAAAGTGAATTGGTACAGCTTCTCTGCTCCTTCAGCAGCTGAGAACAGATAAAGCATCAAGTTACAGTTGATAAACCTCTTGAATATTCAAAATTGTTTCCTCTGTCTAAATGCTAGCTCTCCTTTAGAGATTCTTAATGTGTTGTGGTTTGTTCAATTGCTTAGCAGTATATATTAGCAGTAGCTGGTGGTGGTGTGTAAAATCTTGAACTCTCCTGTTTGGTTACATTTGGCTAAGAGTTCTGAATATGCTTCATGCTTGCCTGTCCTTGATAACTATTAAAATGTGTGCTGCCTTTATAGAATGGACAGGAGTTCTTCTCTAAATAGAATTACTGAGTACTGAAACATAAATGATAGAATTTTTCCAGAATTTTTACTTGTAATGTATAAAAACTTGCTAGAAGAGAAAGTCAACCCACGTCTGGAAAAAAGAATGTCAGTAGCATGCCTCCAGATCAGGTATTTCCCCTTTGACATCTCAGTGAACAGATCGATGGTCCAAAAGGTCATTTTTCTAGTCTACTGTGAGAAAAATATCAGTGTCTGGCTCTTGTGCACCTTTTAATTGTATTATAGCTGTGGTACAGGTAATATATAGTTGTTACTGCACATCCTTTGTTTCATTTTTTGGTGTGAAGTCGGGAATTTTAGTTTAATCTTTACAGAAGGAAGGAGAATGAGGTGACTACTGTTTCAAAAATCAGAAGTGATAGCCAACACCTTTCACTCTGCTTTTGAGGATGAGGAGGAGTTTAATAGAACTAATGGAAAACCAAGTTTCTAATACTAAACTCACAATGTACTCTTAGATTCATTGCTGACAATGCCCTGTTTGTTCCCCCTCCTGTATCCCAGGAGTAGTCAATTTAAATAACACTATTGCAACTTAGCATTGCAACTTGGAATTGTAATTCTAAGTGAAACAGAGTTGTGAATTGTATCTTGTGGGAAAATCTGCTGCAGTAACAGTTTCTTACCATGGTTTTGTACACTGCCCTGCTTTCATTTGGTCATCCATTCAGGGCAAAACTTCTAAAAATATTAAGTTGCCTGTCAATTGCATGATTTTTGTCTCAGTAGTGTGAAAGTGCAAGTAGCTGTTAGTCTGTGCTTAGTACCTATATGAGGAGTTAGTGGCAGCGTAGAAGGATGCAGTACCAGGAAATACAGTCTAAACTTTATATTAGCCTTAACATCACCATAACTATATTAACTTATTCCAGGCATTACAGCTTTTGGGGTGAAGGAGGTACAATACAGAGGTATTGGTAACAATTCTTGTGGTCACTGGAACCTAGTCAGATGAGATTTCAGAAGAGGTTCATTCATGTGTTGTGACATCAGGCTTTTGGGATGCGGAGAATACTTAAAACTTACTCAACTAATCACTAACTCAGTATGTCAAGGCCAGAAATGATTCTGTGATAATGAAAGATTCAGAAAAAATTTAGATTTGATGGAAAGCAGTCAACATATGTCAAAGTTAAATATAGAATGATTTTGTGTTTTGCTGATAAATGTTTCTTCTGTTTCATGCCTGTGTTTTAAGAGGTGAAAAGCTGTACTAAGGATAAAAAGCAAGTTTGCAAATGATTGAAAACTGGGAGGAGCTGCTGACTCCCCTGAAGACAGGGTGGCCCTGCAGAGCAACCTTGACAAATCAGAGATCTGGGCAATCACCAACCATACTAAGTTCAACAAGGGAAAGTGCAAGATTCTCCTGGGATGTGGCGACGCTGATTGTATGGGCAGACCCGGGAAAAGGAGTCTGGAAAGTAGTGCCATGGAAAAGGACCTGGGGCTGGTGGTTGACAGAAAGTTGAGTGTGAGTTAGCAGTGCCCTGGCAGCCACGAGGGCAAACTGGCCCACAGCATGGCCAGCCAGGCAAGAGAGGGTATTGTCCTGCACTAAGACATTCAGCTATTAGAGAGCATCTAAAGGAGGCCATGAGGATAATGAAGGAAGAGAAGCCGTATGAGGAGCAGCTGAGGTCACTTGGTCTGTTCAGCCTGGAGAAGAGGAGACTGAGGGGAGATCTCATTGCAGTCTGCAACTTCCTCATGTGGGGAAGAGGAGGGACTGACACTGATCTCTTCTCTTTGGTGCCCAGTGACAAGACTCGAATAAAATGGCATGAAGTTAAGTCAGGGAAGGTTTAGATTGGATATCAGGAAAAGGNTGAAGACAGGGTGGCCCTGCAGAGCAACCTTGACAAATCAGAGATCTGGGCAATCACCAACCATACTAAGTTCAACAAGGGAAAGTGCAAGATTCTCCTGGGATGTGGCGACGCTGATTGTATGGGCAGACCCGGGAAAAGGAGTCTGGAAAGTAGTGCCATGGAAAAGGACCTGGGGCTGGTGGTTGACAGAAAGTTGAGTGTGAGTTAGCAGTGCCCTGGCAGCCACGAGGGCAAACTGGCCCACAGCATGGCCAGCCAGGCAAGAGAGGGTATTGTCCTGCACTAAGACATTCAGCTATTAGAGAGCATCTAAAGGAGGCCATGAGGATAATGAAGGAAGAGAAGCCGTATGAGGAGCAGCTGAGGTCACTTGGTCTGTTCAGCCTGGAGAAGAGGAGACTGAGGGGAGATCTCATTGCAGTCTGCAACTTCCTCATGTGGGGAAGAGGAGGGACTGACACTGATCTCTTCTCTTTGGTGCCCAGTGACAAGACTCGAATAAAATGGCATGAAGTTAAGTCAGGGAAGGTTTAGATTGGATATCAGGAAAAGGTTTTTCATGTGGAAGGGTGGTTGGTCCCTGGAACTGGCTCCCCAGGGAAGTGCTTACAGCACCAAGCCTGACAAGAGTTCAAGAAGCGTTTGGACAGTGGTGTCAGGCAGATGGCATGATTCTTGGGGGTGGTGCTGTGCAGGCCCAGGAGTTGGATGATCCTATGGATCTCCTCCAACTTGTAATGTTCTCTGCTTCTGTGAACTCACGCTTTTCATGTGTTTTAGTAGGAACAGAAAATGGATCTTTTTCACTTCAACTGTTTGAACTGTAAAATTCAAGAATACCATAATCACAGTGGTTTAAAAAATAAATTTTTTTTTGTAAAAGGGTGTACCCTAAATTCTGCAATATCTGCAACTATATACAATATACAAAGTATACAATTCTGTAATGCCTTTTGTAGCCAAAAAACCTGAATGAATGGGGGGGCTGGTGCAGGCAATCTATTAACTTAGCACTAAATCCTCCCAAATTATTCTTTCAGTAGATCCTGAATATTAGGTCTTGCAATGAAAGGAATTGATGAAGCAAGCCACAATGCTTCAGTTTCCTCCAACCCAAAAATAGAAGCAGTGGTGATGGTTTAACTTACAGAGGGTTTCAATCATGTGTAGTTTGCATAATCATGAATTCACTGAGTTCTGAATCTGCACTATAATTGTAATTTATTGTTAGTATGCCTTCTTTTTCTTCCATGAATTTTCCAAATCCTTCAGGCACAATCCATACTTCAAGTTATGAAGTATCTAGCGGCTCATAAACCTGATGATACTGTTGATCACAAATTGTTACTAAGTCCTTTGTACAACTTCAGGGTGTTTTCAATTTGTGATTAATGTTCCTAGCTGTAAAAAGAGCCTTGGTTTAAGCATGTGTTATTAGAGAAACAAAGCTTTCCAGTACACAGACTGTTATGTACTTCTTCTTGGCATGAGTTAAGTCTTCCTTTTGATGTATCAGTTCTTTCTGTAAAGAAAGTACAGAGGTTTGTGAAGGTGATGACGGTATGAGTTTAGAATCACTAGATGTTGTCCTTCGACCACATTATGCTTATTAGAATCTCTCTGCATATACATGAAATTCAGCAGTGTGTATGTTAAATGTGTGCTACCTGTTGAAATGTGATATTGCATAATCATAGTTTCTTCAAAGACTGATAATTGTTCAAATATTTTATTGAATAGATACCCTCAAAACTGTTTTCATGTACTCTACATATTAAAATTCTTTCAGTATTGGAAATGGGTAAATACAACTGTGTTTCTGCATAGTGGAGGAAAAAAGTGGTACAGATTACACTTAAAATACTGTTTTTCCTTTTTTCCTTTGTTTTTTTCAACTCACATAGTGCCTGGAGTTATCTCCAAATACTTTATTTAAATCTGGACTGGTATTGCTTACCATTTAAATTATAATGAGCTGCAGTTCATAGTAATAAAAAGTTAACAGAGTATCATAAAAAGTTTATCCTAATCTGTTTCAGTTTAGAACAAATTTAGAAATGTGTAAGAAAAGAATACTTAATATTTTTAAAACACCCTGGTAACAGAGCAGATGATGTCTTAAATGTTTGTCTTCGTGGCAGTGGGGCTAGATAAAAGGATTTGATATATCATACCAGATCATAAGAGGGGGTTTTAAGACTGACTTTGTTTTTCCAAGGTGAACAGTGGATAGATTTTTCTTTTCCTAGATAGGACTCAGTGTGCTGTTGTCTTTGAGCTGAAAGTCTCAAATGCATGCATAGCTGAAGAGCTTGAGGAAATGCCTTAGTGGTGAACTTGTTGGTGTTAGATTGATGGTTAGACTTATCTTGAAGGTCTTTTCCAAACAAAATGATTTTATCAGAAAGGAGAGAAATATAAGTTCGTTTTTTATGTGTCTTCTTTCTTACTGTAAGTAAGCCTAGACCAAAACTCTACTCCAGAGTGTTCTTGGCTATGCATTATGTGATTATTATCCTTTCATATGTTCTGTAATTTAATCTGAAATTGGCTGAATGCATATTACCTTGAAAAGAAATAAATGCATATATAGAACAGTCCTGGTGTAGATGATCAAATTACAAGATTATAATTCTTCGTTATAGTTATTTTACAAACTTAATTTTCCTTGACCTATTTCTTATGTAGTAAGATACTGTTTTCATTGACTACCCATTATTTCAAAGTTGAGGATGGAGGTGAAAGATCAGTCTGTGTCACCTTTGGTTTTTTCTTCTTTGTGAAAGCAATGGCAATACTCATTGTGACAGAAAACTATCTAGAGTTTGGATTGGAATCAGGTAACTCCTTTCTTTAGTGTTTTAAACAGCTGTAGTGATTGCAAAATCTGAAATGATTTCCAGCATTTTTGAGAAAATCTGTTTAAAAATGATGTTAATGGTATAAGGCATATGCTTTTAAGAAAATTTGCTTTGGAATGAAGATTCTAAATAATATCTTGTATATTTTCCTGCTTAGCTTGTTTGTTTTATTAATTGTATTTGCTAGCCCTTTTTGGCTTTCATAGTAAAATGTAACTCCCGTACTGGAAAAGTATTTAAAAAGTTGTCTTTTTTCATTTTCCCGAAGTGTCCAAATATTACATATGTTGTTAATCAAGTTTTATTGTATTGTGGCCAACTAATTAACACAAAGAAGAGCTCTACTAGACATACGAAAAATTGTTTAAAAGATGACTTGTTACCCAGCATTTTATTTCACAAAAAGGATTCTTCATTTATCGTGTAGTAAAATAAATATATGTGTTTCTGCAGGATTCTCGAATTTCTCAGAAAGTGCTATGCAGTTTCTTGAAAAACAAGGTTTGGAATCCCAGTAAGTTTCTGGAAATACGCTTGTCTGTTTATATGTGAATTTTTATAAATTGTCTGTTTATATGTGAATTTATGAATCATTTCTTAGCAAACCTTTGTCTTGCATGTTTTGCTTTCATACATAGTTATAATCCCTACAATGGTTTAAAGATGTTAATAAAAAGATCTGAAAGTACCCACAAGTTACTGAAGTTGCATTAAAGTTTTCATTTTAATATGGAGATAGTTTCTGACATTTTGATTGTAGTTCATAAAATATAGTTCAAAACTGTAAACACTTTTTTCACCAAGGATTGTTTAGATAAGCTTTTTTTTTTGTCATTCCTATGGCATGCAAGAGGATGAGTGTGCAAAAGCTGTAAGATGGAGTTTGTGTTAACGTTGGCACTGGGAAAAAATTGTGGTTTTCAGTACTATTTTCAGGTTGTAGCTGTGTTCCTATCATGCAAAAACATCTGCTTGCTACAGGACATCCATATAGACTGTTGAAGGAACATGCCATAGCTTGTGATGTTACATAAATACACAAACACTAACATAGGCAGCCTTTGTATATTGCAAAATGGATTTCTGTTACAGTTCCTTGTACATGTGTGCTAAAATGTAGAGAGCATTTCATCACTGGGAGCACAACATTGAATTTCTTGGTAGGTAGGTCTCAAGTACCATGCAGAAGCCATGGGATATCTTTATTTTTGAGGAACAGAAGTTTCCTCAAACTAGATTAGTGTAATTTATGAATAAACTCGTGGGAAACCGGTAACTGAATCCCATGTGTTTCTTAGCCATTCTTTAATCTGCTTTCCTAAGCTATTTTAAGGTCACTAAATTCTGTATTCATTTTCATGTTAAGTGTTTAGATATAAACTATTGCTTTGCCTTTCTTAGCAGCAACTGAGTTAATGATGGTGTCTCTTGATAGTTTAGTGACATAGATTAAGAAAGAATCTGAAACTCATTTGAATCACTAGATTTGGTTTTGTTCCGCTTTAATCTTAGTTACATTTCAGTGTAACTGTGATGTTTTTGTTATTTGTTTGAGGGTTTTATCGTGTTCTGTTTTTTTCTTTGTGTAATCCTGTGTTTGTTAATTATGTAATTAATTCTGTGATTTCGTTGATCCGGGATATTTTTTACATAGTTTTTTTATATACAATATTAATTACTTGGAAGAGACATGCTAATGACCACATGTACATTACAGATAAATCTGTGAAAAGCTGCAGTAATAACAGTTTGATTGAGATTTTTAATGGATAATGGTAGAATAAACTATCAATTTTGTATTTGAGCAGTTAAACATATAAGACATCTGTTCCTCTTCAAAACACAATCCTTAATTCATTCTGTTTTTGCTATTTCTGTTACATAATTTGTTGTTGATTACAGTATAAAATTATTCTTTTTTTTCTTCTTCTCTACTAACAAATTAACATCTCAGTCAGTAAATTAGCTTTTCTGTTTTTCTACGAGATAAATAAATAGGTGACTTGGTTTGGTTTTGAAAGTATTTTTTTAAATTTTAATTTCTGATTGGTTTTTAATAATGGTAGTATTTCAGAGGAAGCCTACAGAATACTGTTGGCTTTTTTAATTAAGTGTTAGATCCTGTTGGGTTGAAAGTAGTCTCGGATAGTCCCCACTCCCCCAACTTCCTCCTCAAGAAAATGCTTATTTCCTTTCTTTTCTTTTAGGGGTCCTGTGTCTAAACTAACCTTCAAATTGTTCCTGGCTATTCTGTGTTCACTTATTGGTGCTTTTTTGACATTCCCTGGCTTGCGACTGGCTCAAATGCATCTGGATGCTCTGAATTTAGCAACAGAAAGAATAACACAGTAAGAGAAAATATATGCAAATAGGTATATGCTACTCAGTCTTAAATCTTTTATGTCTAAAAATAAATAAAGCAACTATTCCAACAAGAAGGTAGTGACTTAAGACTTCTGTTGCTGGCCGCTTATCATATCTTGAGCAGATTTGCCACCTGCTACTTTCTGCTCAACCTGTGCCCCGCCAGTCTGTTACATTCTTTGCCTTGTAATTGAGAGTCCCAATTAAAGGAGCTTTCCTTTCCTCCTGCAAGAGCTCCACCATGAATGTCTCTGTGTCCAGCTTTCTTTCCCCCATCATGTCTTTCCAGAAGTTAAGAAAGCCTTCAGGAAGTACAAGTACAACCACAGACTGGTTTTTTCCACCCACACTTCCAGCTGGGCATTATCCCTTTAATAAATCTAGCATAGGATAAAATGCAAAAATGATGCAGAATATTAAATAAGGGTCATATGTTAATACCACTTTAAAGGAATATTTTCATTTTCAACCATCCTTCCATTTGGTAGTATAATGTTCTGTCCAATTTAGCTATTTCTCTTGAGCATTTTCTGGTTGAGAGTGTGACACTCCAAGTGGCTTTCAGAGATCTTGACTGTTGTTGTTTAATACATGATTATGACAGATTATGTGGCATAGGGCAGTGTCAGTACTCAGTCTGGTAAATTTCCTAAGAGAACCATTATTTGTTCCAATAGGAAAATCATTTTTGTTCAAACTGTATTTTTTTTCTTTCCCTTCAGGAATACTTAGCTTAATCTGTTTGAAGTGAGCCCATCAGTCTTGGTAAATTTATAAGCAGGTACACTTGCACTCAGTGTAGTTGTCCAAGCATAGCAGCCAGCTACTGGCTTGTTTTATCTGCTAATACATTTCTGTCTATGTGTAGACTGTGATTGAGTCACTTTCTAGTCTGTTCTTCCCAGAAAGATAAACTACTTAGTTATTAATTGTTACGGTTTTCAATATTTTAAAATTCCTTGTGTCTTTTCTGTAAATATTCCAACATCTTCCTTGATCAATGGACATGACCACCTAGGCAGAAATATAAACTCTCTGAAACAAAAATGCATTAATCAAGAACTAAAGGGCAATTAATATCCATTGAACTGTGGTTATGAAAATTAAAACTTCTCTGGCCTCTTTAGATGATCTCGGAACTGGTTGTTGAAACTAGCTTTGTTCAACATCACCAAGATATTTTTGAAAGTCTACCAATACTTCAACTATTCATCTGGAACAATGTGAAAATTATATTAAATGGAATAAAACTTGATAAGCTATCCATATAATTAGGCAAAGCCATTACAAAGAATATTTGTCAAGTGGTAGGTTCTAATAAACCTGAAGAACATAACTTGTCCTTGCTGATGCATTTTTTGTCAATGGGTAGATCATTTATTGACTACAGTTGTTTGACAGTGACTTAAAAGGGGGTGGTAAATGAGGATGACGTGTCACGGATACAAAGGTCTCTAAGTTGGGTGCTAAAACAATGTCTATTTCTGCAGTCAAATACATACCCTACTTTAAAAAACTCCCAACCAAAACAACTACAAAGAAAAAGACAACCAACTAAACAAGACACAAAACCAACGAAAACCCTTAATCAAACCAAAAACCCCCATGTCCCTAAACAACCCCAAAAATGCACAAATCTCCCTTAAAGTCCAACAAAAGAACCAAAACTAAACAACCCAAAAAAGCTCAGTACAAAATCTATTCCTTAATGGAATGGAACACTGAACTTGCAGGGAGCACTGACCAAAAAAAGCCCCAAAACTTAGAGGTTAATGATCAAGTACTACTTCACTAATAAGTTCAAAATGATCAGTGTGATTCTTCTGTGAGTATAGGGAGTAAGTTCATTGTTTCTGGGTAAACAGAATAAAAATCATCTCGTGTCCCTTTTGGTTTTGATAAGTGGTTTGATTGTTTCTTTTTCGGCAGTAGTATCCTTCTCTGCGTATATTTGGACTCTTCTTAACAAATCTATAAAATTTTCATACGCATTCCCTCCTTTGCCAGAGCCTGCATCAAGAGTATTTCAGCTTTCCTGCCCGTTCAAAAAAAAAAAAAAGTGACCACCCATTGGCACATTCCAGTCCATTAACTCCATAGAATCTCATAAATAAGTAGAAGCTAAGATAAAAGGCTTTCACAATCTAATGAAATGCTTTGGACTTATCCTTGGAGCTGTTGCTTTCCTTAGCACCACTTAATAGCTAGCAGAGCTTATTTCTTCATCTGAAACCAAAGATTTAAATTTGTGTGTGATGACAGGTCCTTTAACCTGCAAACAGTTTAATGGTTTTAGGAAGCTTAATAATCTGCCATCAGGAAGGTCGTGTGTTCTTTAGAATGATTTTTGATGACATAATTTTTTCTTTCATGTAGAAGCACTGTAGTGAAGGTGGAGACAAACTTGATTCTGTTAGTGAGGAAATACTGCACTAACAAAACAACCCAATCCTGTTCTTATTTCATTTTAGTAATGAAAAATTATTGGAAAAATGGGTTTAGAAATAGAGAAGCAATTTTAGAAGTTTAGAAATAAAGAAGGATATTAATTTCAGGGAGAACTCAAAAAAAATATATCCCCTTTTTAAATTATTTTGTTTTGTACTCAAAGATTACTAAAGAATACTACTTTTATTTTTGTTCTGCAGTTTCATACAGTATTTTTGTGGTCTGAGTACCTTTAATTTAATTTAATTTAATTTAAAATTTCATTTAATCAGGGTTTCTAAATAAAATGCTTCATTAAACTGTGAAATCTGACCTCTGACAAGTGTTTCTCCTGTTCTTTTTAAAGCCAAAATCCACTGTGATTTCACAAGATATAATATTACTGTTTGGTTGAAATGTAAGTTATACCTATAAAATCGAGAAGTAATTTTCTTATTTGTCTTTCTCCCAACTATTTTAAAGTTAACACTTCTCCTTTTGTATCTGTGTACACTTTCAACAGTATGGTAATTGTTTTTGTTTACTATGTTCCCTCTTTTTTTCTTTTTTCAGAACATTGCTACATATAAACTTCTTGGCACCTTTATTTATGGTTCTGCTGTGGGTAAAACCAATCGCTAAGGACTACATTATGAGTCCACCTTTGGGCAAAGAGAGCATTCCTTTGTAAGATTTCCTTTAAAAGTTCTTTCTGGGGTACTGAAAACAAAACATTGTCTTAGAGCTCATTGAAAGTTGAAGAAATGTGAAAGACGTTAACAGCACCTGCTGTCAGAGGTATTGTGAAAGGTGCAGCTGAATTCTAAAGACCTTCTTTCGAAAGAATGAGAATTGGTTGCAGAATGTGGAGTGTTAAAGGTGGTGGTTCCCAAAAAGCTGCTGTCTTCTGACATCGCCTTTGCAGTAATTCATTGGTTTTTTCGGGGTGGAATACCTCACTACTACCTGCTGGAACCTTGTATCTTGGATACTGGTGTAGGAGAGGAGTAGTTTCACTGAAAACAATGGAGATACATTGGCATGAGAACTAAGCTAGGAAATCTGTCTTAAGATTTACATGCTGATGAAGTGGTATTGAATCGATGGGTAAAATATTTAAAATTAAAAAAAGGGGAAGAGTTTTCAAGAAGAGTAGTATCTGAAAAGCTGTAAAAGTATCATACTTGATTGTCAGTTGTCACAATTGGTCTTGTTAATTCAAAATAGTCTTGAAACCGATACAATGGACTGATATATTTCTTGCTTTCTAGAGGTGAGATAAGCTTCAAAAGTGGTCCTGTGACCATTGAGCTATTACATAGCAAAGCACTCAATTGTGTTTTATTACATAAAATACAACAGATATACATATTTTGTCTATCTTTTGTTCCTCAGTTCATCTTACAATGAGGGTTGAGTTGTTACTGGGTATCTCAAGCAACTGAAGTAACCATTTACAATCTAGTACTATTTACTATCTAGTCCTGTGTGTCTGAAAACCTATAATTATCTGAGCGACCTTGTTTTTTAGTGTCTTGCTTTCATTACTCAGAATTTAAACATGTAAGAACTGCTCTTGTTTACAGACAAATGAATACTAATTTGGATCTAATACTGTAGGGCTACTGAGAATTAGTAGGAAAGAGAAATGCGAGGCAAAAATAAGTATGACTTGCATGTGAACTTCATAACTGTGGTTTGACAATTTGCCTCAAGATTCCAAATGATTTAAACAAGTAACTGTAACAGTAGATGTCTTTGGAAAACAGCATTACCCTTTTTTTATTATCCACAGAATGTCAGAAGATACATTTGATACCGTCAGATTGTGGATTATAATCCTGTTGTGTGTTTTACGGTTGGCTATGATGCGTCATCATTTACAGGCTTATCTGAATTTAGCCCAGAAAAGCGTGGATCAGATGAAAAAGGAAGCTGGTAGAATAAGTATGGTTGATTTACAGAAAATGGTAAGTAAGTATGGTGGCACTGAGGTTGTATGTAGTACTTTGACTGTACAAATTATTTTTTTCTAATTTGTTGTCTTCTGTGGCATCAGAGCTCAAATCTGGATGAAGCTTTCTTATCTCCTATAAAAACAGCATCATTGCAGAGAGATTCTGCAAACCAAAATATGGAGAGATGTATCATCTGTGTTATACAGATAGTTTGTCCTTGGTTATTTGGAAGTTGTTATAAAAGATCCCTTCCAAAGAGTGGTGAGCTGTAACTACAACATGGGAAAGAAAAAACTGAATTTTGGTAGAAGGGTAAAATGCCATTACCAACTATGATTTTTAAATCGAGGGAAAATTTATCATGAGATGATTATATTTTTGAATAAAATGACAGATATTTAATTCTGTCAGACCACTTTGAAGTGCACCAGCCTACTTAAAAATTGCCTATCTTATTGTAGACAAGGCAAAATTTCTGAGGATTCTTTTTTTTTTTAAGAACAAATGGAGGCAGTAGAATGGCTGTTGTGTGTTGTCTGCAAAATAAATTTCTAGTGTTGAATGGTAGTGCTGTCTAATGATCCTTCTGAGTTGGGGTCTGTTGCAGGGGGAATATTGAAGGATGCTGTAAGACAAAGACTCCTTTTCCAGCATTGTCATTATTACTTGTAGTTACACTAAGTATCTGAAGGTCATAAGTGAACTGTTCAGTAGTTGTTTACAAGTAAAGTGGCTAGGAATTTGCTCCAGAAAAAAAAATGAAGAAATACATGTAATAGCAACTGGTTAGGATGGAACTGTGCCAATTGCTGTAAATGCGCTATTTTAGTACTGGGGATTTTATTCCTATCTATAAAACAGTAATGTCTTCTTGATGTGGCATTTCTTAAATCCATTTCTCCAGTATCCTCATATATTCTCTTTGAGAAGGCCATAGTCACTAGATGTAGTCTTGTCTTGTTTTACTAATCATATCTACTTTACCTTTTTTAGGAACTTCTGCCAGTGAATTCTTTCCTGTCATCTACAGTGATCGTTACGTTTTAAATTTGTTATTTTTGTCATATTCCATCAATTTTTTGACATTATTTTTGTCTCATGCTTTTTCTCATATCAGTGTCTTACTACTTCTTTTTCTCATATGAGTTTTTTAATGCTTGTTCTTTAAGAAGCCTTTGAGGCTTGAGAGGTATTCCCAAAACTGTCATGTCTGCCTTCATCATTTTTGCTACCCTGCATTCTGTTCTTTTTTAAAACCCAGGTAGTTCTATTTCGCTGCTTGATTACTATTGATTTTATCACTTTTTTCTGTCTTTATTTGGTTTAATCTTTGAGGCCAATAACTTACATAAAATATGTAATGTTGCAATTTTGAGAAAATAGGAACAGATGGAGAACAGGTGGAGGGATATGTCTGGATTTCGATGAACCACAGTGTATGACTGAAAAAAGACCATTTAAATGCTGTTATTGGTCTGATGAAAAGTCCTGATTGTTTTTAAAATACAAATGTGTTATGGTTGTAAATCTTAAAAATATCTCACTTTTGAAAAAGGACTGTAATATTAACCAGGCTTTCATTTACTTTTTATGGTGTTTGGGACTGTGACTACTATTTCATTTTTGAAATAGGATTTAGTTTGTAAATGACTGGGATCTTGAAAAATTAAACATATGTTTATTTATGTTTCTGGTGTATTAAAATAGGAATCATTGAATCATGGCCTGCAGTTTGCAGAAGCAAAATTGATTCTCTTTTTTTTTAACAAAATTGATGCTTTTAATTATTTCCTTTCAGCACTTCCTCTCAGATTTGTAAAATGTCCTGAACTAGAATTTATTATGGGGATTTCTTCATCAGGTCTTTTGAAGACAATATGTCACGTGCCAAGAGTTACCAGAAAGTTCTTTAAATAGCTTTAATGTATATGTACTGGGTTTTTTTAATAAATTGGTTTTTTCTAGACATGTTCATAAAGGTCTGCTTTGATCTACCAGGACTCATGAACTTTACTCTGTTTCATCTTTCCAGGTGGCTCGGGTATTCTATTATCTCTGTGTAATTGCACTGCAGTATGTTGCACCAATGGTAATGCTCCTTCATACAACTCTGCTCTTGAAAACACTAGGTAGGCAAAATTGGATCAACAATAGTTTATTCTGTTTTACACAGGGCTTTTTTATTTTCACCTGGCTAAAGAGAATTGCAATTCATGGGTACTTGCAATACAAAAACATTTTGTAGTTTCTTGTGCTTTAAAACGTTCATGTGTGGCATTTAAGTAGTTATTTCTGTTGCTGCTTTTGATATCTTCCAATTACATGCTAATTTATTTGATTTTTTTCTGAAAAATTGTGTAATGCAACCAATTAAACTGTTTACTTCTGTTGAAATATTTGTCTTTTTAGAAGTATTTTAAAAGTTAACTGTATAAAGCATGATTGATTTCATTTCATGAGCATCTCATGAAGGATTTTTTTCAGCTTTTTTATCTTTAGTAGGCTTTTAAAATGGGACTTACGAGATACGGGGTTCATCTAGTTACTGGGAGATCTGAAGTTGCTCTGGTTTGGGCTTTTTTTCTTTCTTTCTTGTGAGACATGTCTTTCATAGTCTGCCATGCAGTTGTGTCATTCTCTTTGCAAAAAGGCAATGGATAGACTTCAGTAGGTTGTGATTCATCCTGCCCTGGAGTAAACATCTCCATCTGGTGAGATGAATCATACCCAGGACATATAGGGGTCTCAAGGCAGCTATATCCCATGTAGATATTAGGATGTCAAAATACAAGGTGAATCCTGTCCCAGTAGCTTGCTGGTATGACCAGGAAGTCATGTGGATGAATATAGTTTGTTAAGTTACAAAAACATTTTTGTGTGTGTATTAAAAAAAAATCAAAGACAATCTGTAGAGTGATTGAATTAACAGAACTTAAATTTAATTCTACAAAAATCTGTTACTTGTTTCTTTTTAACAGGTAATTATTCTTGGGGCATCTACCCAGGACTGAATTCTGACACTCCAGTAGAAAACAGTCTGCTTCCCAATTCTGTTTATTCTGAGTCTCCACCTGCTGATGGAAAGATGAAAGTAACTGTAGTACAAATAACAATGGCTTTGGGAAGCCTAAAGAATATTTTCACGCCTCTCCTGTTCCGAGGACTGCTATCTTTCCTCACCTGGTGGATTGCTGCTTGCCTATTTTCCACAAGCCTTTTCGGTCTCTTCTATCACCAGTACCTGACTGTGGCATGAACAAGTCAACTGACAGTGCAAGTGTGAGGTCAAATTCTAGATACAAATCCAAGTACCCAAGAGGAGATGAAGAGAAAAGAAAACCATATATGTGAAGAGAAGACATATCATAATTATTTTTAAACACTTCCTTGGTGTTCTCAGGGTGAATAATCTTAAAATGTTTAAAATTGCAACTGGGTTTGTTATTTTTGTTACCCAAATGGTAGGTAACTAATTCAGTTATAATTGTGGGACTGACTGACATTATTGTGTTGTAGATGGTGGTAAGCGTGCTGAAAAGATGTGACCTCTGAGTATCTTGGTTTCCATAAGCAGCAAGCCAAACTCAAAAATTTCTTTTTTATGCATCAACAGTCACTGACTGAATTCAAAGGGTACTGGACATAGTGATGGTGGCTGCCTATCAATTAAGTCTTGAAACTGAGCCATACAGTGAAAGGAGAGAGAGGGGATTTTAAAAAAAATTCTGTTGGATAGCTATTGATCACTTTTCTCCTTGGAAAATGAAATAATCCAACAGGACAAAAGAGATGCTGTATATTACAGTAAGAAAAGTTGTATAAAATATAAATTTAACAGGAGTAGATGTATGTACCTGACAGGTATTGCTGCCTACATATTTTGCAAAGTGCTTGTGCAGTAAGAAGAGAGCTATAACAAATATATTATTTCAGTCCCTGCAGTCATTTTGAAGTCATGGCCATCTGTATTGGTGCTAGTATTGATCCACAGATTGCATCTGGATCTTTTAAATTTCTTCTTTTGAGGTAGTAGATGAATTCCATTGAATTTACAAAACAGTAGAAAATAATTAGTGACACCAGTCAAACATTTCTAAACNATTTTAAATTCCTGAATGTATCTTACAGGGCTGTGGGAGAGGGATGTATGTGTATCTAGTAATTTCAAGATTCCCTTTTGAAATGAAGCTTCTAAATTTATTTTTTTTCAGTTGAAAGGGCTATTTGTTTTTTGTGCCTCTTCAGAGGTACTTAGCTATACTAAAGAACTTACACTGTCTTGGAAGAAAAGATCTACTTAAACTGTTAACTTAAAATTTCTCCTCTGTCAAATCATCATTTTTTGCCACTTTAATCTGTGCTAACCTGACCGTATAATGATAATTAATTTATCTTTGCTTCAGAAATAGATTTTCTGTATAATAAAACAGCTATGTAATAAGAAAAAGAGCAAAGTATTAACTTTACAGTTTTTGCTTAACTGGAGAGACAGATTTCAATCATAAAATTATTGACAGTTTTTCAGATGTTTTGTGTATTTGCAAAACAGGAATGGGGATTTATATGCAGTAGCTTTTTTAAACAGTTAATACTACATTTTGCAGAGGTCAGTGGGTTTTTTTAAACTAATACTAGCAGTTTTTATGTTACTGTTCTTTTTCTCTTGAATTTGTGTACAGCTTTGGCATATAATAAGCATTTATAAATGGAAAAGCTTAATTAGATATTTAATATGTAGCAAACCTACCATATGGGAAAACAAACTCAATGAATGCAGAAAATCAAGATTTTAAGCTGGTGATAAACTGTATTACTGTGTTGAAAGCCTTTTAAGTTATTTATTAGTTTATTAAGTTTCATTTATTGGGGAAAGATTTGTGTACACAAGCCTAGTACCTACTGCATGCATTTGGGATGTCTGAGAACATCGTGCATGATGCTGCTGGTTTCATTGCAGTATTTCAGTGTGACTGGGCCTGCAAGCTTTGTTGTTTTCACACCAACTTTTTGTAACTAACAGGGACGGAGGCTTTACTGTGAATTGGCCTAAAGAATAATATTTGACCTCATAGTTTCAACTCTCAAAGCATTCCTAGGAAGTATCTTTCAGATGAATAATTGAATGACGAAATATGACAAGTCCAACAGTACTGGACCCACTTTTGTATTAGTTCAAGACATAGCAGTACTACAAGATGCATCTTTACTAATAGAATTAATAAGGCCAGCTGTTAAGTTAGAGTTAGGTGTTCAATGCCAATCTTTTGATCAGAAAAATAAAACAATGCAAAACCGTTTGCTTCTAATAGTGGATTTACCTGATGAAGCTCACTATACAGGAGATGTAACCTGTTGTTGGAAACTGAAGGAGTAAACTTTGGATACTTGAGAGTACTTCACAATAATGCTAAACAACAGTTTCTACTGACTTAATCATTCTGAAAGCTCATAAGCAAAAGTGCACTGTAGTTATATAATAATGCATTCAGCTGAGGTAATAACTGGATCATGTAGCTGAATTTCACAAAGCTTTTCTTAAGAGCTCATGCCACCTAACTATTCAGATATAACACTGATCATGGCAAAAAGTAGGCACTTGGTGTTACAAACATGAAAATCAGTGCTTGTAGCCACTGTGCTGTTCCATTGTTCTGCAGAATTGAATGGTTGACCTTCTGGTCAGCAGTGAGTGGGAGATCGTCTTTCTTTGGTTCCATTTAATCCTGACGTGAGTCCAGAAGGCTTATGAAAAACTAAAATACATCAATAAAAGCCTTTGAAACGTGGTGACAGTGAAACCAGAGGGACCATATTGCTAAGGTTGTGAGCAGTGCTTCCTACTAGTACATAATACAATCAAAAATGTTTTAAAGTAGCAACCCTGATAGTCCTGACTTCCATGTATATTGTGTAAGGTTCAAAGGAATATCTGCTCACTTCTGTAGTAAGTTCCTTTGAAACAGCAGCTGGCAAATGCTTGTTTGTTTCATGGAGACATTTATCAGCACCTGGGAGGAGAACATCTTGCAGAAATGGAAAAGCAAGAAATGAGTGACTGAAAAGTTGGTAGGTGTTAATCAGGTTTCTCAAACATTTTGTCTAGCTTTTTGACCACTACTTAATCAAAAAAATTTAGAATGGTTTGGGTTGGAATGGATCTGGAATGGACTACTTCGCTTCAGACCAGGTTGCTCCAAGCCCCATCAAACATGGCCTTGAACACCTCCAGAGATGGGCAGCTGAAGCTTCTCTGAGTAACCTTATCTAGTGCCTCTAGATAAGGCAAGAGTCTCCACCTAACACCTAATCTAAATCTCCCCTCTTCTAGTTTAGAACTGTTCCCCCTTGTCCTATCACTCCCAGCCTGTGCAAAAAAGTACTTTTCCCTCTTTTTTGTAAGCCCCCTTTACGTATTGGAAGGCCACAGTGAGATCTCCCTTCGTTCCTGAGAGATTTTAGAAGGAAGTGCTCCTTTGGTGAAGAATTTGTATCTGTTTGTTTCTTCTTAAATTCAGATCTCCCATCCTCTCTTAGTGATATGACTTCCTTTGCCAATCTACAGCGCATTCCCTATGTTCCCTACTCAGAACCAAGTAGGCTAAATTAGTTCAAGATTGTATTTTGACTTCTGTTTAGTTTAAATTTATCTATTTTTGAAGGATTATTTTCTTTAAATAGTCCAAATAACTTCAATTTCCATTGGAAACATGAATAAACTCATTAACTTTTGTTTAAACTCTGAGCTTTTATTATGTACATCCCTTTAGACAAAGGTTTAAGATAGTGATAAATCCAAGTCTTCCAGCAAGTTCAGGGAGGGCCAAACATAACACTTGGGCTATTTCTGAGCTAAGGGAAGTTGATCAAGATTAGGAGAACAGATTATGGAAAGCCTATTCTTACACTTTGTAGGTGACATTCTTGGGCTGCACTTAACCTCTTTTGATTCCTCCTGAAGCTATAGGTTATGCCAGTTTTTGAGGTTTTGTTAGCTGCGTAGTCTTTTCCAGAATGCACTTCGATAAAGGATCCACAGATTGAATAGTAGCATCAGTACAAGAGAACATCCTTGTACAGAAGATACTTAAAGAAAATTCATTTCTGTTGCGGTTGTTCTTCTCCTCACTTGGTTGGATCGTAAGCACTGCAAGGTGTTTAAACAGATATGTTCTTCCCTGGATCGTAAAGTCAAATTTGTCTTAAGAACAAAAATGGTGCCAAGACATCAACACAACATTCAGGCAGCATAACCTCACTCTGTTGTAGTGGTTAGCAAGTGCAGAAATTTTGGCTAACTTCAAAGGAACAATTCAAAGTACTGTACTTCATTACAATAACTACAGCTAAGTGATAATGGGGATATTGGATACATCACTTAGAAACTGAATACATCTGATCTTAAAGCTGTTGGAAGGCTCTCCAAGGTAAAAGGCCTTATGTCTCTTTATTGTCAAATAGCTGTGCTTTCCATGGAGATAATTTTGATCAGTTTTTAAACACCATGCTTCATGCTTTTCACATGACATATTTTGTACATTCATTTATGTTGTTTGACATAGCCCCTCCACACCCAGACTTAAACCCACAGTTAAGTTTTGCCGCTATAAAATTCCTAGATAGTTTTGTTTAAGAACTAAGTGCCCAGACAAAATGGAGCCATTGAACGAGAATGAGGCCAAAGAAAACTGTTCTCTTGGAGAAATCTGTTACAGCTGAGCAAAATCGTAATGGAGGAAGGCAACAGCAGGTTACTTGTATCCTTAATTAAATATTAAATGTGAATCTTTACCATTATGAGTAAGACTGTTATTTTTAGCATCAGCAGCCTAAATCCCGAATGGTAAATAAAGAGCAATATTTTGACCTCATGGATACCTACTCTAAAGAGCATCTAGGCAACTGATGCTTAGAAGCCAGATGTCTGATCTCACTAAGCAGGCTGATGCAGATTAGTCTGTCTGTGCTTCAGAGTGATTTTTGTGCAACTTCTTTAAAAAGGCCTGCCATGCTTTGTGACCTGTGCAGCACATGCAGTGAAGTGGATGGCATATCTTATTTGCAATCCTGAGTACTGAAAGGAAGACTGAAAGGTCTTCCTCCTCTATGTGAGATCACAAAGCCAGCATGTCATTTCCAGGCTGCTTTTACTGACATCTGTATATGCTGCACTTAACTTTTTCCAGTCTCTCACTGTGGGCTGCCAGGAGAGTAGTATTGCACTGGATGTTGTTTTGCATGCCCGTGTATATGTATTTTTATACCTTTGGTTTCAATGGTGTTTTTAATGAAAATTGTTTTTAATCCTAATACCATGGATCATATTTTCTTTTTTTAAATTAATATTGGTGCCTGCAACTAGAAGTCAAAAACTTCTACACTATTTTTTTAAAACAATTTGATGTTCAGGCTGAAGTATTAACAGGTATGCAGTTTTATATCAAAGTCCACAATCCACCTGTAAATACCAGATTTTTTCCATATGATTACACATCAGTCAAGAACCCTTAGAATTTGTACTTGCAGCATTTTTTCTCAGCAACATACTATCCGTATTACCATGCCATCTATAAAATACGCATCTCAAAAGAGCTTTGAATAGCTTTTTATAAACTCCGTAGTAGTAGGTCTTTACTCTTTTATTGTGCTGCAACATGTTTTTTTAAACCTGGCTTAAAATTCCTGTGGTTATTCTCTCTTCCTCTGCTCATAGTAACTCTGCCTCCTGTATATGTTCTAAGCTTCCAGAATGCGTATTTACAGTATTTTTGATAAAAACATCGGACAAAGAAAAAAGCACCTGCAATTGTATTTCATAAATTCAGTTGGTACCCATGTCATGATGTGCCGGCAATTTTTATTTTTCCCCTCTTTGGTCATTCCTTTGTTCTGTTGTTAACAGTATGTAAGGTTTTCTAGGAGGAATACACCTGGAAAAATATGTAATAGAAGTTACAGAAACCTGTCTAATGTTTCAGTCTTCCCATCTATGTGAGCAAAAATATTAATACAAAGATGCAATTAAATAATTTCAGCCTAAAATTTCTCTTAAGACAGACATGTTACAAATTGCACAGGGAACATCTTCCAAGTTGTAAATATTTTACTTTAAATCTTCTACTTGAATCTTTGTTGCTAGGAAGACACAAATTCAGTGTTGTTCTTTAGTCAATAGTATTCTTTTTTCTTTAAGTGAAGCACATTATATTTTCTACTCTAAAGCAGACCTAAGACAAAACTACTCCCCTCCCTTCATTTTAGTATTTGTGAAATGGGAAAGACTCTGATGTATATGTAAATTTAAATATGTAAATTTTAGCTTCCTCTTACTGCTACAATACTGTTAAAATACGATTTTTATAGTTACAGCTTTACAAGTACTTCATGCTTCACAGTGAAGATGGTGTCAAGTGGTGTTTGCATTATATGGGTGTGGTGTTGCATTACTTGCTGTTTAAAAACAAATTGGCTTCTATGCTTTTACAGGTTCATCAGGATCTGTGATCAGAAGAACATAGCGCAGGTTGAAAAAGCTTACTTTGGGGATGTTTTTTGGTTGTTTTGGGGTGTTTTTTTGGTGATGTGGATAATACTTGGGTACAACTACTACAGCTAATAACAACCTCCAGTAATTTTGCATTCTTTTTGTACACTGTAAAGTGCCTAATTGTGGGTAATTCTGGTAGCCCTTGAAATGGGATTTGGTATGAAATTATGTTTTTCAAACACTTTCTGGTTTATGTAATGTCCATGTGTGGTTTTGTGTTATTACATATTGGAGACAAGATTCTGAAATCTTTTCCATTCCTCTTACTTTAATGGTAATCTAACAATTAAATGGTAATCTAACAGTTTGCCCATCTCTGACTGATAATTGAACATCCTTAATTTAAATTAACACCTCTCCCTCTGCCACCTGCCACCTCTGCATTTTTTTTTTTATGATTGAGGATGACTATTTACAAGATTTGGAGTGGATTGACTTACAAAGTGTTGTAGTGATACCTGGGTGTTAATTATACCCCAGTTATGCAGGCACATGGATGACTTTAGCCAGGTAAGTAATTCTGGTTGGGCTCAGAAAGGCAGCACTGGAGGTCACCGAAGCCTTATGGATTTGGAACTCAAAGAGTACCAAATGTGGTACAGCTGACTGACACCAAGCTTCAAAAAGTTACACCTTGTAGAATTTTGTAGAATTCTATTAGGGTATTCAGTAGTGAAACCACCTGTACTTCAAAACTGCTGGTCAACCTTCAGGAGTGCAAGAGCTGAAGGTAGAACCTGACTGTTTCAGCAAGGAAGTTTTAAAAAGTGAGGAAACAACAGGCCCCTGCTCCTGAGTTAATTATACATTCTTCATGTGAAGTGCTTGTAAGCTGGGATGGTCTTGCTGATTCAAATCTACCAAAGGAAGCCTTCTTCTGAGGAAGGCTTGTCACAGCATGTTGAGCTTTTAGCTCTAAAAAGTGGCTGTAGAAATCTGTACTGTATATGGAACACTGTTTGGGAAAACCTGGTACAGTAGGCTTGCTAAATATTTCCTTACACTATTTGTAAGAAGTTACATTACATTTTCTACTGTAGAGCATTTAAACTAGTTTTGCCTTGCTCAGGCAGCATTTTATATTAATGTGAAAATAATAGGAATTGATTTGTCATTTAAATGTATAAATTTCATTAACAACAGTTAAATTTCACAAAATTGAAGCAAGGTTATACTTTCTGTTGAAATGTTACAGTTTAACTCTGCTTTTATAATGCACACATTATTAAAATGGAATTTATGTCTATTAATTGCTCATGGAAATACCACAACAAACCTAAGAGAAACTGTGATACCTGTTGTTTATCAAGTGGCCCCATCAACTTGCTTGGCTTTGTAAAGCGTTAACCCGTGTTGGACATACAATGTCTGCTACAGTGATGTTCATACAGTATTTTAGCATCCATACATGTACTCTGCATGCCTTGCACTTGTGCACTGTAAAGGATAGACTGTTTTACAGTACCTTAGGTTACAAAAAACCCTTCCATTATTTTATATAGTATTTCCCATATCCAAAATAGGACAATTTCTAAAGCCAAAGATCAATAAATGTTTCTTGTCTACCAGTGTGATTCTTTTTCCTACTTTGTGTGATATATACTACTTTTTATCAATTGCAAAATCTCCAAAGAGCATGTAATAACCAAGCTTCTTACCAGTTTTTCTACTAGTCTAAATTGTTTGCTTTTTGAAATAGTCGAGTAGACCATTTATTCCCTCCTCTTGGGTACAGCAGAATAAATAGTTTTTGAGTATAAATGCAGGTAGTTTCTTATTCATATGAACAGCAGTTTAACCACAAAGAGCCATTAGAGATTTCATATGAGTGTTTTCATTTTTGTGTATTTCACAATTTAAATTTTTGAACCATTTCTGGAGAAAGGTTAGCTGTACACCATGGTAAGTGGAGGAAATTCTGAGTTTTACACTCAGAGGATTTGTTACCCTTCTTGACTGTCGCCCTTCCTAGTAGAAAATCACTTAGAAAGGGGTTGTGTTTGTTTCTCATAGAAAGAAATGTGTCTAAAAGCATTACATGGGCTCCGGTATTTGTTTCATCCTAACAGCACTAAGGAGGAGTATACATCGTAACATCTTGTAATTATCTTGAATTTAACTTTTGGAATATCAGATTTGGTTACACATGTATTTTCTTTCCATGTGTGCAACAAATGCAGGTGAATGATGACAAAATTGCTCAAATAGGTTCACAGAGGTAAAAAAAAAATCCTTGAGAAAACATCCTTCTTTAGCCTAAACCCAAAGTGGTAACAAAGACCCTTCAGCAATGGCGATCAGTTGTGTTGCAGAAGCAAAGTGTGGCATGATGCTGAGAAAGAGCCAGTCTTGACATTGGAGATGGGGATTTGAAAGTCTACAAGGCATTTGAGCTGTGGGACTCCTTCCTGAAAGTGTAACAAAGGTGAGGTTTAAAGTAGTGGTTAAGAGGAAAGAAAGGAACTATAGTGGGAGATCTGCTTATGTCTCAGAAGGCAGCTTACCTGCTTTCTCCATGCAGCCTGAAGCTTCAAACTGCCTTTAGAATCCACAATCCCCAGGACTTTAGAAGGATTTAGCCCAAAATAGAACAATGAAAGCCTTGGCAGCATGCTTCTGGAATGAAAGCAAGCCTTGGTTTTCAGGGGTTGTATGAAATCTTGCTTTTGAATTCACCAGGTCCACACTGTAACTTAAAGGTCTTAAAAGGCCTTCAGCTGACCTCTGCTGTCATGTGCAAACATGTATGATTCAGTGCAGTTCCACTCTTTTTTTTTTTTTAATATTTATTTTAGCTATGTTAGGTGAGAGAGAAAACCCTGAAAGTATTCTCCAGACAAGAGGGTAAGCATCTGGTACCTGTCCTGAGCTGTCAGGTTTAGCTAGGTAGGGCTGAGAAAATGTTGAAGATGTTGCTGGTTTGATTTGGATTTTATGATAAATTTTCAAAAAATATGCAACACCACTACTGTTGCTTGCCTCCTTAATAGGCTCTTACGTGGACTGTGAAATGGACCAGAAAACTGCCCTTTTTAGAGGAATATTCATGTTCTATCTAAATCCATATTAAAAGAATGTAGTTCTTTTATACTTACTCTGGAGTTGAGATTAGAGTTTTACTTTCCAGGGGTGCAGCACTAATGAGTCTGAGGGAAGGTCAGCTTTTCAATTCAGAAATGGGAGCATGACACATCTCTCTTTAAAGCAGACAGGAAAATAAAGAATCTTTCTCTCTGAATTATGACCTTTACCAGCTACTTGCAGTGGTTCTGGATAACCAACCCCTATCACATTCCTCTCACCTGTCAAGTTTTAAAGCTTTTCAACAAGTATAAAATTTGTATGATTACCCAAAGTGGTCTGTTCTGTAGATAAATAGTGTATACTGTGTAGAATTTGTGCATTGTCAGAAACTAAAAGAATCCAGGCTCTTAGTTGGAATTCAGTTGGTCTTCAAGCATCAGCAGTGTCCATTTGCTTCCCATTAATTTGGGTTGTATTGTGAATAGGACAGACCTCCAAGTTTTGGTCATATAATGTCTTCTTTGAGGGAACAGGTATTTTGGTGTCAGCCTGACAAGAAGAGTAAAATATAAAAATCTTCAGCCCAAACATCTGTATCTATTCTGGATTGTCATTTCCTCTTCATGGAGTGGGATTAAGCTGTTGCTGTCATTTCACAGACAGCACAAACTCACAGATTTGGGAAAGGGGATATGGGGAGGGGCATCAGCTGAGTTGTATATCAAAGAATTTGGGCTGCAATTTACAAAATGAAAGCAGTTGTTCTGGACAGGGATTTGTTTCCCACAGGGAAAGTACAATGTGTTTTCTGTCATTGCAATGCATGCTGCTAGACACTATCCTCTGTATGAGGAATGAGTATCACATTAAAAAACAAAAGGGGCAAGCTGGAGATGATACTGTGTACTGCAGAACAAGTAGGACTAATGCCATAAAACTTCAAGGTGAGGTGGTGTGTATTTTTCATGTGAAAACCTGGGAAAACTAGGGCACCAGAAACCAACAACTAAACCACTGTTTAATCAATTTTGATTCTTAGGATTGGAATTTTGGAACTTTTGGATTGGCATAGCTGAGGCTGGTTTGCCACATTAAAGACACAAATCTAATTTCTTTAACACAGACTATACGTCATTATTTTGTATTGTATTGCTTTTAACGCTTTCAAAAAGTTTTAGTGGTAAAAGATTTTAACATTTTGCTGACATCTAGTACAAGGGTAATATAAATTTGAAAATAAATATAAAGATAATATAAAGGTTTTGCTCTGTCTAAAGACAATATCTTAAAAGGCATGCTTTCTGTGAAAATTCATTTTCCAAATGCTGCTGAATTGAACACCACTGAGCACAGTTTTTAGCTGAGGAGTGTTTTCAGTGGAGCAACCTCCTAAGGTGCCAGCTGTGTCCTCCCATGGATGCAGTGGGCTAGGCAGCCCAGGCCCATGCTTACCATTTCTCTTTGCATCCCATACCCTTGTTATCCCCCCAATAAAGAGGCCACCAGGCACTAATGCTCCTACTTGAATCTGTAATTACAGATTTACAAAACTATTACTCACCCTGGGTATACTCATATACATAATACAAATATATTTGTATATTTATATATACAAATACTCATATACAAAATAGTACTGTGTTTGTGGTCTTTTCATGCCACCCCTTATGATACCTCCCAAGATAATAACCTCTCAAGTGATAATTAGGCAGCCTTATTAATGCAAATCATAATTAACTTTACTTGTTGTTTTGCAACAACTTTGCAGCCTTGTTTCTTACCTGGATATTTAAGTATTCTCAGGTTCTTTTAGGCAGTACTATTTGCAGAACAATTGTTTCCCCTTTTTTAATGTATATGTGTTTTCATTTTTATCAAATGTAGTATTTAGCACTTAGTTGTGATTCTTTTTTAAAAATTAGTAATTTTAGACCTTTTCTCCAATGCATCAAAGTTCAAACTTCAGTTCAAACTAATTTTAACTTGGGTCCATTTGACTTCCTTCTTTTCTACAGGTACATACTAGGATCTCACAGTCATAGAATAGTTTGGGCTAAAATGGACCTTTAAGGGTCATCTAGTCCAGCCCCCAAGAGGTTAAGGAAAATACTGAAATGTGTTGCCATCACAGAATTGGATGCACACATGCATCGTATGTAAGTTTACATGTATGTCTTTCTGTATATAGCTACCAACTCCATGGCAGCCAGTGACTTTCCTCAAGCATTCCTGATTATATCTATACATCTAATTTGTCTTAATATTCCCTAGTCTGTTTTTCCTGTATCCTGGCCTGCCACTTTGAAAAACAAACGAGTATTCCAGCTGATGCCTTTTCCTGGTCTTAAAATACTGAGAGCCAGACACGTTCAAGGGCTAGGGGGTTTTACTTTGGTATTTTAATAAGGAACCTTATGGTTCACCACTTTGCCAAGGTGGAATGTTACACAATGCACCCACACGATGGATCACCTATACAATTTATAGACCTTACAAATTAGCGTATCTAATAAGGATGCCCCAATGGGAAGCCTGGATGAATTGCATAATATTTCCCCATCTCTGGTTTACAGGATATGTTCTTGAGAAGAACTTGGTTTCTCAAGACAGCATAGGGTTTTCCAGCCTTCTACTATGAGGCCTCTAGGATGTTTGATCTCCTGGCCTAACAGAATCCAAGGGCTATGCTAAGTTATCATACTTAAGGAATTACAAGTATGCATGCTAAGAATACTGAGGAAGCATAAAAGTTATATAAAAGGTATATAAAAGAAAAGGCAAAAAATCATCCTGGCATCCCAGCAGCTTATTTGTTTCATTTCTGTCTTAAATGACAGCTAGAATTTTTCCTTATTTTTATTGTCCCTTAGACATTCTCCGCTTTCTTGGATTTTTCCATCTTCCTGTTGTAGATTCTTTTTATGCTTCCTCTTCTTTGTGTGCTGTTTGTCTGCTTTTGTTTTGAGTTTGGTTATGAAAGAAATCCCTTGTAGCAGTGTGTTTTATAA
>WBMY01017270.1:1342-121485 GCA_013397315.1 Donacobius atricapilla
ATCAAAGAAGCCTGAAGCGTTGGCGTACTTCTTCTTCTACTACTAATCGCAACCGCCTTCGTAAGGCCGTGCCCTCCGGGCCGATCACATAGATCACTTGGAGGTACCACTGGTGCCCAGCTTCCACCTTTACCAAAGGGAAGGCATGGACAGAGGGAATGTGAACGATGGCTTTGACATCAGGGGGTTCTGTTAAGTGCTGGTGTGTGCTTGTGTCCCGCATCTGACAAGGTCAGCTCGGTGGGTTTTTCTAAGCACCTGCCGTAACACTGACCACCCAGTGAGGTGTCCAGCCTTTAACAATGGCAATAATTCCTTCAGGAACACGAGTAAGATGTTTTTAAAGAGCTTTCTCATGAGGGCTTCAGGAAAAAAAATGAATTACCAGAATAATATCCTAATCTCTATTTCCTGAGTTGAATTCTGATTTCCTGAGTGTCAGAGTTGAATTCTGAAGGCTCAGAGCCTACAATTCACCAAGTGTTTGGGAGGTCCTGGACACAGAAGTCCAAGTGACCAAAAGCACTGGGTACATACCTTGTAGAGAGCATCCACCTTGAGAGTAAATCCATCAACCCCAGGCATGCTGCTCACCGAGTGGAACTCGGACAGCTCGGAAACAAAGTGGGCGTCAAAAGGCACATCATGGAAATACTTATCCGTCACTTCTGGCTGGTTCCGGTCCTGGAAGTCAGAGGAGTGTCATGAGGGATGCTGTCTGCTTTCCCAAGAGAGGCTAGAAGCCAGGGCACTACCAAACACCTGTGCAAGGGATCTAGTCCGAATGCCCCATCTNGCACCAGCAGCAGCAGGGTGAGGGCGGCAAAGGCGCTGCCCAGGGAAGCGCCCGTTTGGGACAAGGAGGCCGCGACGGCAGCTTCCTCCCTCTCCAAGAGCAGCGACTTCATGTTGGTGCCGTTCTTCAGCTGGTCGCCCTCGTTGTCGTAGATGAGGGAATCGTCCAGCGCCGGCCTCCCGGCCCCCCGGGCCAGGTCCCTGCGGCCGCGCTGCCAGCGGCGCCCCAGGGAGCGCTGGACGCGGGGCCCGGCCGTGCCCTCCGGGCCGATCACATAGATCACTTGGAGGTACCACTGGTGCCCAGCTTCCACCTTTACCAAAGGGAAGGCATGGACAGAGGGAATGTGAACGATGGCTTTGACATCAGGGGGGTCTGTTAAGTGCTGGTGTGTGCTTGTGTCCCGCATCTGACAAGGTCAGCTCGGTGGGTTTTTCTAAGCACCTGCCGTAACACTGACCACCCAGTGAGGTGTCCAGCCTTGAACAATGGCAATAATTCCTTCAGGAACACGAGTAAGATGTTTTTAAAGAGCTTTCTCATGAGTGCTTCAGGAAAAAAAATGAATTACCAGAATAATATCCTAATCTCTATTTCCTGAGTTGAATTCTGATTTCCTGAGTGTCAGAGTTGAATTCTGAAGGCTCAGAGCCTACAATTCACCAAGTGTTTGGGAGGTCCTGGACACAGAAGTCCAAGTGACCAAAAGCACTGGGTACATACCTTGTAGAGAGCATCCACCTTGAGAGTAAATCCATCAACCCCAGGCATGCTGCTCACCGAGTGGAACTCGGACAGCTCGGAAGCAAAGTGGGCGTCAAAAGGCACATCATGGAAATACTTATCCGTCACTTCTGGCTGGTTCCGGTCCTGGAAGTCAGAGGAGTGTCATGAGGGATGCTGTCTGCTTTCCCAAGAGAGGCTAGAAGCCAGGGCACTACCAAACACCTGTGCAAGGGATCTAGTCCGAATGCCCCATCTCCACACCCACATGTGGGCATGGATCAAGGAACACTCACGGACAAAGGGTGAGGAAAAACCGATCTTGTGTTCAGAGTCTGCACCAGCAGTACAAAACATCCACCACGCTGCTTTCCTCGTCCCTTTGCACTCACAACCTGCTTGTTGCCAGAGAAAATCCCAACCGGGAAGCAGGGGCAGAGGACTCACCAGGAGGAGGAATCGGTGTTTCAGGAACTTGTTGGGTTGGATGCAGCCATACTGGGGCCCCTCGTTGTAGACGGTGCCCGTGGGGTCGAAGAAAGGCACGTAGCCATCCCTGCCTGTGCACAGGTAGACCTTCTCCAGCTGCAGCTTGTAAGCGGCGTTGAGGTTTTGCTCCGGGTGCCAGAGCACGCGCCCATATAGGATTTGCCCTGGGGAGGTCAGGACAAAGAGGGCCAGGTGAAATTCCCCAGCCAGGGAAACACTGCCAGAGCCAAATGTGCTGGAGCACACAGGAGTCTGTGTTCAGAAGGGTCTGGATTATTTGGGAAGGGCTTGGTGTGTGGGAGTGACAAAACACGGTGCCGGAGCACATTGTTGTTTTACAGGGCTGTAAGATGCTCAAAATGTCATTTATTGCTGTGGAAGAGGCAAAGCCACATCTGAGTTTTGCCCTTTCCTCTCCAGGAAATGGAAGCTGTGAAGGCAGAAACACTGGGCACAAGCAGAAGAAGAGAGGTAAATCCTACCCTTGGAAAAAGCCCCTTTGTAATCCATTTCTGCCAGAGACATTTCCGATTTGGTGGGGTCCATCAGAAAAACCTTCTCGTTGTTACAGAGCTGAAACTCTGTGTTCAGGGAGTAAACAACTGGAACCGGGCGGTTTGTCTGCTGGAAGGCAATCGGGATCAAGAACCTGGAATTGGGACAAGGAAGGAAACCAAGGAGAGATGAGGTCTGGACACACGTGCACCCAAAGGGGCTGACCCTGCGCTGCTGCCGTGGGGATGGGGCCTCCTTACCGCTCGGGAGCGTGAGCAGTGCAGGGCAGGGGCTTGTCTCCAGGCTCTGCCCACGGCTGTGTGGGCTGCACTGTGCAGGGGATCAGGAAGATGGTGTATTCTCCAGAGTAATCCTTCCTGGGAACAGAAGAGAGACCCTGCAGTCACCAGGCAGAGCTCTGAGCTCTTCACCCAGGGCAGCACCTCTCCCTTGGCCCAGCAACACCATCCAGCAGTCCCTGAGGGACAAATGTGACCTTCTGAAATGAGCTGTCACCTCTGGGATCAGTCTATCCACAGGCTTGATTGCTGGAAAAATCCTTTACAAGAGGCTGAGCTGATTTTTCTCTCAGTAGGAACAGTGTTCCAGCCCTGACAGCAATTCCCCATATGCTCCAGCTCTGACCAAGCTCCTGAGCATTCCACACTATTGCTGTGGCTGCTGGGGGGTTGCGAGGGAGAACGTGGTGCTGTGGGAAGCTGCTGAAGGGGACGGGACCCCCAGCCCTCACCTGTTGTAGGAGCTGGTTGCTCTCCAGAGCTGGTAGGGAGAGTCAAAGGTCTGAGCGCTCCACAGCAGCTGCAGGTCAAATTCGATCCCTCCCAGGTGCTCTGGAGTCATCAAGGAGGACCTGACATCTGGCAGGCTGTGGTGCTCCATGACAAACAGCCCTGGGGGAGGACAAGGAGGGGACAGGAGGCAGAGCACGGAGAGGCCCCACGTCCTGCACCTCAGCACAGAGGGGCTCCTGGCGGGGACAGGGACTTGTTCTGCTGCCCGTGCTGTCAGAGCAGAGCTGTGCGTGACCCTGGTGTGTGTCCCTGTCCAGGTCGCTGCCCTCACCTCTGAACTTGGCCTGCGTCTTGAACTCGATGACCAGCCGGCCATCCTCGCGGATGTAGATGCGGATTATCTGCAGCCGGGCCAAGAGCACGCTGTCCGTCTGGATCCCTGCAAGGACAGCGCCACTGGGAGCCCACACAGCACACTGGCTCCTCTGCCAGCCCCAGAAGCGTCTGGGAGAGCTCCAAAAGGCAGGCTCTAGTTGGGACCATCCTCCAGCGAGCCTGCTACACACTTCCTCCATTATCCTTTGGCTGCCTAAGGCCCCCACAAGCATAAAGGAAGGAAATATTCCGAGTTTCCCACTCCCTCAGGACTCCAGTGGCAGTGCAGGAACACAGGGGAAAACATGAAGGAGCCACTTCTTCCACGGCCCTTGGAGTGCCTCAGGCTCACCTGTCCTCCAGAGAACAGTGTCGTAGAAGAAGGAGAACTCCATCTCTGTGTGGTGCTCCAGGGAAGCCCAGCCCCTCGGTGCTGTCACATAGATGTAGGACACGTAGAGAGGGACGTGGACTGTCAGGAAGGACTGGGCAGAGTCCCTTACCTGGCAATAAAACCCCAAAGAGGGGGTTATGCACCTTCAAGTGAAGTCAGAGGTGACTCTGAACATTCTTCGCGTGTTAGGTACCTCAGAGAAACCTGTGTTTTAATTCAGGGGCAGTGCTAAGGCTCGCCAGGACCATGGGACTAACGAGCTCTGGGCACAATTTCACCTCAATTCCCCCCCGCCAGTTTCCAAGGCTGTGAATTAAAAATCAGCAATTCTGCGTGCTCAGGCCTGGCAGAGCTCTCCAATTATTATCTGCAGAGTGCAGCTGTACTTTGCAGGACCCGGAGAATTCAGGGAGATGTTCCAGCCTGGCTGGTGCCAGGCTCCAAGTGCTCCACTGGGCAGTTGTTCAGGCCAAGTAGCTCCTCTGGGCTTGTGCAAACAATTGGAGCTATAAAAGGAAACTTAATGAAGTAGTCCAGGCTGGCAGGAACTAAAAGAGGCGATGCTGCTCCTAGCAATGTGGCTGGGAATTTAATGCAAGAACTTAAGGGAGGATGGAGTGGGCTGCACATGGATCAAGCAGCCATGGGAGGGCAGTGCGACACCTCAAATAGTGAGAGCCACTCATTTATAGAGCAACAGTTTTGGCTTTTGGTCTGCCAGGCTTAATTAGGAAATGAGTTAAAATATCCCACGACCTCGCTCTGTTGTGGAGCATGGACTGAGCTGCCTCTGCTCTGTCCTTTGCTCTCTTCTATTGGCTGAGAACATGGTCAAAATGATCAAAGAGAGCCCAGCTGGGAACACTTTGTATTTCCAGTATGGCCGTACATTAAAAAACCAAATATTTTCCTGGTGCTCTGAAGATTAAGAGAATAAAAGATGTGATATCCCCAGAAAAATAAATGAAATAAATGCACACAGGACTGTTCTCTTCCAGGTGACAGGGTGGGAAAAGCCACGCTCCGCCTGTACGGGGCAGAGCAGCAACTCCACACGTGTGCAATGCAGAACTGTGCCCGAGAACTGAGAGATCTGGGCTACGTGGGAGAGCTCTGGATGCGCCTCTTACCTGGAAGTCAGCAGTGACAGAGCCCCCACAGACATCAATTAACTCGGTCATGTCGTAATAGGCATCAAAGGTCCAGATGCAGCTCTTGAGGTTGAGGTGCTGGTACAGCTGGATGCTCTTGGGCTCCCTCACCGTGGGGTCCAGCTGGTAGGGGCGGTCGTAGCCCGGGCCCAGCACGAAGCTGTCCTGGGTCACCTCGTCCAGGAACCCTGCCTCTGAGTGAGAGAAGTCAGGACACTGATCCCTGCCGGTTTTAAACAGCCTGAGGCCAAGTACGGAGGTCTTGCTTTCACTCTTTGAATCGTGGGAGCGCCTCTCCCTTCCTTATCCTGGAGGTCAAACTGGACACACTCAGCTCTTCACGGGGGAAAATGTCACAGGAATGGGGGAAGCATCCTGAACACCAAACTTGGGGACCTACTGGTTCAAGGCTGAAGTTAACCTTTAGGAAATGAGGAACAGGTTGAGTATGGAATTGTCAGAATGAAGTACAACCCACTGGATCTAGCATGAATTTCATTCCCTGGGGTGTCAGAGACACAGTCTGCCTGTTCTTCTCAGCTCTGACATTTCCTTCAGCAGTGAATTGATTTTGTTGCCTCATGGGAGACCTCAGTGACCCAGACAGAGCGATCCAGCCCTGCAGACCCCTCTCGACCCAGGTGGACGTCACAAGACAGATTTGAAATGCAAGAAATCACCAGCACAATGTCAACCTACAACCTACAATCTCAAACATTCCCACACCTGGAACCCCATCTCCAACGGGGCAACTCTGGTCACTGCTGTTAGACCAGGAAGATTCACTGTTATTTACATCACATCAAGAGAGCCCAGAGGAAGACAAAGCCGCCCTCTCTGCATTTCTTTCCAGGCTTCCACGTTCAGGAAACAAAGGCTGGTGTTGAAGGTTACCTGAGATGCCTCTGAGGTCTCTGACAGTGACCAGGTTGGAGCAGACATGCTGGTGCCTGTAGATGGACTCGGAGAGAAGGAAATGCAGGTTGTGCAGCGGCAGCGTGGAGATGAGGGGCAGCATCCCATCCTGGTGGGGGATCTGCACCGAGATGTGGATCCTGGAACAAGCAGCACATGAGACAGCAGAACAGAGCAGCCTGGCAGGCACAGGATCCCCACAGCAGCACAGCCCTGGCAGGTGAGCCTGATGTTTAGTTTGAGCTGGATATCCCCAGCTACACATCTACTCCCCAAGCTGTCCCACCAAGTCCCAATTCCTGAGGGGAAGGGCACCCCCTCAGCCGAGCAGGGTGTGAGGAGAGAGTGGGAGCAGGAACCCGAGCACCCCACGCTACAGGAGGGATGTGGCTTCACACACACGTTGTGCTTGTGAGCCCCGGGGGGCTGGTGAAGGGCTGCATTCCCCCCCTTCTCCAGCCTCATACCTGTTGGGATGCTCCTTGTGCTTCACATCCAGGTACCGGAGCGTGGCAACGAAGGACTGTGCCTGGAAGCCTCGGGCTGTCCCTGCCACCACAGGCGTGTGGCAGATGGCACTGTCTGTGCCTATGGTCACCACGTTGCTCCTCAGGGGGGTCCCCACGTGGCCAGCCTTGTCCACAGCCTTGGCCACGCAGCGCACGTGGAACCGCCGGCTGAAGTAGATGCTGTCCAGCACCTGAGGGGATGAGGAGGGGGAAACCGGTGGTGCTTCCGGCAGGCTTAGGGAAACAGCACTCAGTTTTCTACACCCAGACACCCGTGCCTCACACCAAGCCCCAGTTCCAAGGAGATTTTAGGCTGGAATCCCTGTGGCCCCGGCATACCCTGTGGTTGACGCTGGTGAAGGGGGTGCTGTCCGTGATGGTCTCGAAAGGCGACCGGGCTCCGTTCCCGTCCGTGGGGGCGGCCACTTCCCAGCTGAACTGTATGGAAGACTGGTTGATGCCGGCCTCGCCGCAGCGCTCCTTCGTGAGGGCGTACTTGGGGAAGTGAGGGTCACAGGGGGTGACACAGACAAGGGGGTAGCCTGGGGAGGGGGATTTCTTAGCCCCCTCCTTGGTCACTTCCTCCACGCGGTCGTAGTCAGCCAGGGTGACGACCTGGGTGGAGGCAAGAGGGCAGCACTCAGCTGGGGCTGAGGGAAAGGGTGCAAGGAGCCATCCTTCCCTCCCACTTTGTCGTTGCAGCTCGACATTTTATTTCCAGAATCCCACTGCGGTTTCCAGTCTGTACTTGAAGGGCACTAAATCACATCCACTCACCACGGGAGGTGCTGGGAGAATCAGGCTCCCTGATGCCTCCTGATCCAAAATAGTCACTGTGGCAGTGCTGGTGTCTCCAAGAACTGCTTCCACCGGATCATCTGGGCCCAGCACCAGAGAAAAGGACTCGTGCCATTCCCGGTCTTCATTGGACATGATCTCCACCTTAAACATGATGTGGGCCACACCTGTGGGAGCGAGTGCAAGAAAAACAGAGAGAAGTCGATTAATCATCAGAGACTGCTCTGAAGTTCTCGTCCAAACCCTGCGCAGCTGCTCTAGGCTGTGACCGTGCAGACATTATGATAAAATACTCATTATAAATTTTATTTCCACTCATTGCTGCTAATAATTTACCCAGAGGAGTCTACTATAAACATAAAACTCCAGCTATGACAACTGATCCAATCAATCTGGTGATAGATTTACTAGCAGATGCCGCCTGAGGATTAATAATGACTGTCTTATATGTCTGGAGGAAAAATCTGGGATGCAAAGGACATTCCCATGCCTCCTTTCCCTCAGACCGGTGTGCAGACCTCTTCGGTGAAGGCTTCTTTGTCCAGCAACATGGTCTGAGGTGTTCACAGCCCTGCATTCCCAGAGGAAGACTTTACTCTGCTAGGTCCCAGTGCTTCTTCCTCTGGTCTCATCACCCTTCGTTTAACACGTCAGCTTTTTTTTTTGAGTAACAAAATTACAGCAAACTTCAGGCAAAACGCGGCTTTTCCCAAATCTCCTGGATGTTCTGACGCAGCAGACAAAACATCCCCGGTCATGCCCCCACCTCCAACCCTGCCTGAGAGGCCCCTTCACCTGGGCTGAACTTGAGCATCCGGCTCTTGGGGTAGTAATCCACGCCGGCCTGTGCCGAGCCGTCACGGGTGCTGCAGCGCACCTTGGAAGTCCTGTTGTGGTCGCCCCTGCGCACCACTGGGACGTGCAGCACAGCCACTCCCTCCGGGCCCGGAGGCTCCCGCACCTGGTACGCGGCCTCTTCGAACTCGATGGTGGGGGCTGCAGGGACAGCAGCGAGGGAAGAGCCCCAGGTTTGCACCCTGGGCTGGTTCAGCTCCTCTCAGACTCATCCACCCACCTTCAGAGCAAGGGGCTCCTCAAAGCAGGGGCCAAAAATTCTTGGGTGTGGCAAAACCTAATGAGGGTGTTGGGCTACAGAGGATGGCAAATGATTCTCCCATCCCTGCCTCCCACACAGCCCAAAATCCCTGCCACGTGCTGGTAATCCAGCCCCCGCTGGCTGTCACACCAGAGGGACCTGGCATCTTTCTTGTCCCCCACAGATCTCTCCGGGCTGTGATGCTGTGGAGGGAGAGGAACATCTCCCAGGGGAAGCACAGCAACTCCAGCTGCAGGGGAATGGGAAACAGGAGAGGTGGTGGGTCCAAGCACTCCTATCCAACCCCTTCCTTCAGCCCAGCCCTGCTCACAGGGCTGTGACCATGGCACCGAAGGCATCCATGGGTACTGCATGGATGGGACTGTGCTGACGCCCTGGGAACCACCACGACATCCTTGTGGAGCAGCCTCACTCACCATCTTCGTCATTGGTGACAGTTATGGTTGCCACGTCCATCTTCCCAATCCTAGCTCCGCTCCAATGGTTTCCAAGGGGGCTACCCAGATAGACCTGGAACTGCTCTTCTGGTTCGAAGGCAGAGTCGTCACTGATGTGAACACTGCAGTTCTTCACCTAAAGCCAAGTGAAAAGGAGAAAGCAGCAAACACTGATAAATCTGATAAAGCCACATAAAGGCCAGACTATACTTCCCTATCCGGGGTTGCACATCGGAGTGCTGTCCACCCTGGAAGAAACCCTTCTATTTTTAGGGCTGCTACTTCAGTGTGGACAAACCATGCTGCTACCTGATGAGACACAGCAGCAAAAGCATCTCCTTCCACAAACCCACAGCTCTCTGTAGAACAATCCTGCGTCCTCCTGACACATCGGATTTGCGTTTCACTATTTAACCACTTTAAACCAGTTTTTTAAACAGAAACATACAACCCCTTCAGAGCGGGTCACACTGCCACGACTAGAATCTCCATCATCTGAAACCAGCCTGGACAACTCTGTCAGCTCCCTCTGATGACAGAGAGCCGAGGAGGAGATGTGAACCTCTCCCAGCACTGATTCTTCGCTCCCCCACGAGGCAGGTCCAGCTCACCTTCTCCCCTTTGAGGAAAGTAATGCGAGACTCCTCTGCATCCCTCCTCTCCGTGAAGTCCTCCGTGACCTGTGCTGTCTGGCTCCGCGTGTAGCACCTGATGGAGGACTCGTAGCTCAGGTCCCCCGTGCGGAAGATGGGGATGTGCAGGGTCCCCTCCTTCTCCTTGGCCGTGTAGGTGTCCTTGGTGAACTGCATGCTGGGCACTGCAGGGGGGCAGAAACAGAGCCAAGCAGTGCTGAGGATCCACAGGGAGCCCAGGGGCTGGAATGGAACAGACAGAGCTGCCAGGGATAACTCACCGTCTTGGAAGATGTCACTGATGGCCACGATGGCTTGGAACGGCTTTGCCAGCTTGGCTCCATGGGGGGAGCTGAGGTAAACAACAAATGTCTCCAGCCCTTCTATCACTGGGTACTGCGCATCATCTAGGATTGTCAGGGGGCAGAACTGGGAGGAAAGAGGAATTCCTGCTGTTAGACGTACAAAGCTTTCATCCTTCCCAGCACGCACGTTTGGGAGTATAGCGTAAAGCTGTTATGTCATGATGTTTTCTGAACCCATGAATCAATGTAAGGAATGTTCTACATAAATCCAGCATATCATTTCAGAGAACAGGCAGCCATCCTTATCCTGGAAGAGGTGGCATGACCAAATCTCTCCTGCCTGGAGTGCTGATGGGATGGGATTCTGTGCCTCACAGACTCATTAACAGTTCTCAAGAGGCCCTGAGAGGATTTTCAAAACAAACGGCAGATACGCACAGAAACACAAGACAAGTGTCACCAGGCAAAGCAGATTCAGCAGGAGTCCAAGTGGCTCCTCACCTCTTCTGTCTTGCCTGGCCTGAACTCTATTTTCCTGGAGCTGGGGACATAATCAACGCCGGGGCTGGCCGAGGGCGGGTCTGATGTCCGAGTGGCACACCACACCGACGTGGGCGTGGAGAGGTCAGGTCCCTGCCGGAGCACTGGGATCTCAATGTGTCCTGCAGCACCAGATGCACATGAGAGAGAGAACAAACAGAGAGCAGCCGTGTTCCACAAACCCACCCCTATCCCTTCAGCACAGCCTTCTCCCTTCAGCACTGCTCCTGCCCACAGCCTCCCCCTCAGCACAGAGGGAATCACAGGGCCCCTCTGCACATCTTTGAAGTGCCCTGAATGGCTCCTTCCGACACCTCCTCGTGGTGAAAGCTTCTACAGTGAGCACCCCGACGCAAGCCCCTGCTCCTCACCTGCAGCCTCGCTGACAGTAAAGGTGGCATTCCCCAGGAACACCGTGGAGGCGTCATTGGGGCCGGCGATGACCACGTTGGCCGAAGCCCGGCTGCCAATGCGGGCGTTGTCCGAGGCGTCGGCCAGCACCACCTCAAACTCCTCTTCCTCTTCATACTCGCTGTCATCGATCAGAGTGACATCACAGGTCACCACAGTGACGCCCGGCCCCAAAATGAGGCGGCTCTCATCCGACAGCCCCCGGGACTTGAAGTCGGAGCCGGATTCCAGCATGTAAAGGCTGCTGCCCTTGGCTGATTTGGGGACGGTGTAGCAGATGGCAGACACGGTGCTGCTGGCATCCCCTAGGAAGCAACAGGAAAACTCCATAATTCTGTGGAAATACTTTTAATCCATCTGGTGGAGACACTGTTCACTTAAATAATAAAGCAGCATTCGGAAAAGGAAGATGAGGAATGAAAAAGAACACTATCCCTGCTCCTATCCTTGCATAGCAGCTGGCTTAGACATGACTTCCAGGCATGCTCCTAATCGGCACTCAGGAAACCAGTGGCATTTGCCTGTTAAAGAACAGAGCCCAGTGACAGGGTCTGCATAAAGCACTGTCTAGATCACAGAGAAGCAGAAAACAAATACAAGGGTTTGCTCCTGCTCGTGCCGGGAGTTGAAACAAATCCAAACGCAAGACGCTTTAACAGCAGAGACAGGAAAGGTTCAAGGAATAAACAACACTGCCCTGTGTGTTGCTTGCCATTGCAGTTGTGCCACAGAACCTCTTCCAAAACATCAGAGATGACCCCAAAACCATAAGCAGGCAAAGCCCAAGGGCTCCCTCTCTGCCATGAGGGTTCCCCCTCTGCACATGTCCCTCCCATGGGGCTCAGCACATTGTCCTGCCCGGCCCAGCCCACCTTTCCTTTGCACGGGAGCCGAGAGGAAGCCAGCGCTCTCGCTGACGTGGAACGTGCTCCTGTCGAACTGCAGCGTGGGCTCATCCTCAGGGTCCGCGATGGTGACGGTGGCCCGGGTGACGTTCCCCAGCAGGGCATAGGCCGGCATGCTGAGCTCCACGGAAAAGCTCTCCGTGCCCTCGAACACGTCGTCGTCGTTGATGGCGATGGTGCAGGCCTTGGTGTCCTCCCGCTCCTCGAACTGCACCTGGAAGGCAGCAATCCGCCCGCTGTCCTTGGACTGTGGTCTGGAGCTTCCCGTCCTTCCTGTCTCACCCTGGTCTGAGGTGCTCCCTCTTCTGACAGCAAACAACCCGTGTGACTTTACAGACAAAATACACCCTCCTTGCTGTTTTCATCGCTTTTCATCCATTCTTTCCTCCAGGCTTCGTGGCAGGTGCGGTCAGGCCGTCCCTTTCCCGCGTGCCCACCCACCTGCCCCGCATACTCCACGTAGTCCTGCTCTCCGGGCCGCGATCCGGATCCAGCGGTGGCCGTTCCCTGCTCGGTGCGGCACAGGACAATGCTGTACTGGTTGAGGTTCCCCGCACGCCTGACGGTGACGCTCACGGAGCCAGCGCTCTCCCTGACCTTGTAGCTGGAAAGGGGTCAAGCACACACAAAGAACAGGCTGGGGAGCAAACCCTGTGTGTCTGCGTGACACTGAGCACCACACACTCGGGCTGAGCGTGGCCTCTGTGGAAAATCCAAGGCATAATAGTAGCCGAGGATTTGGGCACAGGGCAGCTGCTCCATGGTTTAGCCTGGCAGGCCCCCCTCCTCACTGACAGAATTTCCTTCCCACGCTGTAGGGAGCTCAGGTAAGAGCCCAGCTCCCAGCCATGTGCCGTGACCCTCGTGCCACTCACCTGGTGTGAGTAAAGCTGAGGAGGGACCACTGGATGTGGAAGACGTTGCCGCCGACCACGTTGGGTTTGCCATCCCTCACTAGGAACTGAAAGCTGTCCGTGGCCTCCTGAACCTTCTCCTCGTGCATCACGTACCGAATGAGGCCCTGGTTCACATCCTCTGCCGGGAGGGAACATCCAGTGAGTCAACACAGAAATCCAAAGGCAGTTTTGTAGATGAGCAGTGTGGGCCTGCAGGGCCGTGGGGATCGCAGTGGCGCAGGAAGCAGTTACCCCCTCGCCGCCCCTTCCCTCAGCCCTGCAAGAGTGAACTTTCCCCACCCTGCTGACCCTGCACAGCTGGTTGCACCTCTGCCAGACTGTGATGACCAGATGCACTTGCAAGAGCTACAACCCCTCTTCACTGCCCCAAGTCACATCTCCGGCTCTAACAAGGCTGGAGAACCTGGGACAACCTACAGGACACAGGCTGGTATCTTCAAGAAATTACAGGATTTCTGCAACTGACAGCAAAGTTCAATGCTTATTTTCAACACACTTAGAGGGATCTGCCCCTTATCTCCTCCCCTCCCACCTACTTTTTCCTTCTTTTAACAAACTGAATCAACTGATGGAAAAAAGCAGCAGGACACAGCCTAGCTCCATACCCTGTGTAAAGGTGGTCACAGTTGTCTCTGGCTTCAGCTTGTTCTCCACATGACCATTTCTGGGACCGGTTGTTATCTCATAGATCAGTTGTTTGTCATCTGTGTCAGGATCTGTCGTCAGTAATTCCTTCTTAGTGATGAGATTGGTGGCCTGGATTAAAGCCAAACCAAGGGAGTAAAACTGAAGCACCAGCAGTGCAAGTCTGATTGACTGTTCACAAAAAAAGCCCAACCATCCCTCTTGTCAAAACAGTTCTCCATGAGGGAAAATCTAGGGATGTGAAAGTACAGAGCAGCCTTGAACAGAGACCATCCCTCAACATGTTTGACAACACAAGAAGGATTCAAATTTTGCCTCACATCTGGTTAGTTTAATTAAAAAGACAAGTGTGGCTCAAAGAAAAGCAAATTCCAAAGCAGCTGCCCAGCCTTATTTAGCTGGGGCTAAAAGCTGGGACAAATCTTTGCGTTTCACTTAGAAACCTCTGTTCCATGAGCTGTGCCGATGCTCAAGTGAGGCCCTGCTTGGCAAAAAAACATCTGCAAACAGCCTCAGGTTGAAGGACTCACTCAATTCAGTTCACACAGCTCTGGTGAGCCTCCACGAGAGCCTCTTTCAAATGCCCTCACATGGATCCGATTCAGTTCCACCACATTTTGCTTTCTCTTCAAAAACAAAATGTGTTTAACAGCAGGAGAAAGAGAGAAAATTGAGCTGCTCGAGGCTGCAGGAGTGCTTTTCCTGAAGTGAGGAGTTTGAGCTGAGATAGCCATTTCTTAATACAATTTCTTACTACAGTGTCTTCCACTCATTTTTTTTCTGGGAAGAACCAAAGTGTTTCTTTACAGTTAATGCTGGCTCCTCAAAAACAAGCCAAGAGTTTCCTGGGGTTTTGTTTGGACTTCAGCACAACAAAGGCGTGTTACAGCAAGAAATTCCTGCACCATATCCTTGGAAAGCCATACATCTCTGCCATGGTGTTGGAGCCCTGGGTACTGAGAATTTTAGGCTTTTTGTGCTGACAGGCACTGACCCTCAAGAGAACACTACATTTGACCTGAGGCCGTGGAAGGGGCCTCCAAAACTGACTGATAGCACTGGGATTACAGGTCTGTAGTTTGAATAGGAGTGCGTAATATCACAGGGTGGAAAACTTAGGTTTTCCACAGGGTGGAAAAATTGAGGTTTTAGAATATAGTAATACTTATAAAGCAAGATGGAGGTTTAGGGCGTAGGCTAAGCCTATCTTTTTCACCTTTTTCTTCATGGGTTTGGGTGGTATCTTGTAATTGGGTAGAAAAATCCACATTGTGGACCATGGGTGGTTAGTTATTGGGTTAAAAGTAAAAATAATTTCGGTGTCATTTCTCAACTGGACAATTTACCCTTAAAAGACCTTGTAAAGAGATAGAGATTGAGTCATTTTTCACCTTGTTAGCTAGGACTCAGAACTTGTGAGATTGTAACATCAATAAGAATTAATAAACATCTGAGTTTGAACACGAAACAACGTCTCTCGAGCATAATCCCAGCTCTGACAGGAAAAGAAGAAAAAAAAAAAGCTACTTTTACCATGGCTGCTGCAGCACATCATCAAGACACCTCCACCGTCAGCAAAGCTAAACATGAACCCTGGGGTGGGTACTCTCCATCACAAAAATAAAAAGTGCTGAAGGATGAGGATGTTCTCCTGCGAAGCCCCTTCTCCTGGAACAGCGCGAGCAGCAGCCCCAGCTGAGGCCAGGCAGGTGTTACCTTGCCATCCGTGTACTCCAGCCACCGCAGGCCCAGGTTGGTGACAACCCGGGGTGTCCCGTCATCCACAGGGAGGATGTCCACCTGGAAGCGCTGCGGTGCTGCGGTCACGACCTGAGTGCGGTTCAGAGAGATGGGGGTTACGTTACTTTGGGAGTCCCAGCCTCGCCCACCACGTTACCAGCTTGGCTCCCTTCAGCTCCGCTGGGATCAAGGTCCTGGGGCGGGTTTGCACACACAGAGAGGGCAGGCAGGGGAAGGAGCACGGGCATCACGTAACAGCCCCCCCTGCCCTGAGAGGGGGCAGCTCCCTGTGAGCTGACAATGCCCGCTCCCATCCCTTCTCGGCCCTGACCTTCTTCCCGCCATCCTGCACCACGAACAGGGGGTTGGTGCCGTCGGACACGGTGAAGGTGAAGCGGTCCCTGAGCGCGCTGCCGCCGCCGTGGCTGTAGCTGACGCGGCCCTGGTAGATGTCGTCCATGGTGAAGGTGATGGCCTCCAGTGGACGCTGCCCGCGGACGCTGCGCTGGAGCAGCCCGTGCCGGGGTGGCTGCACCACCCTGAACGTGATGGACTCCGCCTGTGCCCAGACATGGAGGGGCAGAGCTGGGGACACCGCCTCAGGGCCAGGCCAGGCCTGCCCTTCCAGCTCGCTCTGCCCAGGCAGCCTCCCGGTGTTGGTGTTCCCAACCAGGGCTAGCACAGCGCATTCCTGATTCCCCCTGAGCCCAGCCCTGTCCTGATCCCTCTCCCGAGGTGGCTCCCTACAAAGGAAGGCTCATCCCACGGAACTGCCGGTTCAGCTGGTGTGAGACAGTCCCGCAGCCATTCTGTGCAATGTGTCCCTTGCCACTCCTGCCAGGGCGGAAGGAGCAAAAACGTTTGGGGCAGGATTTTGGCTGAGGCAGCCAGATCTCTTGCTGCAGGGGAAGCTGCAGTGAGGTAGAGCAGTATTAGACAGCTCAGTCTCTGGCCAGACCCAGGAAGAAAAGGAAGGGCCATTTTCATCCATGAACTCAGGGTCAAGGCCATAAGCCTTTAAACACAAGCCCATTTTCCCTGACAGATGTGCAGCAGAAGAGGGGAAGGAGGAGGCCGGGGTGGGTCCTGCCTTACCTCTGTGTCAGCATCTGTTGCTTTGAGCTCAAACTCGGTGATGGTTTTTCTCACCCCTTCCTGAACTGTCATCCCAAAGATTTGCACTATGGGTAAGGAGTCATCCACGGGGTTTATGGTGATGTCAAATGTCTGGCTCACCTGGGACAGGAGGAAAAGCCTCTCTTGATGAATTCAGCCTTCTGAGAGTGCGACTTCATCACAAGAGCACAGCGATCCCTGGTTTGGGTCACTTCATTTCAGCCTTGTCTGATGAGCAAATCTGAGCTGCTAAGCCTAGATCACATGAACAGGACCTTCTTCATCCCTCCCCACTAATTAATTCTCCCTCTTTCTGCAGTATTTATGGACATCCACTTTCCCTCGCTCCCTCACTCTGTTTTGCCCCTTTCCCTCTATGTGCAGCTATGCTTCTTCTCTTCCAGAGAGCAGGAAAAAAGCATTTCTCCAGGGTCTGACTGTCGTCACCACGCCGTCAGTGCGCTGGATCAAAGCTGAGCTCTGAGAGCAGCTGGCAAGCAGCTGAAAACCAGGCACTCAGATCTTGGTGAGCCAGTCCCACCAGGCCACACGGCAGGTGGCTCCCTGCACAGAGTTTGCTCCCTACCCTGAGGGATGTGGGAAATCTCTCACAGCAGGAGGAGGAGGAACAGCCACCTCTGCCCACAGCACGTCCCTGCTCAGGTAAAAGTCAGGCTGCGACTGACCTCGTTTGTCCCATCGGACACAGAAAAGGTGAAGGCATCCCTGTGCTTTTCCATGTCACTGGTGTGGATGTACTGGATGCTGCCAGAGGCCAAGTCTGCCTGGCTGAAGGAATTAATTCTTGTCCCTGGAAAATGAACAGAGGGGAAATGAGCAACAGAAAGAGCAAGACAGGGGAAAACTACAGGAAGCAGGACATATTTAGCCATGAGGACTCCGTTTTGCCTGGTTCTGATCCAAGTCAGGATGCCCCATGAACCTCAGCTGAGCCAGGAATTTAGCTGGCACAGAGCCTCCTAAAATTTCCTTCTCCAAAAGATGTCCAGGCTTCTTTTGACCTCATCCTTTTGGGAGTAGCCCTCCTGGGGCAGAGGGGGAGAGAAGCTGGGGGAAAAATGGTCCATGTAACACTTGGATTGTCACTGCGGGGCAGGACTAACCCAACCATGGCATCACTGAGGATGAGCTAAAGGCCTCTGGGCCTCACAGCAGTTTTCCAAAATGCCTTCCAAGTGTCTGTTCTCTCTGCCCCTCCTTGTACCCCTGCATTTAGTACAAAGTCCCTTTTTCAGCACTGATTTACAGTGACATCTTTACAGGTCATTAGGTGTGACATAGCCACAGAAAGGTACCTGACAAGCATTTTAAAAAGCACTTGAGCTTTTAAAATCTCGTTGCTGTGTTCAACAGTTTTACTGCTGTTGTCAACAAACACTCTGACAAGAAGTTTGCCACCAATATATCACACTAAATGGCTGCTGACAAGTGCTGGCCACACTACAAAAGACGCCAGGATCTGATTTAAATAAATGAGCCAAAATAGAATGATCAGCTAATATTTCCTCAGAGTTCATCAGCTGTAAAGGTTTTGGTTCTTTTTTGTGCACTTCAGTACTCTCTCCTCAGGTTTAGGTCATTTAAATCACGATTACAACTACTTCTCAGTCTGTGACTCTGTATCCTTATTAGTCCTTCACAGACGTGAGAAAGCACAAAAATCAGAATCATCATCAGATTTTAAATAACAGGAGGAATAGAGACCTTAATTTAAGTCTCCAAAGTACAAGATTCATTGTTTAGTTTTCAATTTAGACAAAAATACTGCAAGTTTTTAATTTACTCTCAGCAGGGAGTAGTTTGCTTATTATAACTCATTCATTATTCCTGCCCGTTCAACACATTTTTGGTGAGAAGATGAGGCAAACCACACACTGAAACTGAGCTGTACAGGGACTGTCTGCATCTTGAAAACACACAGCAGATATTTCCACTTTAATCTCATGTTAATGAGAAATCTAAAGCTAAGAAGAAATATAATCTTAGATGAGTATAATAAAATCAGAAGAGCGTATTATATGCCACCACAGTTTTAGATTAATTCATCAGAGAGGGGCAGCACACTCACACTGTCAGCAGGCATGAAAGGCAGCTCTGAAATTCAGATCACATGAGCAGAACTGACCAACCCCCTTCCCTGAACACCCAGAGTTCATTAACCAGCACAACCATCACACCCCAACATCACTTCCTGTTAAACTTGGTGGACAGCTCCTTTCCTCCCTCCAAAGCAAAGCTAGGGAAAGAGGCTGGGTTTTAGGGATCAAGGGACATACTGGCCAAGAGGGGGATAGAAAGCAAGTTGTCTGTTCACCAGGATGGGCTGTTTCCAAGGATATTAAGGGATGGATTCTTTGGGGCACTGTGCTGTTTACAGCAAAGGCCAAAGGTTTTCCTGTCATGCAGAAGCAGCTGTAGGGCCATAAACTGGCCCAGAGGCTGCATAAATCCTCAGCTGGGATTACTGGGCTGCTCTGCCTCCACTCACCTTATTCCCCAACCCTCTGGGCTAATGGCCCTTTGATTTCTAACAGGAATCGGAATTCTGTGCTGCTGCCTCTGGGCGTGTTTTTCCTGCAGTGAATGTCTAGGGCTCGAAAGCCTCCAGTGTTTTGCTGCTCTGAGGACCCAACACCTCCCTGCTCACCTGGGGAGGCCACGTGCTCCAGATGCCCCAGCTGTGGCTGCCGGGTGACCTTGTACTGGAGCTGCGAGGCCTCGCTGTCCTGGTCAGCGGCCGAGAGCTGGAGGGTTGTGATTGTCTTCGGCGAGTTCTCATCCAACACCAGCCCCTTGTTAGTGATGATGGAGGGGGGAAATCTATCCTCTGGAAGGGTTAAACACAAAGCTGAGTTAGGAGACAGTCACACTCCTTCCCTCGGGTACTTGTGTTCGAGCAAAAAACAACACACACACAAACATTCTGATCATTCCAAAACAGGAACTCTGGGCCTTGCCATTAATCAGGGATGGTAACATTACAATGTCTAAGAGACAATCTAAATAGCATGAAGATATCAAGGGGACTTTTTCTACCTTTTTCAGTGAGTTTGTCAGAAGCCAAACCACGAACCCTTACATCTGCAAAACCTCGCCATGCCCCTCACTTCAAAGGCCTTTGAATTGACAGCGCATCAAAACCACATCTCAGGAATTACATTTTGCCTTGCAGGGCATGTGGGATGGGAATCTGTGAGCAGACCTCAGTTCTGCAGCAAAGAAAACAGAACTCCAGCACTACTTTTTACCTATTACATGGATGTAAAAAACCTGGTCCATCAGTTTGTTGCCATCTGCATCCATCACATCAAAGGTGAAGGGGAAATTTCCACCGGGATCCCCTTTCCTGTGGCTGTACACCACGTGCCCTGGAGAGAGGGACAGCAGAAAAGAGATGCCGTATTACAGGCTGCAGCATTTTATTCTTTGGAAGTAGGCTGGCACCATCAGCTGAGGCACCTGGGGCTTGACAGAGCTCCTGGATTTGGGTTTCATTACTTTCTCTCTTTATTCTTTTTCTCCTGCTGAGAGAGACTTTTTAAACATATGTCTAATGATAGATGGTTCTGCTCTAACTCAACAACCTGCACTTACTTCTTTCCCTCTCCCTTCCCTGCTTCAGCTCATCATCTCTCTCTCATAAAGATCACAGAATCATGGAACATCTCAAACTGGAAGGGGCCCATAAGGATCATCAGGTCCAACTCCCTGCTCCTCACAGGACTACCTAAACCAGCCTTGGTTTATATACTTGCTGCAACTACCTAAAATCCAGCACTCTCACCTTTGTTTATATCAGCCTGGGTGAAACTTTTGAGGGGTCCTTTGGCAGAGATCTGGACTGGACCCTCAGCTGCAGTCAGCTGCAGCTGTCCCCTGCTGGGCTCCCTCCTCAGGACAAATCTGATGGCCGTGTCCCCTGAATGACCAGCTGCTGCTTTCAGGTGCTGAGCCGTGAGCCGAGCTGCAGAGCCTGCACCAGAGAAAGCAAACCCACGATCAGCTTCAGCCAGCCCAGCAAAGCCACAGCTTTAGGCCAGACCATCCAGCAGCACCAAGCGATGCCACTCCCATCCCTGGCCCCGTACCAGCTGGGAGCTGCAGGTCCCTGCTGACAGCTACCGTGGGTGGCTGCTTCCTCGGCAGCTCCATGGAGAATTCCAGCCTCCCTGCCTGCGTGTAGAGCCCATCCGTGAGGGAGAAGCCAAACTCGTCTGTCTGTGCTGCGGCACCGCTCCGAGTGTAAACGATCAGCTCATCCAGAACGTCCTGGTAGGTGAAGGAGGAGCCCCTGGACAGCACCTGTCCCCGCTCCGGGGCCTCCGCCGCGCTCTGCCTTCTGCGGAGCTGGCCTGGCAAACAACACAGGGATCACCAGGGCCTGCTGGGGACAGAGCCTTCACCTGACACGCTGCCTGGCTGGGGCGCTGCGGGGAGATGCCTCCTGCTAGCCAGGACTGGGGGAACACAGCAGGGACCTTCCCAGGGAGACACATGCACTGCCCCCTTCTGCTCTCCAGCCAAGAGCGAGGGCAGCCCTCAAGCACAATCCTGGTCCACACTGTGCTTTATTTATCCCGCATGCCAGGCTGCCCTCTCACAGCGGGGGCTCTTACACACGCACACAGTGAAGACAGACAGACACCTGGGCACAAAGATGGCCTGTCCCTCACCCCCTGGCCTGTCGGGACATACCATGCTCAGGACTTTGGCTCACCACGAAGACCAGCTCACTGCTCTGGGTGTCCAAGTCCTGCAGGCTGAGCGAGGCGTTGGTAACAACCACGGCTGAGCCCTCCTGCACCCGGACAGGCTCCAGCACCATCTTCGGGGGCTCGTCGTTCTGCCGCTGCACAAAGGCACGCAGCCACAAAAAGGAAAATGAACACAGGGAAAGACCCACCTAATTGAAACACAAGCTCCCAAATGACAGTAGTGGTGCCGGCATCACCAGTCCCTCCAAATCTATCCAGCATCATGGCTACTTCTAAGAGGGAGGAGATACCAGAGCATAAGCCCTGGGGAAGAGGCTACAACGCACAACTGTCCTGGGGCATCACAGGTAAATTATGCACTTGTGCTAGGGGAAGGAATCTCCCTTTAATCCCCTTCCCACATATTAAAAAGGAAGGAGTAAAGCTTGCCCTTGAAAAGCGTTTGTGTGAAAGGAGAGGGCTCTGGCAGCCGGCATACCTGGATTGTGATGTTGATGCTCTGCACCTCTGACTGGCTGAAGCTATCACTCACATAGAAGCTGAAAACATCACTTGTGGGCTCAATGCTTTCGTGGACACTCTGGAAGTAGTAAATGCTGTTCTCCAGAACATCTTGAAGGGAAAAGGATGCATCTGTGGTCCCCACAGACTCACTCTGTGGGCCAAAGCTCTCGCCTGCAAACCAGAATATCACTGGTGAAAGGATGCTCAAGTGGCTGATAAACCCAACATAAACCCAGCAGGGTGAGGGGAAGAAAGGCATATTGTGAAGGGTGCAGAAGGAGGGATGTTCCTTTCTACAACTTGGCTTCCCACCGAGTTGTTGCTTTGAGGGAAGCAACATCTGACGTGTCAGAGTGGGCACTGGGGAAGCTTGAGTTTTAGATGCAGCACAAGTGATCCCCTCCACGGGATATGACAGATGTGATCCTGTTAGGAGCACAAACCAGCCAGGAGGAAGAAGGGAGAACCAAGCAATTTACCTGTCCTGGTGTTCTCGATGTAGCCATACACAGGCAGAGTGACCACAGTGACCCTCAGGTCCTCCTTGGCAGCAGTATCATAATCAGCAGAGAAGTGGTGATGAGCCAGCAGCAGGACCCTGCCTCCCTCATCTACCTGGAAAGCAACAGCAGACAACATAAATCCTTACTGAAAGAGGCTGCTTCCATGGAAGAGGCTTGTGTGGGCCCTGGAGTGCTGTCCCATCCTCCCCAAGGTCTGTTAATCAGGAATTCAGCAGGGAGGTGAGGTGGGATGGGAAGAACAAAGCCTGCCTGGCCTCCAAGAGGAGCCTGTGAGGTCTTTACTAGGGCAGGAAGAGAACTGGCAGAGTCACGGTGACCTCTCGGAAGGCAAGATCTGCATTTCTTGTTGTGGAGTGCCTCTTGAAAGCAAGGGAGGGGGAATGCAAAGCTGGAAAGGGGGGAGATCGTAGGAGAAGGGAATACAGGTGACCTCACCCCTGGTAAGTAACAGCCGCGTGAAGTAACCAATACAGCCTTGCCCCTGGTGAGTCACAATTATATCTGATAAGGATGAGTGAGACAAATGAGGGGATGAGGGGATGAGCTGGTAAGGGGAGGAATAATGGGGAGGAGGAACTTTGAGGAGCATGAAGGAAGGAGAGAATCATGAAGCAGGATCCTGAGGAGAGAGAATCACTGCTGTGAGGTCAGTCTGGGTCTGCAGTTAGAGCCCGTTGTTGGAACCTGCAGTCAGTCTGCAAACTGATTCCTGCAGTCACAGTTTAGCAGGAGATAACCAGCAGTCAGAGGCTGGAAGGGAAACCTACAGTAGGAGCTTGCTGCAGCCAGAGGCAGTGAATAGTTGGAGCCAGGATGGCTGAGCTATAAAGAGGAAAAAAACAGGACCCTTTTTATGCTGTGATAAACAAGGAGTCTTTGCCTTGGCTCATTTTAACCCTCTAATAAGAGGGCTGCTGGAACAGGAAATGACTTCCAAAGGCTTTGATAAGGAGTGTGAAATGCTCTGGGTCAGTCCAAAGCACCAGGTGTCTTCAGACTTGTCTTCTGCTCATCTCTTACACACACCCTGGTGACATTAGGAATGAAATATTAAGTAGGGATAAATCTGACTTCCTCCACTGATATCAATAAGACACCCTAGGGACAAGCAGCTCCTGATTAGAACAGATATAAACAGATGAGGTTCAGGGACACAGATGGCCTGTCAGCCTCCTCTGGCCTCCAAGTGATTCGTTCACCCTTTGCACAGCACAAGTAACTCTACGCTGGACTCAGTGCTTTCCCCCCCCAGGCCAGGAGAACTGCTCGGTTGCTCCCATCTGAGCTGCCCCTGTGCCCGGTGTCCTGGGCAGCCACTCACAGTGACGTGGTCAGCGAAGGCGAGGAGCGCGGGCAGTGCCGGGGCAGATGTGATGGTGACGGTGAACATCTGCCTGTCCAGCCGGTTGTTGTCGGCATCCAGGACGGAGAAGTGGAAGATGTCGGTAACGGGCTGATTGCTGGTCTCAAACGTGGTGGAGTAGCTGTGGAATCAGGACACAGGGAGTCAGGGAGTCTCACTGACCCCTGGGCAGATGCATCCCATCCCTGCAGTTAGAGGTGGGGCAATCCTCTTGGAAGAGAGGTGGTGTCTCAGTTCCCAGCCCTCCTTCATGTTCATTCTCAGAATTCTTTTCAGTAGCCCAGAAATCTCTGGGGAAAAGCCCACTGAACTTTTAACTGGTATGGCTTGAAGGAGAACAGTGCTCTTTGTTACCTGATCCTCTGGCTGTTGATGTCTTCCATGGTGAAATTATAAACCTTGGAAAGCTCTTCGTTGTGGGAGCCTGACATCCTTAGGAGGGTTCCATAGGCTGGCAGAGATATCAACTGGATTCTGATCTCTGAGTCAGGAGAATTGTTGTCCTAAGGATGAAGAAACAGAGCAAATCAACACAGGGCAAAATTAGCCATTGCTTTGTTCCACTAAAAATGGAAGGAAGAATAAGTGTTTTATAGGGAATTACAGCTGCCTAGCTGGGTCAGACCCACAGATGAATAGTAAATGAAGCTCTTCTACTGATGAGAAGAGAGTCAAGAGGGTTGATGTTTTCAAAACATACCATAAAATGTATTTTCATTTTCTCTCAGCACAGAAAGGCTTTCTCTATGTCCATGTATCACATTAACACAGTCTCCCAGACATAACCCTGGTATTTTCATTTTCAAATTACTTCACACTGAACTAAAAGCTGATTTTGTCTCTTTTCAACCACATTAAGTACAACCACACTACGATACCACAACTCAGAATGTCACCTTTCTTAGAAGAGTTTTGTTAGGTGCTTGAAAAATAAGACCCAGAGCAGAAATCAACACATCCGGAGTATACGGGTCAGGAGTGAAATCCTCTTTTCCCTATCTGTCCTCTTACTCAGATTAAACCTGAGCAGCTCCCTTGTCAGCCTTCCTCCTTAAGAGGAGGACAGGACAGATTCCAGACTTGTATCCAGACTGATCCCTTGAAAAAAAAAAATTCCCAATCATCTGTGTGACAGCCAGCCTCTCTCAGCTCAGGTCTCTCCAGCCTCACACCTGTACTGCAATCTCTCCTCCCTCAGGACATTGCTAAATCATCTGCAAAGAGTACAGAGCTTTCTTGGGAGTGTCACCAGCAGGACAACTCAAGCACAGCACCCAAGCCCTGGGACCAACTCAAGCTACCAAGCTCTGCAGCATCTTGGGGTTCTTTAACCCTTCCCCCTTCCAATCTGCCCAGAAAAAGAATCAGGCGATTTGGGAAGGTGGGTGAGGGGGGCTGAAATTTTCAAGGGATTATCACTTAGCAAACCCATGTGCTTTATTAGCAAGTCAGTTTGATAGAAAAATCTGGGATTAACTAGGTTCTCATGTTTAGCATGGCAGTTCCCCTCTGTTACAGTCAAATGGGGATAACCTTAAATCCCTGTGGGATGAAAGAGCCTGTTATCCCCTTTTTGGCAGCAGTCAAAACTTGAGCTCTCTACGCAGAATCCACACTGACAGCAGAGAGGTGTGTAGGGGATAAGGAAAGGGGGGCTGGCAGCATTCCCTGGGTTTAGAAACAGATGAAAACCCACCGTGTAAGCGAGGTGCTGTCGGGACAGGGTCACAGAGCTTTTGCTGGCCACGGTGACGGCCAACAGGCAGCCCGGGGCCAGCTGCGGGCCGTGGGTGTCCAGCTGGGACACGTCCACCCTCAGCACTGTGGTGACTGTGGTGACACCGTCGGTGACAGAGATTTCCATGCTGTCCTCTGCTGCTGCTGAGCCGTCGTGCACGTACTGCAGAGCGTTCCGAGTGACGTCCTCGTAGGTGAAGGTGTCGCCTTCCCAGGGAGGAGACACACGAAAGACTCCGTTCAGAGCAGGAACCCAACTCAAATGATCTTTATCAAGAACTAAGCTGGCATTTAATCCCATTCTGCCAGGGCTGTGAGTTATGAGGACATTTATTAAGGAGCTGGCAGGGCAAAGGAGTCGCTGTGACCTTCCCAGCTCCAAGAACACAGTGACTCCTCAGGATTCTCAAGCAGGGCAGCAACCATCCTTCCCAGCTGCTTTGCGAGCTCACAGATAGATAAGGCTTCCCTATGGATGCATCCTTATCTGCCAGGGGCATGTCTCCTCCTGCTCACCTAAACCAGCCAGGTTGACCCCTCTCCTGCACTGAGGGGAACTCTTACTCCACTCACCTGCTCTCATGAGCTCCTGCACATCTGCGCTGTACTTGAGCACAATGCCATGATGGGGAGGTTTCACCAGCTCAAAGAAAAGACCCTCAGGAGCTGTATCCGTGTCACTTACAGCCAACTGGATCCCTGTGCCAGGGAAAGAGAGCACAGCATGTGTGAATGGAGCCAAAAAAACCCGTAATTCAGTCAGTACAAGAAAAGTAAATGATTCTGGAGCTGCCCTAGCCCATGAGCTGCAAGCTGCATGGAAGCAGTTTGCCCCCTGATGATGCTCGGGATGTATTAGGGAACTGTCTCCCAGAGTGGCTCTCAAGTGACCCCCGTGCAAGTGAACCTGGGCCCCACACCCTGCCCCGTGCACCCCACTCACCGATGGTGGCTCTGCCCCCCTGGCTGACCTCCAGGAACGGAGCTGCAATCTGGAAGACCGGAGGCTGCTGCTCGGCAGAGAGCAGGTGGATGACAAACACCATCTCCGGGGTCGTGTGCTCCCCACCAGACACTAGGCACAGACAGAAACCATGCCTGAGTGCAGGGATGGCTTTGCAGGACCTGGGAAATCCACCTGTCTATACAAAAATCCCCATGCCACATCCCTGACTCATCTCCCATCTTTCCAGGCTGCACCTTTGTCTGTGGACATACACACTTCACACAGGCCAAGAGCATTTATCTCTGCCCCTAACTCAGAACATGAACTTTTCCTTGCTGGTGGAAGCCAGAAAGCACGTGGAAACAGAAGGACGTGTTAAACAGGCAAGCAGCTTATCTGTAGCAATTTAATTGTAGAAATGTCTCCACGCTGCATTAAAAAAAAAATGAGAACATAAAACTCCTTGCTCACACTGGGGGGACAACAGGAATGAATCAGGCTTTTAGGACAGATTCCAGGCAGCCACTGGGAAGAGATATTTCTAGCAAGCTGCAGCTCAGCTTCTGTAAAACACTGCTGGGAACGAGGCGAATTAACATTCCCCAGGCATGTGCATTTCCAGAAATTCCTACTGAGCACCCACAGGTGTGCCTGCAGCAGAACAAAGGCCAAGGAGTAACAGGCTACGGGGAGGGCAAAAGGAGGATGAAAATTGCTTTGGCCAGGAAAAAGCAAGTGGTTCACATACCTGTGAATCGGAAGTTCACGGACTCTGGGAGACCTGGTGGGACAAACACAAGCACAAAGTGATTGTGGTCAGGACAGGAAAGCGCGTGTTGGTGTGAATTTGGAGGATTTTGGAGACAGCACGTGCTTACATTGAACTGGGCAGGAGTCTTTCCTCAGCAAGGAGGGACACCAGCAGCCCAGCTGCCTGTCCCAGCCCTGCAAGGAGCACTGGGATGCTCACCTGCGAAGGAGAAGGCCATGATCTCCCTGAGGTGAGGAGTGGCGGTCGGCGGACGATAAGCAATCCTGCCGTGGTTTATGTCTGCCTGGGTGAAGTACCTGACTGGGGACAGAGGCCTGTCCCTGTGCTCCACGATACCTATGGATGCAGAGACACCAGCATTACCAGGAGGGGTTAATTACTCCATCTGATTCCACAGCTTCCTTTGCTTTCCCTGGGTACTTCTTTGTACCAGGTCCAGAACAAGTCATACGGATGCAACCGCATCGAGGATGGGATCTAGGGACAAGAGAAACCAAACAGAGATTCCTCACTTAGGCATTTCTTCACATAACCTCTCGCTGGAGAGGTGGGAAGCAGAAAGCCACAGGACATAACATTCAATATTATTCAGACAGAAGCAAAACCTGAGTTTTGCAGTGCATTCCTAAAGAAGCCAAAGAAATGTGGTCAAGGAACAAGGTGTTTAAAAGCTAAGAAAAGAGGCCAAATGGATTAACAGGTGCCTCCACAGAATGATACTCTGAGGGAAGGAGACGTGCTCAGAAAAATGGCAATTAATGCAGCAGCAGCAGGTTCACTTGCCTTGCCCAGGAAGGAGAGGCACAGTCACGTTGTACAGGATTTTCTCACTGGGAATCTCCGGGTCTACAAAGGAGAGGTGATGAGGCTCAATCACTGTCACACGGTCCTCCAGCACCTCAATAAACACATCAGACCATGAGCATCAAGGCCAGAGACATGGGAAGATTCACCCAAAAATGCATTGAAAGAGAATTTGCTTTGCTCTGGTTAAATATAAAACAGTCTTTAAATGTAAAGGCCCAGTTCTTAAACCTAAACCTGACTCCCTGTCCCCTGCAGATGCACAACCACCACACTCACAGGTGGCTGGGTTTCTCTTTTGGCCTACAGCAATTAAAAAGAGAGAAAGGAAAACCTAGTTTGATCAAGAGCTCCCTGGACGAATATGTAATTCGGTGTCTGTGTAGTTTTCTCACACAGTCTGTTGTGGGTGGATTGGATTCTCTTTCAAAAGAAATCCTGAAAATGACCCAGCCCTTTCCAGTGGAATATAGAGGAACCAAAACTTTCCCTTTTGTTTTAAACCTGTCTAAAATTGCTCTGATCCTTCCATAACAAGATTATCATGAACCAAAGGCAGGCAGGGCATTAAAGGAATTACAGTGCTGCTTGAAGAGACTTAGGTGCCCAAAACCAGTTAATTTCCACATCTTCATGAATCTTAATCCTATAGAATTAATAGCTCCAAGAAGTCACCAAATTAAACAGCTCAGCTGGGTATGAAAAGCACCCAGCTCATTTCATAATCTTGAGCAAAATAGGGAGAGAACGAGCTAATTAAGGATATGGGCACTTAAATAATCTCCTTTAGAACGTGAAAGGTTACCAATATGGGGGTAGCAGGTTAACTTGATTGAAGGAAAACCAATATAGATGTTGTGTCCAGTTTAACAAAAGAGTCATCAAACTTTCCTTGACCTTTCTCAGCAGCACAAGTCAAAGTCAAGACTAAAGGGTTGGGAAGACTCAAAGTATTGTGCTTTCCTCTCAGCTTTAGAAGCCTCATTCTGAAGGAGTCTGAAGACGAATGAACAGAGCTCGATCACATTGGGGCAGGGAAGAGCAATTTTTTGACGGAAAGATTTAAGGTTATGTTTCTTCCTCGCTGCCTCCAGGGCCTATTTGTCTCTTCCAAAGGTGGGACTCGCAGGTGGTGAGGTAAAAGGTGTTTTATGGCCCTATTGAATTTTGTGGGGAGTAATTAGCTATAAAACCCAGTGCTGCGTGGCTCTGCCAGACATCTCTCCCATCAATTTTGTCAATAATGACAACAACAAAAAGTCAGGAGCAGGAAGATAAATGGCTCCAAGTAGCAGTCTGACCATGTTTCATTATCATCCATGAAAGGTCGTCACTATTTTAAACCTTGACAGGGCTGTTGTGCCATGGACTTTCCACTAATCCCTCTCCCACCACTTCCTCTGCCTTTCCTGGCCCTATGCCTGGCAGGCAGAACAGGAGAAGTAAGGAGGACAGCTGGACTTTACCCACACGTGATGGGGACACACAGGGAAGGCTTGCACCACAGTCTGAGAGCCCACAAAACAGACTTGAAACTCCAGGATCATCTTTCGAATCAACAGAGTCAGAGAAGGAACCACCCTGGAGAGACCACTCTCATGCACACGGTCATTCCCAGAGCTACAGTTTGGGTCAAGTTGACAGTGGAACTACTGGCAAACCCCATTTGTTATGGTCTAACCCGTAGTTTTTCTCTCTTGCCATTCCTCCTGGCTCCTCAGGAAAGGGTAAGAATTCCATGAAATGTTGATTTTGCATCTCTTTCCCCCCCTCTCCTTTCCAGTCTGTACATGCATCACTTTTAATACTGAGTTTTTCAACTTTCCATGGGTATTCTCTGCACCCTCCACCCCAGTTACTCTTCTAGTCTGCTTTTTTCCCCATTCCTATTCCAGCACCTGTGTGGTGTCATGACTTACAGCCATGTGCAAAGAGGAGCCGAGGGAGAGCTGAGGGGCTTTGGGTGTCTGGGGCAGAACAGCAACGTTGAACACATGGCTCTCCAAGCTGGTGTGTGGACTGGCAGAGCTCGACACCTGGGAAGGAAAGATCATATGAATCAATAAAGTGATTTCTAGACCGGTTTCAGACTTTCCCTTGGCAGTGGGATCCAAACAGCCTCCAAGATGTGCTGCACTTGTGTTTCACAGACTCATCAACTATATTTTCCACCCTAGCACCACAAAATTAAGTCAAGGGTATCTAACTCCTAATTGCAAGCCTGCAGCAAAGACATATAAAGCAAATTATAATAAATTGGTAAAAACTCAGAGTACCAGAACCATTCCCTGGAGGTGAGCCCAGCAAATGTTCCCAGCAATCCTGGGGTGAAGTAAGCACCCAAAGAAATACAGCTCCCTTCTTTGATAGACTCAGTTATGGCTTTATCTTTAAGTAGGGATGGCAGTGTGCTCTGGAACTCCACAGAGCACTTTGTGAGTGGGAATGGATATCCTGGAGCTTAATTTTTAGAAAATGCATAAAAATGTAAGTCCTGATGTAAGGAACGGTGCAATTTTAGCCATTTGCTGCACCTGCTCTGTCCTAAAATTGATGAAAATATGTTGGCCCTGGAATGTCCCAACCCCAAGTTCAAGGCTTGGACGGGGGTGCCATGGTCTCCTGATGTGACCAGGAATCCCCAGCTCCCTTTCTTAGCTCTCAGTACAATTATTGCTACTGCTCCAAGATACTAAACCCAAACACTCAACTCATGCAAAATGCATAGTCTGTAAGAGGAATGCAGCAATTAGGCCTAAGATTAGCTTGTTCAACACTGATGCTCACAAATTCCTCATTATCACTTATGTTAATTACTTTAGAAATTACCTTAATTGCCTCTCCGGTGCTACAGTAATTGCTTCTGCCTTGTAAACCAGATGTAACAAACACTGCATGCCAGTGTTCACGTAGGCTTAGTTATGGGAGGCTGTGAAACCCTCCCAGCAAACTGCAAGGACCTGTCTGAGGAATTTTATGGCTCTTATACCTGTGGGGAGTGGGGATTTATTTTAGTTTCCCAGCTGCTGGGGAGCATTTCTACCTTTTGGACCGTTTGCAAGATGAAGGGCTCTGAAGCCAAAATTAAATTATTAGCTTAGAAACCACGGGTTGTGTGGCTCTGGGACCATTCATTTTTAAAAAAGGCACTTGGAACATTTTTCACTTGGTGCAAATATTATAGGTTTTATGAGAGGGTGGTGTATTTGCCAGTGTGTATTTACACACATATCTGTGTTACTGTTAAAACTGGGACTCACAAGACACAAGTGGAGTAACCTCAGAGAACTGCCACGTGGTATTTCTAGGGATGTGATGAGGAATACCTGGAACTGGAAGGAGTCACTCTCTACTTCAGCTCCAGAGTGCCTGTACCACACGATGCCATCGCTGATGTCCTGCTGGGTGAAGGAGGTTGTGGGTGAGGCTGCTCTTCCATCAGGTAAAAGCTGCCAGGAGTCCGCCGGGCCGTCCGCCGGCATCGGGACCAGCAGCACCACTTCCCCTGGGAAAAGCAAAGAGGAGCTTCAACACAGGGAGCAAGAGTTGGTGCTCCTTTGCACCAGATAAGGAGCAGCCAGGGCAAATTCCCACCCAGCCAGAGCTTTTTCCCATGCAGTGTTAAGTGACAATACCAGCAGAGTTCCCAAAAGCCATCAGCGGACATTGAGACATCCCGGTGACATCGGGAAATCTTGTTAGTTAATTCCATTAAACAGGTTGATAATTCTGCTGATTGATAATTAATCACTCTGTTATGTGAAACATCCATCATAAGCTCTCCCATTTCGTTTCCCCAAACCATCCTTGACAAGTTGGAGCAACAAAAGAAGTAATTCAGCAAGATGCAGTATCACACTTCCATTCCATCATCAAACTCTGGACTAAAATTCCTTTATCAGTACCCTAATTACATTTCAGATCTTAGGGTTTTGCTCATGGGAGTTCCCCTAAAAATCTGAAAATCAAATTCTATATTCTCTATAGGTATGAATATCTTTCCCATTAGTCACAGACTAAGTTAGGCAGATAAGTCCTCTTGGATTTAGGACCAATGTTCCACATTTCTCTTATTTTTTCCCTCCTTTTCTGCAAAACAGCATTTTAGATAAAATTTTGGAGATCACTGATTGCTGCTGCTTCTTCCTCACCTGCAGCTACAAACCTGTTTATATTACCGCAGTTAATCACAGCAACAATAATTATGGTGATTCAAACACAGGATTATAAATTTTAGTTAGGGTTAGGCAGCAGGAGACAAGCTCCCCAGGGAAAAATTCCTGTTTTCACGAAAATGCTTATTAAAAATGAGAAGACAGACCTTCATCTGCAGAAAACTAAAGGGGGAATACAAATTAATTACTTCTCTTCTAAACTGCAAAACTCTTATTATCTCTGTTTCCATCAGGTGCTGGCAGCTGTTATGGAAACCAGCCTGTCCTCACAGCAAAAGGGGGAAAAAAAAAAAGCACGGATGTTGCTAGAGGGATCCTCTAATTTTCCTGGATCAGCAAATTAAATGTGGTATCATTTCTTAGAAGTGCAAAATATGTTATTTGAAGACATGGTTTTTGTGAAGAAAATAGTGATGCTGAGTAAGAAAAGAACAATTTTCTTTTCTTTCCATATTCCGTTTGCCTCCACATGACACCTCTTTTTCATCCGGTTTTTCACCATTTATAGCTCAGTCACAAATCCCAGAACCTCCCACACTCCCCCTCAGCCTGTGCCCAGAAGATCCTCCCTAAGCATGGGGCTGCTGGTGGAAGTCACTGCTCTGAGCACTGAGCTCAGAGCCCCAATGAATATTTTTGGGGACAAGACTTATCTACAGGTCCAAACACCCCCAATTCTTGTTTCAGTTGGCAACCCCTTCCTCTGGGACAAATTAAATCAAATGTCACAGAATTGAGGGAATTCTTCAAGGTAAACTTTAGCTCAGCAGTTTCTAGAGGTAGATACTACGCTGTGCTCCTCAAACCGGACATTCACTGTGGAGGGTTGTCTTTTGGCAGCAATATTCTGCTCTCTCAGGGCTGTAAGTACGCCAGGATTCCACCACCACTGAGGAACACAGATGATCAGGAAGGGCAAAGGTGCTCTGTTACTTTGCACAGCCAGCAGAAGTGGGAAAAGATGAGGTTAGCAGCACTCACCCCAGCGTACCATTCTAAGGAAATACTCCCCCAAATGCTACTGGTTGTGCATATAACACCATGGAAGGGAGCTGCTCTTGGACAGCAGGACTCCAGAGGGATTTACCATGTCTGGGCTGGTCCTCGGTGATGGTGTAGGTGATGTCGGAGTCCCGGGCACCGGGCAGCTCGGCGTGCAGGATTGTCTTGGAGATCTGCAGCATGCCTCCCTGGGGCACCCAGACCAGGGAATTGGTCACCAGCCGGGGGCTCCTGTCACTCTGCAGGCAGGGGGACAGCAGGAAAAGGCTGACTGGAATGTGAGCAATGCTGCGCTGATGGAAACAGACTTTCAAGGGAAAAGAAAGGATCAAGGAGTGCATTCTGGAATTTCTTACACATTCGACCCTGGTTGTCTTCTTGAAGAAATGGCTGTGGATCCTTCTGCTGTATCCCTCAGACCCAATTCCCAGCCTGCAGAACTGACACTGTCCTCTAATTCCTAATTTCCTGCTGCTGACCCTAAACCTTCCTGACCCAAGTCTCCCTCCATAATTTTACCACCATCCTCATTCTCTCTGAGCATCCACCCAAGCTTTTAGTTACTCAGTGCTCTCCTAACCTTCAAACTATTCCTGTGGCTTTTTTTCCAATGAATATTTATCCAATACTAGTTTAAGCTCCCTGAAATGTGAACGTCAGCACTGGAATGCCGTAATAGTTCCACTACAGTTTCCATTTATTTCAGTAACACTACTCTGGCATTCAAGGATTATATGAGGCCCTTTCTGGCTCTAATTTACTTTGCTGGACAGGTCACCAAAATCCCCGTGACCTCTTCCATGCCATGGCTCTTTCTTATAATCCCAGCAGCTGTAAATGTGATTTCTTTTCTGGATTTCTGCACATTCACCTTGAAATTGGCTGTGGCTGCAGTTCACCTTGAACCGTATGATCAGTCAAAATCCTGACTGTTCCATCTAAGGGATCACCTTCCTCCTCATTTACTACTCCACATAATCAGCCCCCAAACTGATCAATGACTCATTGCTGTGTTCTTCTGGATCTGCCACAGAGACAGGAGAGAGAGCTAAAAAGATGTTTGTGAAAAGGAACCACATTACGGCATGATTTCCGTATGCTCCTTTCCATGCTCCTTTTTGGCATGTCTGCTGTGCACCCACCTAATCTGTACTCCATTTACACTGGGTTTGTTATAAACATGGAAACCTTCAGCTTTTAGGTCACTAAATGACTGAATGTTCCTTCACTGGCCACATCAAACCCATCCAGCACGTTGTGATGCCGTTTCCCACATGGCTTTGATGCCGCTTGTTAACAGGAACAGACTCATGAGACAGCTCTTTTTGCTTGGTAATCTATTTTAAAAAAATACATTTAACATGAATGAATTCACAGCACAGTAAAAGTGTTTTCAGAGAGCTCAGGGAGGCTCACAAGCTCCCTGGTCTGTGCTTCAGCTACCTGCTCCCAGGCAGGGCAAGGTCAGCTGCCTTGCAAATACCTTGGAGACCTCCCTTAGCTGGATCTCTAGAGGTCTGGGGTATGCCTAAAATAAACATCTTTTGCCTTTTTTTTTTTTTGTTCCCCCCGGCCTCTCAGAAAAGAAAAGCTTCCACATCCCTGCTCAGACTGCAACAGTTCCAGCAAAGGGTCTGGATGTGAAAAGCAGCCATTAGCAACCGAAGGGACTGGAAAAAGCCCTAAAAGTTGTCCCGCTCTCACCTCTGCCACCACCTTCATTCTTCTCCATATGTGGGACAAGGAGAGACAAGGGAGCACAAAACAGGATACTAAAAGAAACTACTCTCAGCAATTCACCCTCACTGGCATTTACAAGAACCTGTCTAAACCACAGTGGGGAAAAAAAAAGGTGTTACAAAGAACACAGAGTGGTGTCCAAGCATTTTCACAGTCCTTGTGATCCTATTCAAGCTCCTTAGGGCCATGGAAGTGGGCTGGGTGAAGAAACCACAGGCAGAGTTCCTCTTATTCCAGGAGTCTAATACCAGCACCAGCCTTGAAAGCAATTCCTGTTTCATCCCCAGGCTGCTGTGTGAGTCACGGCACTAATTAGCATTAATTACTACCGTAGCTTTAGGAGAACCTGCAGGGTCCAAATGGGATCAGTGCCTCCTTGTGCAGAACTCTGTGGACGCAAGGAGTGCTTGCAAAGCTCCCTTCAGATTGTCCTGCCCGAGTTGCTGTGAAAGACACAGCAGAGAGGGCAAACGAGGGGCAATGTCACCTCCTCCTAACTCCTTTCCAAGGGGTGGAGCTGAAAGACACTATGTCAGATCTCTACACAGAAGACTGCAAACTGTGACCTTCTCTACTGACAGCTCTAATGACAGCTCTACTTCTTGTTACTCTCACATTAATAAGGGATGAAGATATCTTCAGCGTTTTCTCCTTCTGTTATATTACAGTTGATTACTTTTTATCAAATAGCTACGGACTCTGAATCATCAAAGCTGCACAATTTGAGCTGTTGCAAACCAAAAGCCCGGGCGACCTCCAAAACCCAATCAATTCTGCTACTTTCACGGGTTGGTTACTCAGGATTAGTGATGCCTCAGGGACAGAGCGGCACTTCTCCAGACTCTCAATCTGCCTGCCAGGGTTTATGTGCCGGCACATACCTTGGGAGCAATCCTGATGTGGAGCAGGATGTTCTGGAAGTGGTACCCGTCGCTCACTTGCAGAAGAGCCGCGTCCTGCCGGCTGTCGGAGCCATCGTGGGCGTAGCGCAGCCGCCCGCCCGCGAGGTCACCCAGGCGGAAGGTGGCAGGGTCCCCAGGGGGCCCCAGCAGCCTCCCGTGGCGTGGAGGCTCCAAAACCATCAGCACCACGTCCTGAGGATTGTCACTGTCCCCCACGCCAAGCACCAGCTCCGATATCGTCCCGGTTTCCCCCCTGCCGACAAGGAGGGGCTCATTCCTGAACACGTACGGGGCCTGGAACACAAAAGCAGCTCTGAGGTGTCTGCTGAACCTGGGAGATTGGCTCGTGATCAAAGGCTGGAATTAAAAGTTTGGGGATAAGGACATCAGCTCACTTCATCCCTGGAAATCTATTTCTTAGCAGCAGAGAATCACTCTCCACACCTTTCCCCCCCGACGGGCAGATATAATAATATTTAGCATTTAAACTGAATTAGTCCCATTAAAAGAAGAAGCTTAGGAAAGGCAAAAACTTAGGACATTTATATAGAAAGCATCTGACTCTAGCTGATCCTCATTAGCCTTTTGAGATGACAGCAAAACTGGGTGTCTTCATCATCAGTATTTATTTCATTTCCAACACTCCCCACAGCCTTACTCAACTTCTACCAAAGATCTGCTAGAGGCCATATTTCTGCTGGTTTAAATTAGTTCTCCAGCTCTTTGTCATCAAGAAAGTTTCAATCTGCAGTCTCTATTGATCCCAATAAACATCATTTGCCATGGGTAATGCACTGCCTCAGGAGGGAGGCAGTCCCGCAGAGACAAAGTCAAAGCCCTGGGAACATCCATCAGGGAGCCAACTGCTGCCACCTCACCTGTGCACAACTTCCCAGGGTTATTAGGGATCAACAGGCAAAATTCTTATCATTAAATCTCACTTATGTATTCTGGGGCAGTGACTGCAGCTCTTACTTAGGTGAACGTCCTACTGAGGTAAACAAGAGATTAGGCTGAGTCAAACTCTCAGCACCAGCCAGAATCAATATACACACAGCAGGAACAAAACCCACAGTTTGTCTTATTCTTAAAGGACAAACCAGAGCACTTCTAATTTCCAGAAGTTATGGGAATGACTAATATGGAATATAAATTACTCATGGTGAGGGTGGAGGCTGAGCCAGGCTTGTAGGCAGGAAGGAGCCAGCACCAGAAGAGTTCTGTCCAGTCATTTGGTGCCCCTCTGAGGATGTAAATGGGCCTTAAGAATAGCAGATTCTCTTCTGCACTTAGGTCTCTGTTTGCAAGGATAAGCCAAGTAGTCACAACTTCTGATTGAGCTCTGCACACTGGAAAAAGCTCAGCGCAAGCTGCAAAGCCTTCCTGGAAACCTGAAACCCATTAAGGTGCCTGTACCCCCACCGGGGTGAGACCCATATTTTGTGCCATGGACTTTAAATAACAATAATACAGGTGACACAGGTACTTGGCAGTACCAACACCTCGCCCAGACCCAGAAGCGGTGAGAAGTTTAAGAGACACACTTTAAATAGCTCATGCTGATTTAATTCCCAGCTGTCCCTAGAACAGAGCACTGAATCTGAGTGTCAAAGCTTTCCTGCCATCGGGATCAATCCTGGCCCAATCGCCCTGCAGCAAGAGGCTGAACTGGAGCATCAGCAGATCCAAAGGATAACTGGAGCAGTAGGGATTCCTTAGCCCTCGCTGATAATTGCTCTATGATTGCACAGCTGCAACTCTCTGCACAAGCAAAATGACACAGGCCAACTTCTCCAGTCGATTCCCCAAGTCCCTTTCCTCCATGTGACTCCTGGCTGCTGCCCCTGAGGGAGAGCTGAGTCCAATTTGCCTGATCTGAATCCCTGCTCAAGTTCTGCCCAGCTGCTTTCTCGCTATCCCTGCAAGACACCAGGGCTTCAGACAGTACAAAATTTGGGGTTGTTTCCAGACTTTGTTACCTGTGTTGAGAAGGCTTGAATGTTGATCACCTCAAGGTGGGAGAATGACTGTTGATCACTGACCTTCAACGAAAACTGTCCTTTCCTAAACAGGTCCCCAAGAAGCCAAAATACAGGAGAATATAAATTAATGAAGTACTCTTCCAGGACTGGATAATGATAAGCACATTATATATTTAGCAAAAATGACAGGCTCAGTGACAGAAGCTTTAGCTCAAGTTTTCTCCAATTACGTTTTTATAGTATTTTTTTCCTGAAGATTCACAACAGTCACAACAGGTAATAAAACACCTTTAGCTGTGCAATAATATACCCTCATCTCCCTTTAAGTAACGTTATCCACATCGGATGGCATCCTCAAGATAAAGTGCCAATTCTAAATGTCAGCCACTTGCTGCTAAAGAAAATCATGACTTACCTGGCTTCAAGACTTGACAGGATTTTTCCTTCCTGTTTACTTTTCAGTGATGCCACAAAAACACATTGAAGTTTCAAGTAACAGTATAAATAATTGAGGAATATTTAGCAAAAAAGTAGCTTTGTTTCTCAAGACAAGATGCTGACATTTCATGGTGACTACCAGGTAGACTAAAAAAAAAAAAAAAGGCAGGATACAGGAACATATGCCTGAAGTCTGGTAAACACCAGCTAACCCTTGGCATCAGGACACTCCGAAAATCTTCTTCAGATCTTATTTAGATCAAAGACCTCCCTGATTTATACAGCCAGAAATTTAGAACAGTTCCACCGATGTCACTCTGGTGCCAAGGCTTTATGGTGATGCAAATCAAGTGTGAAATCTGGCAGCGTGGCTGCTTTATTGCCTGGCTGCAGGAAAAATCTGCTTCCTTGCAACATCCTTGCAGCGTGAGCTTTGCCAGCTACTAATCACCACTAATTATTCCAGGGTACTAACAGAGCTCATACTGGAGGCAAACGAGGAATGGCTAAAGGCAAACTATGCCAGAGAGCACAGCAGTGACATCACCTGAACATCCTCTTAACAATATCAAGAAACTGTGGTAACAATCAGACTAATGTGCCAGTTTAAACTCTCAGCTGAGTATCCTGAAGATGGGACAGATTCCTGCACCCCAAAAGCACAGAAGTTTGGGAGTTGGGTCACAGTGACATTTGCTACCATGAACTGAGAAGTTCTGCACCACCAGTTACACTGTGGTACAGCGCAAGGATGCTGGAAGTTGATTTAGCAGCAGTGGGAAGTGTGCCTCCCTGGAGGAATGCTTCTAAGGAAGAAGGAAATGCCCGTTCTCAAGATAGAACAAATTTTTTGGTGAGGCAAGAGCTCAGAAAAAAAAGCTTCCCCCCAGTCACCTGGGCTCCTCTTTGCTGTGCACGAAGCGCACCCTCCTGTCCCGCACGTCCCTGCAGCTGAAGTGGAGGCCGTGGCCCAGCGGCACCTCCTGCCCGTCCCGCAGCATCACCAGCCGGCCGGTGGAGGGAATGCTGTCCACGTGGAGCAGCAGCTGGCCCGAGGCACCGGCCGGATCACACACGCCCAGCAAGGACAGGTCTAGGGGCTGCACCCCGCCAATCCCCACCCTGAGGGTGCTGCTCACACGGGAGCTGGCTGAAGGGAAAGAAGGGAGAAGTGTTCCTGCAGGAATCACCACGGGCTGTGTTGGCATCACGCCTGTCACCAGTTTTTTGGGTGCCCTGTTCATTCCTGACCCAAGTGGACTGCAGTCCATCCCAATCCCCACCATGACTCGGGGAAAACTCTTCCTGCCTTGCTTTCCCCGCCACAGAACTGAAAGCCAACACTCTCTGGCTTGCCCTGCAGACACACTCGTAAATCTTCATTTTGAACAAAGAATGGATAAGTAACCACTAAACTTGATTCAGGAAGGGATTTCCCCCAAGATAATTTTGTCACTGGTTTTACGCTGATGATAAATGGTGTTGTGTCTTGAGAGACACTCACCTTCTTCACACTCTCTGGTCCGTGTATTGCCATAGAAACCCTGGCCACAGGCAGAAACACAGATCTTATTCTTCAGAAACGTGGTGCCATCACAGAAGTGGCACAGGCCGCCGCTGTCACACTCCAGGCATCCAGGAGGACAAGCTGCATCGGATGGGAAGCACAACCCCACTGAGACACTGCAAAACCAGTGCAGCCACTGGTATGCAGAGCTGTCCCCAGGGGCAGAGCAGAAGCACCACTAAGTGTGTCTTACCTACCTGAAAAAGAGAGTCAAGATAGTGAGCAAAGAGTTATGACAGAAGTTGGCAAGAAGTTCCTTCCTCATTTGCCCACTGTCCCTGCATCAAGCTCGCTGTGCTCACCTGTGCACTCGCGCTGTGCCTCGTCTGCGTGGTATCTCTGCCCACACTTGGGAACACAAAGACTGCCCAGGAGGAAGAAGGGGGCCGGGCAAAGGCTGCACTTGTCTGCTTGGCGGCACTGAAGGCAGGGTTGATCACACCCTAAGGAGACACAGGCAGAGTTCAGCTCGACAGCTCTTGGGAGAGAAGCAGGGGAACATGCTGGATGTAATGCTCCGTTAGAAGCTCACTCTGGCACGTGTCTGATTCCCGGTAGAAAGCTGGAGGGCAGTCTTCCACACAAGCTCCTTGGTGGAGAATGTGGCCTTCCATGCACTGCAGGCAATCCATCCTCTGGGGACCTTTGCAGGCATTACAGCTCCAGTCACACTCTGGAAGAAAACAAAAATCAGATCAGGGCAGCCCTTTCAGGGCTGCTCACCCTGCACAAGGGCTTAGCACTTGGGGTCTGCAAGCTGTGGGAAAATATCACTTATTTTTATTATGGAACACTCTGCTGGGAAGTTCTGGAAATCTTTCAAGTCACATGTCTTTTAAATCACTCCAAACTGCTGTTTCTGCAGCCATCCAGTGATGCAGGGTTTAATAACACAGAGAGAGAGACAGGTAAGTGCAGGAGGCCAGATAAGCCCCCTAAAAGAGACTTATCCTGGCAAGCTCACTCGTTATCAGCTGACCCGTGACTAAATGAATTGCTGGACCTGACCCCTGAAAACTTTGCTGGCTCAGTTACAAAATCATTTACAAGAGAGCGATTTGCAATAAACTTGTTCCACTGAAAGGCTCAAGTATGTGACAGCAGGTTGCCCAAAAAGCAAAAAAACCTGCAGAAAGCCTGCAAGCAACCTGTCACTGAACAATTTTCCCTTTCCTACACCCTTTTTAAAGCAGGCCACCTGCACAGCTCCCGTTGCCATCTAACGGATTCTTAGCCAAGGTGCTCGTATTTGTTTCTATTTTTCTTTCCTCTTTTTTTCTTTTTCTTTTTTTTTTTTTCCCTTGAAACCAGCAAAGTATTTTTCACCTCTGCAAGTGTTGCTGGAAAAATCCAGGTAATACTGCTGAGCACAGCTCTGGTACTGGCACTCCCCAAAGAGCAGGACCTTGGCTGCATCTCTGCACGACGTGCAGCCGGCGGCCGAGTCGCAGCTCCGGCACTGGCTGCTGCAAGCTGTGGAAAGACAAGGAAAATCAGAGTCATTCCCAATGCACCAGCTGGCTGCACCCGTAAAAATGGTGTTACCCTGCAGCCTTGCTGCTCCTCTTGTACTCTATGGAGACTTCAGAGTTTTTGCTTGTTATGTTCCTTTTCACATTCTCCAAAATGTAAAGAGCCTCTTTCATCTGCAATAGGCTGGAATGTCCCCTCACACTGCTTCTTACTCTCCTCAGGACTGGCCAGGGTAAAACATTGACCCTGAATCCAAATCCCCAAATGAGAGCTATCCCTGTCTCTGTTTTTTTTTTTAATTTCCTTTGTGCAGCCTGCATTTCATACAACTCCTTACCCAGAAACACAGAAATTTGGAGAGCAGAGTAGACTGCAATCCTTGGTGGGACCATTTAATTTCACTTAACATTTCCATCTTTTTATCTGCACACAGTGTGAAATTCTGGAGCTGCAGGGAGCAATAAAGATGCCAGGAAAAAAATAATTCAGGGATTTACTGAATTTACGATCAAAGTCCAAAGAGGTTCCGAATATTTCAACTCACCTCTTTGATGTCCAGGAACTAAACTTCGCAGGAGGCTGCACTAACCGTTTGGGTGATAAATACTGACACGTTAATTCAAAACACAGTTTTATAACCAAAAAACCTCCAAATACCAGAGTAAATGTGAAAATACCCAAGTTGCTCTCACTGAAGCAAGAACACAGTGTTTTTCAAAACAGTTCCTTGTTTTAGTTCCTCTAAAAAATGTCACAGAAGGTCTGCATTTTATCGATGTACAAATGATTTCTAGCAAAATGTTTACCTAAAAAATCAAGAAGCTGTTTTTAGGTGCTCTGGTGCCACTTCTTTTTCTTCTGATTTTTCTCCACTTAAGAATACTACACAAAAAAAAATCACTTTTTTAAAGTGCTCCAAAGAACCAACTATTAAAAATACAGTGGAACATTCCACACGAAGTCTAAATCCACGGAAATCAGGCTACCCGTGGAGGCATGCCAGAAGAATAAGCAAAAACTGTATCTGGAAGCAAACCTGTCTGCTTGTTTTATCAGCACGACTCCGTATCTGCATTTTTAAGCCCGTGAAGGACTCGTTAAGCTTCTCGCTGTTCCTGGGCCAGGATGTCACTGAGTTTAAAAATATCTCCCAGAGTCCATACGTGCACTCAGCATCGCTCTGAACCTCATTCCAACACCGAGTTCCTCAAAAGTGCAAAGAGACTAAAATAAACGTTGAAGAGAGACCAGATTTTCTCAGCCTAGCAGCCAACCTCTGATTAAACAATCTTCATTCCCTCGAAGTGGCAGTTTCCCAGCAGCTTGGGACAATCTGTATCTCTGTGGCGTGGCTTATCAGCAGCACTTGAAAAGGCACAAGTGACACTTGGAATGACAAAAATCCAACACACTTGGCCTCCTGCTCCAAGGATTACAAACACTTCTTAAAAAGCCATTTGCAATAAGGAGATTTAGAGGAGCTGAATTGGCTTGCCAAAAAAAAAAAAAATCTATTTGCAGTTGAGCCCCCGAACCAAATTCAGGAAGGGTGGAGGCCTCAGGAACATTCCTGGTCTACCTTGATATCCTGAGGCAGGAGCTATCAACAGGAAAGCTTTCATTAGAAAGGGCCATGTTAGTTAGGAAGGGAGATATTCTGGTGCAGCAAGCAATAAGAGAATCCCTACTGCAGAAGAAAACTGAGTATTTTATTGAGCTTGTAGGAAACCAGCCAGAACAGCAAGAATCCCTTTTTTTAATTCCTATTTTTTATTACTTTCCTTTTTTTATTATTATTGAACAGCCTGGTTTTTGTTTGGGTTTTTTTTTTGCAACAGAAGAATGGTACAAGTCCTTCTAGCTATTTCCTTGAATATATGTGAGGTGTCTCCATTTCTGCTGATCAGATGGAAATAATAGTTTCAGGAGAATCATCTATTCCAACAAAAGGCAGGTAAAGCTGACAACCACATCGGTTTCCTCCTACAGGACCTCATCAGTGACAATACTGGGTCTAGGTAGGATGACACTGATGCCAGGACTCAGTGCAACAGAGTTATTTTATCATAAATTGAGAGAATTTAAATCAGGGTAATGCGGGACTTCACCTATCTAAGTATTCAGGTTCACAGTGCCCAAACCACTTCAGTATTCACTCATTTTCAGGTATGTATTATAGTGGGACAATTCAAGCAGGGCTTTTTCCTGGTTTTTATATCCTTGGACCATAACATTTTGCATCAAGTCAAATAATTATGAGAGGTAAAACCGAGGGCCAGAGTGAACACAAAATAATAAAGGAAAAGAGAGGCCCTGAGAGATTCACAAAGGATAGCAAGAGTAGGATAAAACTTAATACCAGATCATTAGGATCAGCTCAGGTCTGTGTCTACCAAGCTGTACCTTGTACCTGGGGTTTCACATGAGGAGAAATGGACATAAATGCTACAGTGCAGCTTCCATGGCATGTACTGGCACGTAGTGCAGTGGGGAGGGGGTTTGCCTTAGTAAGGATTGATTAAAACTAGTCTCAACTTGCCAGGTTTTCAGTGAGTCCAAAATCCATCACAGGGAAACCTGCACAAATGCTCCTGCAGATTTTTACAGCAGGACACAAAGCCTCTTGTCTTTGAGGTCCACAACAGAACTGCAACTGTTTTCAAATTTCAACCCTGCTGTAGGCTCTGCTCCTGAGGCAGCTCATCACCTCTGTCAACTCACATCATGTTTTTAGGCACTTGAAACCTTTCTTTTCCAGGCAACAGGAACAGTGAGCAAAGGAACAAGAAAAGACACGTTGGTAAATGCACTGTGGGAAGGAGAGGTGGCTGGGGGGGAGACACTCACGTCTGCAGGTCTGCCTGTCATCCCTGTAGTATCCCAGGGAGCAGAGCGGAGCACACGCGCCCGTGTGGGACAGAACCAGCCTGGCGTTGCAGGAAGAACAGGAGAAGGGACCCTGGCCAGTGCAGGTTTTACATGAAGGATGGCACCCTGCAGGGACAGCAAAAAAACAGTGTTTCTGTTCAAGGAAAAGCAGGTCTCAGGGCAAGTTGCACAAGCTTCAGCATAAACACTCTCAGAGACTGAGAGCAGGGATGGTGAGCACCAAAAGTTCCCGCCAAGTCTGGGCCCTCAGTGGTGCACCCTGCCTCCTGCCCAAGAAAGGATTCTCTCCTTTTTCTCTTTTTACACTCTTCTCTTCAACCTTCCCTTCTTAAGAAAAACCCTTGCAAGATCTGGCCAGGCCCTGTCTAACAGAAAAGAGTGAAAAAAGGGCTAGCACATACTTCCCTCTCATGATTTCTCCCAGCTAGCTTCAGGTTAGATCCCCTTTGACTGTGTAGGAAACATCTAGTGCTGTTCTGACTGTTCCACCCTTCCCTGAAGATTCACATCCATTCCTTCAGCAGGAATTGCACTGATGGAGACCGGACTATCTCCATGCACCCTCTCCCCATTTCCCTCTTGACTTTTCAGGCTCATTTCTTAGTCTGACTGAAGAGATTTAAAATATCACAGTGGCTGAGGCCAATGTACCCGATTATTTTCTCCAGAAAGGCTACATACATAATTATTAGTCTGTTTTACTTCTTGACAGGCCTTCACCTAGAGATTGATGCCATCATTACACCTATCATGACAGGTGCAAAATTAATCATGAGTGAGAGTGGGCAAAGGAATCAAGAAGTGACCACATTGAGCTGTGCTGGAGATTTAAAAAGCCAGAACAAAATGTCCTATGAGCTTTGACATTGTCTGAAAAATGCACAACTCCTATTAAATGAAACCTTTAAACCAAAGGGAAGAAATGCTATCCCTAGGTTTACATTTCCACGAAGGCAAAACCTCTCTCTCTCTCTCTCTCAGGGGCCTTTCCAATCATCAAGTGACACAGAGTATGTTTCATAGCTCTGAGATCTCATTTGTCAAAAACAGGTAAATAAACACACAGCTCCCAGAACGCTGGAGAGAAGCTTTGAAATACGACCTACCCTAGACTAGATTAGGAAATGCCACCTCTTGCAAAAGGAGCATTTACATTGTGCTGAACTTCTGGTCTTGGTTCCTTTCTCTGAAATTAAAGTGCAACACCCTTTGCTCAGCTTTGAGCTTTACCATGTCTCTGTCAGCCACACAACAAGAAAAGGAACCTGCTTATTTTTAAGAGCCCAGGGAGTATAAAGCAGCTCAGACAATGACTGGAATATGAAACCACATCAACAACTAGAAGTGGAGGAGATGCAGAGACACGTTAGAAAATAAAATGCGCCACGAGTGCAGCATTAAAAGCTGAATGAAACTGGCTTTCCATTTTGGGAGCTGCTACAAGCCATCACCTTCTGGGCCATTACTGTAGCAAGACAAGAATCAGTAACAGAACTTGGTTAGGGTGATGTTCCATCTCAGGCTGCAAAATATCCTGAGAAACTCCTACCAGCAAGAAAGAAAAAAAAAACCAAAAACAACTGCTCGAGTGCAGTGTCCTGCCAGCTGGAAAAAACTTCTCTGCTAGACAGGAACCATTTTACGGAACTTCTCCCGAGGATCCGGGCAGTTCCTTGCAGCTGCTCGGGGTGTGTGTAGGAAGCACTCACTTTTGCAGGCTCCGTGGTGGGCGTAGTGTCCCGGAGGGCAGTCGGGCAGGCAGTGATCCTCCAGGAGCAGGTGACGGGCGTTCTGGCACTTCAGGCACACGCTGCCGGTGTCCCGCAGGTTGGCCACGCACTGCTGGCACAGGGGGTGGCAGTCTGGAGGGAGCAGGGAACAAGGGACACTGAGCACAGAGGGACAGCACAGAGCTTTGCTGAGGACTCCAGGAGGGCATTAAGGATGGAACTTGGAGAGCAAATCCTGCTGCCTGAAACTCCCGTATCTAAGGAGTATTCCTTTCCTCTTGCCTCCTTCTCATCCTGCACTCTTCCTGAGCACAACATTTTCACTTTTCCTATGCATCCCTCCTGCCCCATTCAAGCATCCTCTTTCCCACCCTTAAGTGAGCTTGGGAAAGCTTTGCACAAAGCCAGCTCAAAGACCTTTCTCTGATTTTGAGTGCCTCTGCCTACAGGTTTCTCTTTAGCTCCGCTGGAGGTCTCAGGCACTCAACTCCCTCTGCTCCCACCATGGAAAAATGAGGAGCAGAACCGGTACAGCTGCACGACCTTCTCTTGTGGCTCCTGCTGTTCACGTTTTCCCACAAAAATGAGACATCCATACCCTGAAACTGCCAGAGCAGCCCTCAAAGCCAGGCCAAGAGTGGCATCAAAGTGCCTCAAAACCTTTTCCTTTTTCCATTTTTCGCTAGCAGGACACAAGCTTGTGTCTCCTGACCTCTGCCTGAACTTAGGTGCTTCAAAAAGTTTGACAACAAGCCTTTTGTGTGCACAGAGGTGCAGTGTAAGGCAACCTGGAAGCCAAATTAATCCTTATTACGGTAATTGAGAAAATTATAAAGGAAATGACGACTGTCTTGAAAGATATGTAACAATGAGGCTTGAGTACCTGGCCTCTTGTTAGATTTCTGCTGCAGGTTCACCTTTCTGTCTTTTGTCTCTTGTGACAGCATCACTACAGATTGTCAGGCAATCTAAATTTACAAGCTGAAGACAGGCTCACATCGGAGCCTGGAGGAATTCTGCGTCCATAGCTGCAGGAGCGCAGCAGCAACTGGGGCCTTGCCCCAGCTGACGTCTCCTCCGTGTCACACACAGGTGATCCTTACCAAACACTGCTGCAAAAGCCCAGAAACAGCTCAGAAATCGATCTGGTCCTGACTGCAGGCAGGGATCCAAGCTTCTTAGAGAGCTGCCTGCTTTGCCTCCTGCTTTTACAGGGCACAGAACCCACTGAGTTTCTGCCCCACGCTCTCAGCCTTGGAGGTGGGAAATGAACAGCCAGAGTTGAAGCAAAGGTGTGCAAGAAGAGACTGCTTCAGATAAAAGTGAGGCAGCACACGAGGTCATGCTCCCCACCTCAGTGACCAACCTCAGAACCTCCTCAGAGGGGTTACAGCTCACAGGGGTTATTGCCTGCAGATTCCCACTGGGCAGGAGAACTCCACATCCCAAGGCATAAATCCCATGAATTTTCACAGCCAAAGATCCCAAACCAACACTGACACCAGAGTGGACAGACCTGCCATCTCTCTGGAGTCCCTGGAGCCAGAAAGGATGACATGCAGCCCACCTTCGGGAGCAAGGACTATGAGATCATCCAAAAGGCCTAGAGTACCTGTAATTTGCATGGGCTGGAGGTGGGGTGATGAGTTTTATAAACTTATAACCAATAAAATTAACAAAAGTCCAATTACTTTTTTGTATTTACCTGGTAATATGCTGACCCTCCTTGCTGCTAAAATAAAACTCTTCCAGTTGAATCTCTTGCTGGAGCCACAAATGAGAAACAAATCTGATCAAAAGGTTTCATAAATGGAGCATAAAAATGAGGCTGAGAAAATGTAGGGTATCCAAACAGTCGGTATCTACAGTAAAAAACCTACATTTTCCCAAACTAACATTTAAAAACCTAAGTATCTACAAAACTCTGTGCTGCTGCAGCGGAGTTTTCTCTTCACAAGCCTCTATTTTTGCTCCTACGAGTGGAAAGAGTTTTCTCAGTTACTGTTTTAGGATGAATCAGCCCCATCACTCTCTTGTTCCTTTGCAAGCCTGGAGATCAAAGCACACACAACACCAACAAAAAACCCAGGGCTGACGCTCATGGTGAATTTGAGGGACATTGGGGAGTGAGTGAGAGAGCGAGGGAAGAACTGATGTGCTTTGTTTAGGGAGAGATGATTTCACTTTTTCACAGCAGGCTGCCTTTGAAGCAAGGACTAACAGAAGGGGGATGTTTCCCTTGTGCTTCTCAGTAACACCCCACAGTCCTACTTGTTTCCTGCTTTTGCCTTCTCCCTGTCAATCCTCCCTCCAGCCCGGCCAGCAGGCACGTTACAGCCTGTGGGATTTGGGTTTTCACATCCCCACCTGGTTGCAGGTCAGTGCAACATAGGTTTGTTAATTAGACAATTCCCTTAGACCCCTTCCAGTATGCAAACTGGATTCTTAGCAAGTCTGTCACCGCTTTGCTCATAGTCCCAGTGCCTCCCTCCTCATCTTTTTAGACTGCTGACTTTCCTCCCACTCTCCAAGCAAAATGTTTTCCTGCTCCACTTCCAGCTGGCTCTGATTTCCTCCTTCTTCACCTCTATGCAAAAATAACCCCCATCACCTTCCCAATCATTGATCTTCCTATAAAGCTACTTTGATTGTAAAGTAAAATGAAAATACATGGATTTCCAGAGTTACTTGGCTTCCACATTCTCTTTAGCTTTCTCTTAGCAGATAAAGCAAGAAAACTGTGCTCCTCCTATATGGAAGTTATCTGTTACAGATTGTTCTAAGACAAAAGAGGCTATTGGGGAGACAAAGCCATCTCTTAAGTGTTTGTGAACGCTCACAGAGGAAGCCAGTGGCATTTCTGCCTCTCAGCTCCACCATTTGCTAAGCAATCACCTGCTCATATTATTTAAACATATCACCCCTCTTAGGGGCTCTCCAGAGAAGTATTTCCTGATGCACGTTTTGTGCTCTGCTCTCAGGTGAGACCTGAGGTTTACAAGAGAGCATGACTTAAAATCAGCACTGAAAACACCACACACTTTATAGGCACCTCAACATACAAAAAGTCTCTGGTTTTACAGTAAATCCAGAAAGCGACTCAGTGCTGTTGGTTTAAAAGGACAGGCAACATTGACCAGGATTTTGGGCTTGTTTTGGTTGTTGGAATGTTTGTGTCTCTTTTCCAAGACCTGAAAGGGAATTTGTCACTCAAACAAAGTGAATTCCTAGTGAAGTGCAACCGCATTTGCAGAGCTCTGCCTGCATCCTGTCTGAGAGCTTCCCTAGGCAGTGTGAGGTGGGAGATCCAGCAGGATGGTGGCTGGCACAGAGGAGCTCAGACCGAAGCAGGGAAAGGATTTTTTCCTCCTCTGGCAGTTCAGCTGCTGATTCTGTAGGAGTATGCACACCACCGAGTAAGTGGAGCTAAGCCCCTCTTGCTCTACTCAGTGAAACTCCAGCTCCCTGTGATGATATCAATGTCTCTCTAAAAGGACACCAACAGCTCATTAATTTTACAAGGAACTGAGTATATTTCTTGTTGTCAGAGTGTCCCTTCTGGAATTTTAAGAGCAAGGCAGCAAAGCTTGTAACAGACCCCCTCCTGAGCGAGCTCTTCTGGCTTAGCTTTGAACGTTTTCCCAACTGCACATAGCCTACGAAAGCAAGGGCCTGCAGAACACAGGGATTGGGAGTTCCCTTGCAGCTGGAGTTAAGATCAGACTACAAGGGATTCTGCATCAGTTGGAGTTCACAGTTTTCTTCCACACCAGTCCCTCTGCATTTGTCTAATTGCTCTTCCATGCAGTCAGGAAAAGATCAACAGGGAAGCTTCCAGATCAACACGGAAACCTCAAATCACAAAAGCGTGGGCAGGGTTTTATGAGCAGGATGAGACTTTCAGCAGTAGTTGGGATTTTCAGACTGGTGATTGCAAAGTTTCCTGAAGCTGAAGTCGAGTTGGGCAAGAGGGAGAGGGAAATCACAGAGTATTTTTCCAGCTGGGAAAACAAAACCCACAGAAGCTGTGAGATCCAACAGGGGATGGCTAAAGTCTCAAGCACATTCCTGTTTGTACACTTGGGCTATAAAATAAAATTAATCAATTGAGCACTCTCAGGGAAGAATCGGCACAAATTCTGTGTGCCCAAAGCAGAGCTCAAAGATTCATTGATTTTTTGAAAGTTGGGGATATTTTGTCTTTCTTCTGCTTAAAAGTGAAATGCTTATTCCATTAACTGCTGAAAACAAGACCTTTTTTTTTTTTTTTTTGATTAACAAGGCAAATGTCCCAGTCCTCATTCAGGTAACATGCACAATAACACCATTAATTACCAGGCAATGGTTTGGAGTGACAGCTGATTTTCGCCAGCCTCTGTGAAAGATTTTCCCCTCCAGGTCCATAAAGTATGGCAGGTGGCTGTAATGCACAGCAAGCCCTATAAGCCGTAACACAATTCAGCCTGGAGGGTCGGGAATTAAAGATAAATGGGAAGATAATTGTAAAAATATATTGCTTTGGGAGGCCAAGGAAAAAGCTTTGTTAGATTCTGAAGCAAATCATATCTTATGAGAATGTCAGGAGTTTTAACGCTCTCTTTTATGGGACAGCTGCTCTTTAACCGATAGTTAAAAACTTGCAAGGGCCAATTCAGCATTTCAGTCAGGGCTGAATGAGAAGAAGGAGTGAAACTTAACAACCTGGACGTGGAGCTATTTATCTCTAAAGAGAACTGGTGACAAACATCCTTTGCTTAAACACCAGACATAAATTTGGCACAAAGAGCAACACAATTCACGCTGCAGATCTGGGGCCAAAGCACAACTTTTTTTGTCAAGGCAAAAAAACCTCAGTTACATTCCTCTGAAGGGGTTCTCATAGCTTCAGTGGGACAAAGAAACATCTGGACACTGAGGGTTCCCATGCCATGAGGAATGCCCTCCACACTGCCTGAGGGAACCCACTGCTTCCAGTTCCTGCCCAGCACTGTGACATCTCCCTGATCACTGGGATTTGGGAGCAGGATAATTGGTCCATGACACTAAACAAAGGGATAATTAAAGCAGCAGAGCAAACCCTCCTCAGAAGGACTCCTGACTGATAATGAATGGTACTAAGGTTTTCCCAACAAAATTCAGAGGAAGGCCACTTTTCCATGGGATTTCTTTCATAGGAAGTATAATTCAAATTAATGGGGAAAAAAAGGTGGAAGAAATAAAGTGCATAGAGCTCTAACGTGCCAGGACATTAGTAAGTACCATTGTATCCCCTGAAATTGTACAGGACAGAGACCTCTTTACACTGAAATGCTGCATTGTTTCCAGGTTGTTACCCGACTGTATGAAGCATCTTGATTCCCCATCCTGAATTCCTAAGGAGCTGTACAGTACTTTGAGGATATATCCCTGCTCCTCACACACTTTCTTTCCCTGCTCTTTTTGCCTCTGCAGACAAAACAATCACCATTGTTTAAAAGGAAGACGAAGAAATGGTTCATAGAATTAAGCTGTGGAGAGCAAAGAAACAAGTCTTTCATAAAAAAAAATCCAGGACATAGATGTAAGCAAAGAGAAGGCTCTGTGAAGGGAAATCATATTAAACTGAGAACAATAGCCTCTCAATGGATATATTCATTACTTCTAATGCATTTTTCCCTTTTCTTAGGATTCCTTATCTCATTTGGAACTGTTCAGCCTGGATTAAGCCTAACACTCCATAGTTTTTTTGATAAAGAAAAAAAATGGCTTGATAAAGCTCAGAAATTGTTGGAGCAGTTCCCAGGATACGTTTATACGTGTCTGTGTGAAGGATTAAAAGCGATTTTTCTTTTTAAACAGATAAATGCAATCAGTGGTTTCAGATGATGGGCTTAAGTGCAGGCACTGAGCACCCACACAGCATAACCCCTATCCAGAAATCCTATTACCTCCCCAAAATGCACACAGCAATGCTTGCTACGCCAGCTTTTCTTTAGGGCCCCATAAACTGCTTCTTTGGATCACAAATTTTAACTTAACTCCTTTTCCTGAAGGTCTGAGCAGGAGCTAAGCAGCTTTCCTGGCAGTGTGAAGCTGCAGTTTAATGGCACAGACAGATCAGCCCCCAGCAGCTCCCCTTACTCACCCACACAGTACCCCACCAGGTTGAGGTACTGCTCCTCCTTGCAGCCTGTCCTGCACTTCCCACCATCCAGAGTGGCATGGGGGTGGCAGGTTGAGCATTCCCAATCAGAGGGGCCATGGCATGTCTTGCAGGATGGGTGACAAGCTGAGGAAGAAAATAAACACTCCTGGTTATGCTCCTGGTGCACCCTCTCCCCTCCCTTCCCAAAACACCAGCTCCCACCATCATTTACTCCTACAAAACACGGGCATAAAATGGTCTAATGGCGCCAGGACCTGCAGAGTTGTGGTTTGGAAGGCTCTTGCGTCCTCATTTTGAATAAACGAGACAAGGAATGGGTTGTCAGTTTAAGAAATGTGATTTGTTCCCTGCATTAATCAAGGTACAGATCTACACACAATATAAAAGAGAGAGAGATTGGCCCTGGTATTCCTCCCTGCAGCATATGCTTGTGCATATAAAAAATCCAGAGTGGGATGCACAGGGGAGATAAATTAAACTTCTCTTGGGACTTTATGAACATCATTGTGGAGCTTGATATGCATGAGAGGAAAACTGAGGAATGATTTCTCCACCAAGCCCTCCCAAAGTGAAACCTCTAAAGTAGGCATGCCCTGCCAGCTCATTAGTCATTCTGTCTGCTAAAAACTCAACAAAGACATGGCAGAGAAAGTGGCTCAGGAGCACTCAAAAATATTTCATGGACTGCTTTTGTATCCTTCCAGCTTTAAAGATAGATGTCAGATTTCCATGCTACAGGTCTGAGGGAGATAATAATACTATGGCTAACAATCAGTAAAAAAAATTTAAAAACTACTTTCAAAGCTCTTTATGAATAAAAGGACACAGCTTGCAAGATGCCAGTTTCTTGACATTGAAATTTTATTTCTAAGACATTTATAGAAGCCTGAAACCACGTAAAGCAGCACTCAGCAGTTACCTCAGCACTAAGGTGGCAGTGCACACCTCAGAACTGATGAATCTTTATAATGGCCTACTCAATAAATCTATTTACAGAGTCGTTCCTTGGCTGAATACATTGAATAAATAGAGCAATGGACTTTAGAAAAGGTTTTTCTCTCTAAATTTGAGGCTTTGCCTAATAAAAGCATTTTATTTTTCGGTGTTGTCCATGAAAGAGCTTTTTCCACAGCTCACAAACTAGGAACACCATCCTAAAATCAAGTACAAAATATCTTCAGGGAAACAGTGCTGAGGAACAAAACTGAGTGTAATTTATGATTCCAAGTGTACATCTCTCTCCCATTAGGAGGAGATTCCATTCCCTGAAATCGGACTATCCTATTCTCCCCTGAAAATACTTGAACAGCTTCATAAAATTCTGGCAGCATCTCTGAGAACTGCACCCCGGGACGTGCACGGGATGAGATGCAGCGGGGCGAGCTGCAGCAGCACTCACAGGAGCAGCGATCCCCGTGGCTGAACAGCCCCTCGGGACACGCGGGGAGGCACTTGCCCTCCAGCAGCACGTGAGGAGCCGGGCAAGCCGTGCAGTCCTGGGAAGAATTCCCCACGCAGCCTGCGCAGGAGGAGTGGCACTCTGCAGGGAAGGGAGAAACAAGAACACACAGCAAAGACAAATTAATTCTGGCTTATTTCGCTTCTTACTGCCTCAAAATATGGCCAGATTGCTTTCTCCCCAAGGATGACAGGAAGGCATTTTTCCTTTACAGGATCCTCTGCTTGTGAGAGGTAGAAAGGAGTTCAAAGTAGAGAGCAGTTCCTGAAGATAAGGAGCAAGCAGAGACAGCTGCATGTTTAATATTTCTTTGCACCCACGCAGTTCATTACTGAAATGCAAAGCTGAGCTGCCCAACACCATGTGATGCTGCTGTCCTCCCTGGAACAGCTCTGGGGTTCTGCAAACTTACCAGCTGCTGAAATCACCTTCTGTTACCACCCTGCAGTTACTCCAGGCAGGGTTTCCTATCACTGCACAGTTATCATCAGCCATTCTGGAGCAAATATCCACAGAGGTGGACTGGCCACCTGAAGCAAACGCTCATCACAAGGATGATCCAGCAAGAAGGAAGAGTGCAGTTAAAAATTGCACTTCTTTCCTAAACCAAACCATCTTCAACTGTGCCATCTGACTAAATAAATACATAAACTCACTAGCTTAAAACCTCACATTTATTGAAGTAGTGGCTGGAGGCCACAGGTCCCACCCTGTGGGTTGAACACAGACCTCTGGACTCCAGGGAGATGAGACACAGGTCTGGAGAGAAGATACTAAATGAAATAAAATAATTTATACAACTACACTTAGCTGGCTGCCAGGGAGATCTTTAAGGTACCTCCCAGCCCAGGGCATCCTATGACTCTACAAAAAACAGCATTTTGCCCTACACATGAACACACTCCCGTTCCGCACAATGCTGTGGGTTTGCTTTTTCCAAAAGGTTGAACCTACAAACCTTGCATGAGTATTTTATAGTGAGGTTACACAGTTTGACATCTTGAACGCTCCACAATAAATCAATTTCTACAATAAATCGAACTCCCACTCTAATGCCACCCCTGGTGCAGCAGAGCCCATACCACGAGGGGCTGTGCCGGGATTCTGGCCCCATGACATAATTCAGCGCTGCCATTGAGCTCTGCTCAGGCATGTTCACCCACCTGAGGCAGGGATATAGGGATACCCTCACACAGTTTCTACACCATGACCTGGACTCAGCCAGGAAAACCCATTACCTGCCGAGGAACAGCCACTGCCTGGATTGTACACTACCCTAATGCCTTCAGGAATCAGTTCAAAGCACCAGATACCTGCCTAGGTCACCGATTAAGACAGAATTGCTCCAGCAAAAAAAAAAAAACCACAAAAAAACCCCCAAACCCCCCCCCCCCTTCTTCCTTTTCAACATCCTCTAAAGCAAAAAAAAAAGAGCTTGTACCCATTCCACTGAGCTGAGACGAAGAGATAAAATCCAAATAACTGGATTTTAAATTACGTCCGCTTTCAAAAGTTTTTTTCCAACAGGAAGAAATAGCCATCAGTAGTGTTGATGGCTACTATTTTACCTAAGTCACTATCTCTCGGATTGGTGGGAAATCACACGTATCCCCCAATGTACATCACATTACCCGCTTTTCCAAACTCGAGCCTCCATGGAAATGCTTCCTAGTTGGTATTTCAGGAGCAGGGATGGCAGGTGTGCTGCAGAGCATGTAGCAGAACTTCCTCAAAAGAAAAGACTGCCGTGGGATGTCTTGACCTCCTCCAAGGGCTAAGAAGGAGAAAGCTCAGTCTTTTTTGAAAAGGATTTAAGGATTGATCCTTCTTCAAAGTAAGTCAGTGCTAAAAATCATGTACTCAGCTTCAGTGGAAAGGAGGTTACGCTGAGATGAGCTGTGCAGGCTTGAACACAGGCATTTAAAAATAAAGTACCTGAGTCTTTTAGTCACGAGCCTTATGTAGATTACATTTTCCCTCAAAAGTACTAGGATATGCCATTTTGAAAGTTACAGAGTTTAAACATTCATGGCAGTCATTAGGCAAGCACAGGGCTCCCCGGCACACACAAATCAAACACGGTACAAGCAAGCTCCCTGCAAACACCCAAACCCCAGGGCTTTGAGCAGCTCTTCTCACCTCTGCAGACTCCTGTGCTATCCACATAGAACTGGGACGGGCAGAGGGGGAGGCAAAGGCCATGGAGAGCTCCTTCCCTGGGCAGGTGAGGCTGCAGGACGTCCTCAGGCGCCTGGCACCGCAGGCAGCGTGCAGCCCCTGGGCCGGCGCAGGAGTGGCAGGATGGGTGGCAACCTGGCACAGGGGGAGAGAGCCATCAGAGCCACAGCTTTCCCAGGGAGAAGGACAAGGGACAGCTTTTCCAGAGACAATGACAAGGCCCAACAGCATCTGGTCATGCTTTCTACAACAGAACAGGGATTTTAGGAAAATACTTTGGCATCATTCCTCCCGCCCTCAAGGAACATCTCTTTTCCTGAGTAAAGCTGATGAACAAATAAAAAACTGCAGCCCTGTGCCACAGGCAGCCAATTCTCCTTTAATTTCTGGAACAGTGAGCTCAGTCTCACTAGGAGGGACAGCAAGAAATGACAGTGTGAAGGGCTCACATGAAGCAGAAATTTGCCTTCCCAATTTTTGCTTTTCCCACTACTGCAAAGATGACCTCAGTCTCTGCAAATCTACCAGATGTATGTGGAATTTCATACCATGAATATGTGCAATTTCATACTAGGTGTATGTGGAATTTCAGCCACCCCTGAACTTGTATTGAGAAAAACCTGGAAGCAATGTGCATTTATTTCAGCAGTATACACAGAGAAGGAAAAAAAAAAGTCCCTGGAATCACTAAATACTGGGGGCGTGAAAGCAGGAAGTATGGAGGAAAATTCACTTCTTCTCAAAGCAGAAAACAATCAGCAGGAAAGGCAGGAATTAAGCATTGACTGCTTCAGCATAGGATAAAGGGGAAAAAAATGGTTTATAGCAACTGGGGAACTTATTCCAAGTACAGAGCTTACCCTTGCAGATGTTGTGATCCTGGTAAAAACCCTCTCCACAGTTCTCCAGGCACTGGCCCTGGCGCAATGCCAGAGGGAAGGAACAGGAGGTGCAGTGCGTGGCCAGAGGTCCCTCACACGTGGAACATGAAGCGTGGCAAGCTGATAAAGAAGCAGAGCACACAGAACTGAAACATCCCATTTTTATTCCTTGAGAGTGGTGTTGCTGACTACAGCCTTCTCCAGCTGTAGAAAACTCCCAGCTGGAATGAGACTCAGCTAGGTCAACTAATGGGAGCAGAAGTGCCCATGTATGAGTAAGTACTAATAGTAATAACTCCCTCACACGATGTTTTGAACATATATCTCAGCATGTCTCACAAGGAAAAGAGGTTATTTGAAACAATCCATCACAAGTGAACCGAGGAAAACAACAACAACAACAAAAAATCAAATTCCCTGTCCCCATTCCCATTTCTCTTAAAATTCCCTCCCCACATCTGAGGAAGAGCAGACGACACGAGGAGGGTGCCCTGAGAACCTAGGAAAGGGTCATGCAAAAAATACACCTCTTACCTCTGCATCTTCCACTGCCACTCGGGAAATGTCCATCTGGGCACTGAGGGATGCACTTCCCCTCGTGTAACAGCTTCCCTGCAGCACAGCTCACACACCTGGCTGCCTCTGGAGAGCACCTCTCACAGAACTGGCCACAAGCTGCCAAGACAACAGCTCATTAATGACATGCACTCAATTAGGGAAGAACAGCAGAGCCATCAACCTCTCCCCATGTATGGAAACCACCCTATAAATCTTTACATGGCAGTGTACAGCAAGCAGCATTTACCAGACTGTTCAGGAAGGAGGGGGGGAAAGGTGATTTCAAAAAATGGTCATTTCCTCCCTCCCCCTTTTCTTTAAAGTGGGAAAATGCAGATAAAATCAAGCAAGCTTTTCTTATCATCTCCTGTGATCCAATATTATCCCAGGCAATCAGCTCTGAAGTGAACTGACCTGTTGTCCAAGAGCATCATGGAACTCTGGCTTTCCTAAGGCAATATGCTGCTGGATATTTTGAAGAGTCAAGCATTTTACTTAACCCATTTCTGTTTCTTTTCACTAGATAAAGCAGATCTTCAGCTGGGTATCAAAATGCATGGCTTTTGGTAGAAGGTGGAAGGTCTGAATCTCAGAGGTTCCAAGGAACAGCTATGGGGTTTCAAGAAACCACTGGCAATAAAAACCAAACCTAAGTAAAATTTCCTTTTCAGCTATAAGATTTCAGGCCTGCACACTTATAACATAGGTGAATAAAACTGCCTGGTACAGACATCAAGCAAAACAAAGGGGAACCTGATCATCCAGAATAAGCACAAATAGCAACAGTTCTGCCACTTCAGCTTCTAAGGTCTTTCTAGTGAGCTGTGGCCCAGACACACCTGTGTGAGCCACACACCTGAAGCCCAGCAAGCCCTGACTGACCATGGATAGTCCTCCCAAGCAGCCGGAGGTGGCTGCCTACAGCAATCCAGGTGAGACTGGAATGCATGTGGCAAATGTGAGATTCCTTATTTGAGGGGTTTTTTTTTTTTCCCCCTTCAGGATCTGTTTGACTTAGGTCTTTTAATTCCCTCTAGCCAACTCTTCTCCCATTTTCCCAGCAAACCTTCCCAGCTCCCAGGGCACACCTGCTGTGCAGGTATTAGTTACTGTGATGCCGAATTATAATTAAATTTACAGAAACCTGCTGGCAAAGACTATTTTTCTTTCTGCAGACAAATGGATTTGTCAAGCCCTCAGAAAAAACTCAGGTTTTCAAGCTGTTCGGCGAGGAAAAACCCCTGAAACCTTTCAGCATCTGATTAGCGTAAATGAATTAATAATCTCACAAACAAACAGCACCTTGCCTCATCCAGTATGAATGCACAAGGTGTAGCTGCCTTGTCAGACATGAATAAAGTCACAGCTGCTGCACGGCGAAATGAAATATTGATTCCTGCTTGTGCAGAGCGTTTCTCTCGCAGGTATTTACCAGTGCAGATGCCATCCTTTGGGTAGAACCCCTGGGCACAGCTGGCCAGGCAGAGCCCAGCTTGCAGCACGTGTGATGGGTCATTGCAGGACACGCACTGGTTCTCAGCAGCTCCCCAGCACGAGGAGCAGGACTCATGACAGGCTGCAGGGGAGAAAAGCATGGGATTAGCCAACAACTCGCTTCCAACCAGCTCTTTACAACAAAGAGCCTGCACCACTTCGCTTCCTGAGCAGGTTTGCTCAGGCTTTCACTGCTACAGAAGATGAAAAATAACAAGCACAACCCACTGCTGCTCTTGGGTTAGAAGCTTTCATCCAGGCCGTCCCGGCAGGACAACTTCCAGCTGCATTTTTGCACGTGGAATGTGACAGCAGCACAGATCAGAGCAGTTAGCGTGGCTGTTATCAGCCCAGGAAGTGTTGGGAACACTGTGAAGTCCCTGGGGCTGCACAAGCACAAAGGGAAATAGAAAGAGATTCCATCACAGGCTACTTTAAACTCAGATCCTTGGGGTGACTGCTGATGGTAACCCAGCTCCAGGCACAAACACACAACTGCACTGCAGGGCTGCAGTCAAAGGTTTGGCAAAATGAAAAACAAGCCAGCCTCCTTCCAGAAACAACAACTCCTGTCCTTCCAGGTGTAGAAGGAACTGACTTATCAGGAATCCTCACATGCTCAGCCTGTGTAATTCCTGGGGAAAATACGGGACACCGACTCATATCAAATCCTGTGCTACCAGTGTTGCAGGAACAGTGCAAATTACAGTTCTTTTAGCTGTTAAGGTTTTTCTTTTTTTCTCAATTACACCCAAATATGTTCCAAAGATGTTCTTCAATTCATTATTGCACAATAAGGCAGGTACATGCTTGTGCTCCCAGTCTGTGGCAGGCGGGAGAAAAGGGAACTTCTTGATGTTTGCCCAGCAAACACGCCTGAAGTTGCAGCCACCCAAGAAAAACTCATCTGTGAACAGCATCAGTGCAACGCAGAAACCAGCACGCACAGCAGTAGCTCATCCACTAAGAACTAAAAGCACATTATACGTGACTCATATGGCACAGAGGGGCATAACACCCCATTTCCCAGGGGATTTCACTGCTGCCCAAGGCAGGGAAGAGCTATCAGCTGCATCTCACGCGGAGGGAACTGGAACACCTGGGCTTAGGACAGGGAGTGCTCAGGGGGAAAGACACAGGACATTTCAGCTCACGCCCAGCCCAGGTCCTTTGGCATTCTGGCTGCTTCTCTCCACACTTCCACCTTGGTTTATTTTCCCTTTTCTTGTCCTGACTGTTTGCTCTTCCCCCTTCTTCTGCATCTTCTTTCCCTCCACCTCCTTCCCGATCATTCCAGAACGCTGTAGCTCTTCTGGTTCCTGAACACTCCAGCATCTCAAAAGCACCCTGGGCATCCTGTACTGGATAGGATCTTCCCTTTAAAATCCCAACACAACAAACACCACCCATCCCATGCCAAGGCAGAGCTGGTGCACAGTTTCCTGCTACAGTAAATAATTTCCCTTGCTGATAAAAAATCCTGCATTTCATTCCAGCTTGGATGATTCTCAGGGCACATCTACACTCCAAAGTTAACTGCAGAGCATGAGTTCATGCTGTAAATTTCTAAGAAGTGAAATGTCCTCACTTCACCTTCCAGACCTGCCTGTTCTGCTGCTCTCTGAGCTCACTCTAACTTTCAACATGCTTTTGAAGGAGTGGGTGCCAGGACTCAGATAGATCCTTTAACTGCAGACTTCCCACTGCACAGCTGGGACCCCTGCCTGTTAACCCGCCTCAGTATGCCAGCACATCTGAACATTCCCAGTCATTTGCAAAGTTCTCAATTCCTCCCTAGAGGTGCTGCTCCTTTCCAAGAGATGCTTTTCCCTGCTGGCAGCATGACTCTGTTTTTAGAGAGTTACCAGTTGGCTCTTGCTGCCCCTTGGCAAAGCCCTGTGAGGGTGGTGATGCCCTGGCACAGGTTGCCTGGAGAAGCTGTGGCTGCCCCATCCCTGGAAGTGTCCAAGGCCAGGTTGGATGCAGCTCTGAGCAACCTGGGATTGGAAGGTGTCCACAGCAGACGGCTTGGAACACAACAATCTTTACAGTCTCTTCCAACCCAAACCATTCAGTGGTTCCCTGATTCCGTGATTACACACCCTGACTCCAGAGTTCCTGGCTCTTTCAGCACTGGATCTCTGCCAGGCTCAACAGCTGCTCCTCACCCAAACAGCCAGGCACCAACTCCACAGAAAGAACAAGAGAAAAATGGAAGCATTCAATGAGCCACTGTCAGCTCAAACATCTTTGCCTGCAGCGATGAAGCGGCTGTGTGACAATAAATCAACAGAAGTGGCTGCAGGGCCAGGAAGCTGTTTCCACCCCCCTGGCTATTCCCAGTTCGGATTTGTAGGAGCTGTTCTGCAGCTCACCAAACTGTCTCTTCTGCAAACACGCGAAACTCTCCCAGGTCTGATCACAGCAGGAGGGCAATGCCAGTGCTATCCCTGCAGGAACACAGGAGCCACTGCTGGGCTTTGGGGTCCCGCTGATCTGTGCCACCTCTCCCCTGCACTCCTCCCTGGGCAAGCTCAGCTCAGCCACACTCTGTCATGGGAGGACACGAAATAGATGGACTCCATATAGTTGCCAGAAGAGAAAGAAGGCTTTATTTACAATTCCAACAGTTTCTTTTATAACATGCTGTGCTAAAAAGGTCTGTTATTGGTCCATGGGACTGACACTGCTCTCCATTGGCTCAGTAATAGGAATCAACACCTAGGGACAGGTGTTATGGGAAAGGGAACACTGTTTACTTAACCTGTTTTGAGAAATGGAGAGAGATGTTATGAAAAAAAAAGGAAACTGTTGACAGCTTTCCCTTGGGAAAAGAGCTAGTAATGATTAGCAAGCTAAAATTCTCCCGGACTCAGAAATATCAAGCCCACAGCACTCAGCCCCGGATCCTGGAGGATCCTCCACAGCCAGGGACAGCTGAGAAAAGCAGCACTTAAGGAGCAGAAATCCAAGTGCTTTGCTTCAGAGTGAGCCAGGTCTGTTAGTGTCAAGTTACACACTTCAACATTCGCATTTTGGGAGATGAAAGCAGAAACACTCCAGTTCTGCCCGGGCCTTTGAATAATCCTGGAAACATAAATAATTAAGTTAGAAAAACGCAGTGAGAGCATTGAACACTGCAAGTCCTTCGAGCCCTTCCATTCTACCATGAAGACAGTTTATTTTTGCTTCCCTTTGCTTTACCTTTGGTGGGGGAGTTCTGTTTCTGCCAAGGGAGAATCCACCACTCTGCCCGACACAAACTCAACTGTGATCTTTAAACCCGCCCCTACACAACTGAACTTTACTACCTTTTATTCTCAATTTTACTTTCTCTTAATGGTTTTAATTCTTCACAGAAGCAAATGGAGGGATGGGGACAGGAAACAACCACGGTGTAGGATTAAAATAGGGCAGAGATCAAACAACTGTAATCAAAAATTCAAGAGACTCAATTAGACCAGCTGTTATAAACCATGAACAAAAGGAAAGGCTAATTCACTGTGTTTTTCTACAACGCCGACAACAGTGTTTCAACAAGAGGATAGAGCAAGAAACCTGGTGTTAAGTCTCTTTCAAGTCCAGAGCGAATTCCTCGAGAGGGAGTTTACTGGAACTACAGCAATTAACACAGTCTAGTTCATCCTTTCTGTGATTTTGGAACATGCTCATTGTGGATGTTAAAACCATTGTGAGGAAAATCTTTCGGAGCAGTCTGAGGCCTGTCTCGACAATCTGATTAGAGATTTGCAGAAATAAAGAGGATACAAGGAAACAGTGAAGGGCCCTGGATTACAGACCGCATCTGAAATGTAAGACTTTCTCCACTGCTTTGACTTTATGCAGAAAATGCAGCCAGGCAGAACTAAAGCAAATTGGTTTAATTCCCTTGAGGAAAGAGGAACAAATTTTCCCAGCAACATTCAGCTACAAGCATGACTGCAAACTTGGATGGAGTGTACAATCAGTAATCTACAAACCAGCAATAAAATGAAACATTAGCCTTTCCCTACCCCTTCAGCAGTACATGGGCATTGCCAATTAAAACACCACGAGCAGGTGGAAAGGAAATGATAAAACAAAACCAAATGAAGTAGAAGATTACGTGATACTTAAGCCTGTAAATTCTTTTGGACTGGGTCTCTCTTGTCTATTTATACATCCACAGTGGTGCTCTGGGCCGTAGTGGCTCCTGGAGGACAGAGGATTTTCAGACTTTCAAAACCTGAAACAAGTGGTCAGCTCTTCAAGGGAAACTGCTTCAGAAAAGGACGCTGGCCTTACCATCTAAAAGTGCTTTGCCCTGAAATGTGCCAAAAGCCCTCAGCCTGTATTTAATTCTGAGCAGGAGGGTTAGTTCCAAAGAAATTAAAGTGATGGCTCAGAAGTTAAGCATTTGCTCCACCCCTCTCTGCTGAATCAGAGCTGCAGAAATAATTAGAAGCCTTCTAAAAAGGCCAACATCAAGACGAGAAAAGTGTTAATTTTAGAGAAAACAATTAAACTGCCATGATGAAAAAGCAGCTGCTTTACAGTTTGGGAAGAGTTTAAAGTATTTCCAAGGAGCAGGGGAGGCTCATAAAAGCACTGTCATAGTTCCATCGGAAAGAAAACTAACTTCTGAATGTTACTCTCAGTCTTTCCAACTGCTAAGATAAAGGATTTAGACATATCTCAAGTGTTTTCTAGAATTACCAATTTACTCTGTAAAAATGCTTACTGAGAACAGTGAGCTCAATGGAAGAGCACACAGTATGGATCAAATGAATGGCAAAGCAAAGCAGGAAACGTCTGTGGAAAGTATTTCCTGAGTCCTATCAATCCCCCACCTCCTCAAGCAACTGTCTATACAACTCAAAGTACCATATCCTGAAAAGTCTGGCATGAGCAGGCGCAGGCAGTCTGCACTGAAGTCAAAGGAACACGCAACAGAACTGATCCACTGAGGAATCATCATGAATATTTCCCCAGGCAGAGATGAATTTTACCCTGTATGGCTTGGCTACTCTGTCCACTCACTCCTTCCTTTACTCTAGGGTGAACATTAACACTTATCTCAACAGCAGATGCCCCAAGAGAGAGGGTTCTCATGGCCCAGGTAGAGCTTTTGCCTGCTCTTTGTCCATCACAGAGCACTGCAGGCTCTTCTGCTTCCAGGTACCTGTGCAGAGGAGCTGATCCTGAATGTAGCCCTTCCCACAGGAAGCCACACACTGCCCGTCCTTCAGCAGCAGGGGTGTCTGGCACGAGGAGCACTCAAATCCATTGGTGCAGGCTGAGCAGGTTTCATTGCAGGCTTCCAGGAGAAAGGAGAGAGAAGAAAAATCAATCCCAAATCCCTGATGCAGAAAGACCCTGCCCCAGCCCTGACAAAATGAGATGATTTTGCCGTACTTTAGCTAAAGAGTTCAACAATTTGCGTCCACTTCCATCTGAAACCTCACAAAGTCTCAGGGTTACAACACAGAACGTGCCTGGACGCTTTTCCAACCGAAGCCTGGCAATCTCTTTAGAAGGAACCCGTGGGATCCCACAGCCAAAAGTACAGCACACAGCAGAGAAGAGGGGTCGGACCCCTTGCAGAAATTACCTAAGCAGGCCCCTCCATGCTGGTAGAAGCCCCGTGCACACATGTCCACGCAGCGCCCATCCTGCAGCAGCTTCCTGGGGTCCCGGCAGGAGTCACAGTGATCAGAGGCCTGGGAGCAGCTCACACAGTCTGGGTGGCACCCACCTGGCACAGGGGGAGCACACAGAGGGGGAAAACAGAAGCAGTGTTGGCAGTCAGGAAGGAGCAAAACAAAGCAGCTCCAAAGGCAAAGTGAAATTCATCGCTTGTTTCCCTGGGTGGTAAAAGGTGTGTTAGCTTTGGAGTGGGGTTTTATGTACTAGATTATATCAAAGGGGCTAAATATTTTATTGCTCCATTTAGTATGTGAGAAGTCATTATATAGACTCAGATTTTCTAGGCAATTGATTAAAAGAGTATTGATTGTCCACATGGTTTCTCAGCAGTAAAAATTTTAAGTCACCAGGAATTAACGGCCCAAAACAACCTGGATTTGAGATTCCTTAAGCCAAACACTGCAGTAAGTCACGACTCTGTGACAATGCCAGGTCAGAGTACAGGTGGCAGACTGCTCCCCCTCCAGAAAAACCTTGATGCCACAGCACCACAGAAGTACTTCCTGGCCACGGGTACTTGGAGAGATATAGAACAGAACAATTTTTCTCTAGCTACAAAACAAGCCCCTCTGCTCCCAGCCAAGTGTTCCCAGCGAGGCTCCAAGCCAAACGTTCTCAGTGAGAGGGAATATTTGCTGGTTTTAACATAAATACAGCAGTGCCCAGGGCTTTTTGCTTTCCCCTGGCTGAAAAGGAGTGGGTTCTCTCTGCCAGCTTCTCCCAGCACATCTCTGAGAAGCAGCAATCAATTTTTGCTGGCTTTATGGAAGCAGATGCAGCAGGGGCTGGTGTTCTGAGCTCACAGATTGAACTGCTGCAGGCTGCATTTTGCATTTGTTTCTCATCCCCCACCACTGCAAGACAGAAAAAAACAGGGGGAAAAGCACAGGCTTGGGTAAGGGAAATTGCCAGCTACCTTTCAGGACACAAAAAAAAGCAGGCTTGGATCTGTATCTCCAATACCATGACCCCAAAGCCTGGGTTTTCCAAAATGCTACTACTATGATGGAAGCTAAATGGCCACTTTTTCAAGGATAACCAGCAGACAGAGGCATTCCTTTATCACCTACCCCTTCCTCGGCAGCCTGTGCAGATGCTGTTCCCTGTCAAAAATCCAGGACAATTCCACTGCAACTGTCCAAACCCAGTTTTCCTCACTTTTCTTTCTGCAATGCTTTGCATTTCCATTAACATGCACTAAACAACAAGCTTTAAAACAAGAAGATGGCAAATGTGCCCAGGCACTCCAGCACAATTAAACTGTGAAGCTATTTTCTTTTTTACTGAGATAAAGCGTTAACTGGAGCACCCTGATAAAACCAAACTTATATCACTGCAACAAGAAAAGCTACCAAAAAGAATGAGCAACCCACAGCTAAAGCCTCCCAACCACAAAATGTAAATCCAGGGGAATGACAATATCCTGGAGAAAAAGGAATTTATAGGCAAAATAACCATATAAGCCAAGGCTGTGCTAGTCTTTCCAAACAATTATTAACAGGCAGCCATTCAGCCTCAGGTGAGCTTGTGGCATAACAGTGTGTGCACATTCTTTCTTCTTCCCACTCCCAAGAAATAATCAGGAGCCCATAAACTCCAAAACTCACACTAAGATTCAGAAATGAGCAGTGGAAGAAAAAAGAAAAAGGCAAAACACTTCCAGAACACCAACCCTGAGGAGAACTTCTTATGCCAAGAGAACGCTGTCATTTAAACCAGGGGAAGTCACTGGGAGCCTCAAACTTATCTAAGAACTAAATTGTAGGGAAACGAGTTAATTAGCAACTGAAAACTGGAGACAAGATAAGATTCCATGCGGGGATCAGACCGGCGCTGGGGGAGTGAAGGTTGCAGGGATTCCAGAACAAGGCAGGGATTGCTCAGGCTCTGTACCTGGCTGGCAGCGCGGGCAGCAGTCTCCCTTGGCCTCCAGAGGCCGGCTGCCCAGCGGGCAGGGCGGGCAGGAGCGCTGGAAGCAGGTCACCGCCGCATCCCGGCACTGGCATTCCCGGCACGGCCCTTCTGCCCAGGTCTCCCCGTTCTGCAGGAGAAACACAGAAAGCCTCGGCACTGAGTGGATCTGCCAGGCGTGGAGATCTCCGGGTGAAACGGCACAGGGATGAAGGGGTCCACAGGAAAAGACAGCAGGCATTTTAAATGCTCACAAAGCTTTTCTGCCAGTTCCTCTCTCAGAAAGGACAAAGCATCAACTGGAAAAAAACCTCACACCTGAGTGTTTTACCTCACCTGGAGCAGGGATCTGAGCAAAGAAAGGCTCAGCATCTAAAAAAGCCCCAAACAATATTAAATTTCCCATTTCCCACATCTGTTGGTAAAGAGAGTGATCAGCTCCAGTCCTCATCTGTGAGGGCAATGAGAAGTCCACTCCTGGTATATTTAAACCGAGATAACCCATGTTTCCTTTCTCTTGAACTTCAGAGGGAAGTTCCTGGAAAATATTAATGATGGACTCCTGCTGCAGTAAAGATTATAATCAGTAGGATACATTGGCAGAAAGCTACACACTGCCCCAGCTCTGTAGCTTCTACTTGATAGGATTAAAATCAACTATCTCTATGAAATGTGCAGGAAACCTCTGGGTAGGGATATTAAATATTAAAGGAAAATGATTGATTGAACTGCACAAAGGAGACCAAGGAAAACTGAAATTCTGATGCACGCAAGTGTTTCTGTAAACTGAAAAAGCAATCTGCAGACAATATTAATGGATTATTTTTCTGCTACACTTGCAAATAATATCCTTCTCAGAACCGGTGAGGGAGACCCAACCCCTCCAAAACCTTTGAGAGCAGAACTCACTATTCCCCGCTGCAAAGTACAAGGATACTCACAGCTTTGGTATGTTCTTTGTAAACACAGTAACTACGGCTGGAGATACATTCAGGACAGCACTTCCCCTCTAAGTGAATTAATTCTTCACCCTGTGAAGAAGAGAAAGGTTGCAGCAATTCCAAGGGAATCAACATCGCCAAAACCACTGTGGAATGCTGAGGCAGAACAGCTCTTGCCCTGGAATGCAATCTCCAATATCTAATTTCACCTTATCTTCTCCCCATCCCACTTCATCTCTGTAGGTACAGTTTGAAAAATGTGCTTAGTGAACATTGCAGCTGCAGAACAAACCTCAGAAAACGCCTTGGAATTCAGCGATAAGGCTATAACTTCATCCCTAAATCCCGCAGAGAAATACTCCCCCTTTTTACTGAGGATCACTAGGATTTCACCGGACCAGCCTCAAGATTTCAATGCATAGAAGCTTACCTTCATTTTGAATGTTCTACTTTTACTTCCCCAAGAGAATTTCAAAGCACATGCTCTATTTATCCCAGATGGAAAAAGCCTGTTCTTTGTCACAACTGTACAGCTCCGCAGATTCCACTTAAATAAGTTCAGTTTGAAGATAAGAATTTAGCAGCAGGAGAAAGGAATAGAGTGCCCCAATTCACCACAACTCTTTGCGCCCAAGTGGAAGCTGAATATTTAGAAAAGAGAGAGATTTTTTCCTAGGGAGCCAGGACACAGCTCACAAGAAACAGCTTCAGTTTCCAAGATCACCAAGAAGTTTTTCTGATTTATGCCCATCAGGTGTCTGTTCCGGGATAATTTTCCCTGTGCCACACTGGCACATTCGATTTTTGTACGGGAATTATTAAAGACACAGACAGGGTAACAACAGCACTGGTCATTGTTAGGTTCACCAAGGGAGAACACCTAAGGCAGGCCACACTCTGGCATTCCAGGTGCATTCCTGAGCAGGGGAACAGGGGAACAGAGGAGGAGGAACCATCTGGCTCTTACTCACCGAGGACCACACACAGCCTAAATCTCACTCTGCTGCTTCTATACATTTCTGCTCTTTAATTATTCCAAAATGCCTTTGGCAGGGTTTGGATCTCATGTCACTACTGTGTACTGTAAACTTTCCCATCCCCACTCACATCCATAAACACAGGCTATAGGAAAACTGGGAGCACCTATCCATGGAACACAGCTTGCCTAGCCCAAAAAAATGCAGCTATGCTCCTCTGCCAAGGCTCAGAAAAGGGAGAGGCTGTGAGAGATAACTTGTGGCTTTGCTGCAGAGAGACTGATATTATTCCAGTTTGAGAACATGCTCACAGCCTGCTGAAAATGGCTTTTTGAGGATTAGGTCGGAATCACCACGGACACTTTGCTGGACAAGTTTGTTTGAAAGAGTTTGGAGCTAAAGCTCTTGCAATTCCTATTTGTGGTCCCATTACACTTCCAGTAGGATGATGTGACCAGGAAATTAATAGTGCCTTATGAGAGAAATCGAAATGCTCCTGGCTTCCCATCGTCTCTGATTTATTGAGGCAGGTGCCTAAACAAACAGACCCACAGCTCCAGAAGGAAAATACAAAGGAAAAAGGAAACACGGCATTTGCTTTTTGAGTAAACATTTTCTTGTAATTAATTAATGCACACCTTGCACTATTGAGGCAAACTAGGACTGAACATGACTTGAGGAGTTTTGAACCCTACATGTTAACATCTCCAGCTATTGTTCTGGAAAACACCCCTGGCTTTTCTGAATAATGGGATTTTTTTTTGTCAGTACCCAAGATGTGAGCATGAATATTAACTAATCCTCCCCACCGAGCCATGACAGCATGCCATCATCATTAGTGTAAATGATCCAATTTACAGCCAGGAGCACGCAGGCAGCTCGCTCAAACAGCTGCAAGTGCACGAGATTTTATGACAACCACGACTTTTCATCCAGCAAAATCTCTCTGTGCAGTTTCAGGTCGGGTGAGCAGCAGCAGCACCACGGCAGGGGTGACTTTGGGTCCCACACTCAGTGCATTTTGGCTGTTTCAAAGGCACAGTCACAGGTGAGCATACACTTTTATACCTTGATGCACACTTTTCTGTACCACTTGGGAGTCCACGTGTGGATTTTCACTCCTTTGAATGTTCATTAAAACAAGCTAATCCAGGGAAACCATTATGTTTGGGTTTTGGCCGGACCTCAGACACACCACAAGGGTGATGCTGCTCAAGATTTAGCACACACAGGCAGGGTCACCACAAAAGCATCACCACTGAGACAGAAAACCACAGGAGGCCACAATTCTTTCCCTTTTCCTCACTGACACTGTGGAGTAGTAGGTATAAAACAGATAAGAGCCCACCAATTAAATCAGATTGTAGAATCCCAGAAAGGTTTGGGTTGGAAGGGACAAGTGGCCTTGGACACTTCCAGGGATAAGGCAGCCACAGCTTCTCTGGGCAACCTGTGCCAGGGCCTCCCCACCCTCACAGGGGAGAATTTGTTCCCAATATCCAATTTAAACCTACTTTCTCTCAGTGTGAAGACATTCCCTCTTATCATGTCACTTCAGACCCTTGTAAAAAGTCTCTCCATCTTTCTTGGAGCCCCTCAGGCACCGGGAGGCCACAATTAGGTCACCCCAAAGCCTTCTCTTCTCCAGGCTGAGCAATCCCAATCCTCTCAGCCCATGCAGTGACAATCAACACAGAAGTCTCATCCCACTGTAAAAAAAAGCCATTTCAAAGCATATTTGTATGTGGGTGGGTGAAGCATTCAACCCTATCCAATGCATTTTGCACATCCACTGCAGAGCAAATATAACATAACCTGGCAGGGAGGGTATTAGTTTTGGAGCAAACAGCACTGGGAACAAAACACCTTGCCAGCTTCACTTCCATGCTAAGAGTGCCATGGAAAAAAATGAAGAAAAGTAGAACACTAACTTCCATATCCAGCTACCTTACTGAGGCCACTGTAGGTCACAGAATGAGGATAAAAGGAACATTTCTTAAGCTTTTAACCGTCTCCAACCTGCACATTTTCCCCATGTTCAGCTCCTGGTAAATCCAGTGATCACCGCTGAATCCTCTGTGTGTCTGACCCTCCACTCCAGCGGGCAGACACAGCATGGGAGGGAATCCAAGTTGTATTAGATTCACACTGGTTTGCTTCACAATGGAAACCCACTGTGCAAACTTGCATGGGAAATTCCAGGTTTGCTCTCCCTTCCCTGTGAAACATTTTTCGAGGGGATTGCACAAAACAAGGGCCGGTTCTTTGAGTGTCTCAAGTCGAGAAAAAAGAAAAAGAGAGGGGAAAAAAAAAAGTAATAAAATCCCAAGACTTGACAGGTCCATCTTGGTAGAAGAAAGCCTTTCTCACCTTGGCACACTCCACTTTGGCACACTCAGCTCCCTGGCAGGTGACTTGCCCCTCCTGGCACACGCAGAAGTCACAGCGGGTGCTGTTCCACATCTCTCCGTGGTACCTGATGGTGCCACTGTCCAAGCAGCTCCCTTGGGAAGACACACACTCCTCACAGCACTTCCCGGGGCGCTGCACCTTGTTCTGCCCCTAAAAACATCACCCAGCAGTGAGCAGGGCTCTCTGAAGCCCTTGGCACTGCAGAAGGTGCAGCTGGGGAATCAGAGGTGGGTGATTTCTCAGCACCTCCTCACAGGTGACAGAGCCACAGGTCTCCCTCAGACATCTGACTTCCCCTCCCTGACACACACACGCAGTGCAGGCATTTTTTTTCCACTGCTCCCCATGCTGTTGAAAAAGAACACAGATACAGTTGTTAAACACACTTGGAAAACAACTGAATTCCTTCCAGAAGCCTGAGCTGCTTATCAAATATGACGGCTCCCTCTGCATGTCTGTATCAGATAATAAACTTTTCTTTAAAAATGCTGATCACTACCTGCTCACTAAACAGGAAGAAGAGGAACTGAGGTCTACATGAGACTGTGGGTTTGTACTTCTCATGAATTGCAAGCTAGTGGCATTGGGGAGGCCTGAACTATTATTATTAGCCAAAAAAAAAATCATTGACAGAAAATCCCACATACATACATTCATTAAATAATGCATTCCATTAATCCCAGATGACACAATGAAAGCTATAAATACTTTGACCACCAGTGCTTTCTGCTTTCCTCCTTCAAAGCAAGTGTGAAAAGAAATTTTGCCCAGCAAACTTCCTTTCTGTTGGCCAGCAAATTCTTATCAAGTCCTGATTTCTTTCAACTCTCCTGCCTTTCCAAGAGGGAAGAACGCAGCATTTGTACTAAACTATCAGTGCTGGCAGAAAATCAGAGGCTGGGCAGAAGGGAAAGAGAGATAATGCCAAAAATTGCGAGTGGTTTTGGTGTGGTTTGTCACAAGTCACCTGGAATGTTCTTCCTGACACCGAGCAGGGCTTTGGGACACATTCTGGGCAGCATTTTCCAGGAGACAGAACCATGACTTCCTCCTAAACAGAAGGCAGAAACAAGGAAAAGAAAGCATGAGCAGCTAATGTGGGGGTCAGCATCAGTGCTTGGAATTCCAGGCATTTAGCATCCATAGGATAACCCACTGCCACTTGGGGCTTCATTTTGGCCCGAAAAGCAGCAGAAGAGCAGAGTAAAGAGCCTGAAAGATGTTTTCTCCACCTCATTTTCTGGGCTTATTTAGATGGCAGCTGAGGTCTGAATACACAGAGAGATGCAGATAAATTCATACACATGACATAAAGTGCTTATATTCAGGCATACAGATATACAGAGGAAAAAATAAATATACAGCTATGCAGGGAAGCACAATAAAGCAAGAGATGGATGGGAGAAGTTTTTTTCTGGAATTGCCACATTTTGAGGTTTCGAAGGTGTGATTTACACTCACCACCTCTCAGACATCTGCACTGTTTTAGTTAAATCCATCCATACTGTCTGTGCAGATGCTAAATTATGCTTAAAACTGGATTTTTCTAATTTCAATTGTTTTACGACGGATTTAAATCATGTTGGAAAAGGCTGGCACTTCACATCAATATTACTTTTCCTGCATGCCCCAACCATCCAAAGTCTGTCTAATTCCACTGCTCCCAGTCCATGTACATCCAACAGCTGGGAACAGCACTGTCCACCAGCACCTCCCTCCACTCACGCCAGGATGATCAGAAGACAGACTGGTGGACTGGAATTAGAGTAGAAATGCCAAGCACCACCATCTCATTTTCTTCGTTAGTCAAATCCTGAGCTTTCAAAGAAAGAGGGGGAGACTTTGTACAAAAGTCACCAAGGACAGGTTTCCCAGCAGAGTTCAAAGACCTTTTTTGTGTATTTTGGTGGCATGCAACAGGAATTTTTGGCATTCTTCTCCCTCAGCACCTAGGGAAGAGCAAAGTTATCTGAAAGATGGAAGATGAGAGTTTAATCCTGGGAGAATTTTTGTCTTGGCTTTTGATGGAGTGGAGAAGGAAGGAAGGGACAGAGATAAAGGCCCATGCAAGAAAATGTTAGGTTTGATTGAGATCAGAACAGGTTCCTTGCACATCCTGCTAATGTCCCTTCCACCGAGAAATGTCCTTGGTAGGAAGTATCTGGAACACCATCAGAATTGGCTTTCTGCTGCATTAACTTGGCTGCTGCCAGCCAGTTACTCTCAAATACATCACAGCAACGACACAGTCACTCCTGATTCCATAAATTAGATCCTAATGATTAGCTGATTAAACATTAGTGCAATGGCTCAGCAGGTAACGCCAGTCCATTTGGAGCGGGAAAGGAGGGAACTAAAGCAGGCATAAATTTGTTTTAATGCAGAGTACTTAGTAAATGAATACTAATGGAATATCTCAGGACAAAGCAAAACACAATTAGCGCACACACACACACACACAAACAGGTGGGGTTTCTTCGAGCCAAAAAAAAAAAAAAAAAGTGTTAATTGTCCAAACATCTGGTCCAGTTAAAGAAAGCAGTTTATGAGTGCTGCTTTTGATTTTCTCAGTGAAGAGCTCTCAGTCAGGGGGCTTCTGGATTCATCACTGCAGCGTGGTAATAGACTTAAAATACTGGGAAAATGGCAGACCCTAAAAACATAAAGTCAAGGTCAAAGACAAGCATTTCCAGGCATGCTGTTGCAAAGGAGTACACCAAGGGGCCCAAAAGCAGGGTACAATGGGCCCAATGAAAAAGATCCAAAGAGCACAGTCACACCCTTCAACATTTCCTATACAATAACAAGAATTCCAAAAATTGAGTGATTTGCCCAGAGTTTGGAGCACGGTGTACAGTTTGCTGCCTTTACTAAAACTGTGTGAACACTTTGTAGAGTCCTTTAGGGTTTTGGCTGTGTTGATCCCTGCATAAATGCTAAAAACTCATCACTTGTCCACAGCAAAAACCTTGGAAACAGCAATGTCCCTCTTCTCCTGACTGGACTAAAACCATGAGCTTGCCTAACTCCTCTTCCCAGTTTTGTTGTTTTCTAAACACAAACATACAGAAGGAATACTGCTCTGCGACTTTTCTTCTGGCTCAAGTTGCCTTGTATTTCTGAACTCCTGAAAGCAAAAGGGGAATTTCATCCACACCTGACTACTCTCAAATGCATTTCTACAGTTCTTGTACCAAAAAAAAAAAAAAAAGTTACAAGACCTGCAAATCAAACTTTGCAGCTGCAAACCAAACAGGGAAATTCATGAAGATAAACCCCATTATTAATCTTGTGTTTTCATTCCTTCGCTCAACAGAAATAAGACCACTTCCTGACCAACTCCAGATCATTTTTTGGAGTAGAAAACAAAAAGCAGTTTCTTTAGACAGAATTTGTGCTTAATTAACCAGCAAAGGGATGATAAAAATAAAATGCTGGGGAAAGAAGGTACTAGGGAAGACACACACAGGCTTCACCATCACTCCATACCATTTCTGCAGGTCAAACATCTCTTTTCCAAATCACCCCCTTGCTGCCCAGAAGCTTTACTTGCTGATTGGTCCCCAGCATGAGAAATGCACACTGCCCACGGAAAAGGAGGTGTTGAGGAACATTCCTAGAAGGCTGGAGGGTCCTGACCTGGCTGCAGAGCAGAGGCTGGCAGGAAGCTGTGGAGCACTGGGTTGCACCATCCCTGCAGACACATCTGGAGCATCGACCCAGGCTCCAGCCCTCGCCATCCTGGAACATGTGGCCATCGAAGGAGCAAGGCTCTAAGGGACAGGAAAACAAGGGAGAAGTTTCTTTTCCAACGCCCTTTAGTCCCTTTCTGTCACCCAGAATTAAAACACGGCTTTTGTGCAGCTCAGAATTCAAAATTGCAGTTGGTCAAAGCAGGTTAAGAGGGCAACAATTCCACCAGTTTCCAAAGGGCTTGTGGATTAGGAGCTCTGGGTACACTTCTCCCACTGGGACTCCAAAAGAAAAGGTGTCCAACAGCTGAAGAAGCATTTTTGGAACTTGCAGTCCAAATGCATAAGAAATAGCTGAGGTTTTTTCCCAATTTTAGTCTCCAAAATGAGGAGCTATTAGGCACATCTGCTCACTGCTTAAAGCATGCCCCCACCTCTTGGCCCATGGGTGAAGCCATTAAAAACATAAATATGGCAGCAGGACAGAAAGGGAATTACAAGACATGCTTGCCTCCAGCATCTTCCCAACAAAACTGAACAAGAGAAGAAAAGCTTTCCAGCTGTGGGGCTAAAAAGAGGTTCTGAGCTCAGACCAATGGAACCAGACAGTACTCACCACCATGGCCCACACATTTGGGACAGCAGGAGCCCTGGGCAGCATCCTGCATCTCCCCTTGTCCACAGGTGAGGGCTGGGCAGGTCCTGGGGCTGCAGGTCACCTTCCCATGGGCACAGGAGCACCGGACACATCCTGAGCTGGCCCACTCCGTACCGTGCTGCACACAACACAACCAAGGGCACAGAAAGCACAGTGAGGCCTGGAAAGAAGTCTCGTCCCTTTTTGAGTTCCTCCTCTCTCAAGGATGAGACTTGGCACTGATAAAAAAAGTGGCTTTCTGACCACTTGGCAGTGGAATTGGGATGCGAAATGTGATTGTAGGTACAAATATGTCCGTATCCTTCTTGTGGGGATGCCTACCCAAAGAACAGGCTCAGAAGGAGCCAAAAGACAAAAGCTGCAGCAAGAGAACAGCACAGGAAAATGCAGAAATAGCACAAGAAGAAATATAATGTATTATGATAAAACATGGTATCACCAAATCACAGGCACAAAGAAACATGAGAAGAGGATAGGTGTGGTACCCCTCCTGTTCCAGTTTTTGTTTAGCTTGTACCAGCTTCGTGCTGGCCATGCCTCATGCTGGAACAGAGGGTTACAACACCCATCTCAGGTGTGGAGAGTACAGCCCACATATGCAGATATGTCTGGGCATTTTAGCATATTTCTTGAGATTTGGGCCTGACTTGCCTCTTGTCAAACAAAAAAGTCTGTAAGAGACCACACACAGGACTTGAGTTTGCTGTTAAGCCATTTTTCCACATTTGCCAGTTGTTTGACATGATTCATTAGCTACTACCCGTGAATCTTGATTTTTTTCTTATCTCCAGACACTTACTCTGATTATTTTGGCCTTTCAGCCCCCCTAGGTGAAACCACATCTCAGAACCTGCTTCTTGAATAATTCAGGATTACAGAATACAGAACCCAGGTGGCAGAGCAGCAATCAATCTCCAGCAGCATTGAAGGCTGCTGAGAGGAAAGCCCTCTCTGAGCACAGCTAATATGTCAAGTTCACTGTGCTTTGCTCCCCTCCTGACGTTACTGCACTGTCTCAGTCATCCACAGAAACAGCAAAGGGAAGGAACAAAGTGGGGAAATTTCTCCCATTAAGCCGTGCAGGATACACAATTGCTCAGCGACACGTTCTCTTTCTGCAAACCCTGCTGACCAAACTCCTGCTAAATTCCACTCTCTGACAGTGACAGGATATAAATGCAATGATCTGTCCTTCCCCTGCACACCAGCTCGGCATCCTCCACTGGCTGAAACAAGCAGGGAGCTGAAAACAGGTAAGGATTGTCCCCTGCTGAGGAACTGGACAGAGCACTCACGCTGTGGATCTGTCCTTCGTGCTGGCAAAATCCTTCGGCTTGGGAGGCACACTCGGGGCAGCACTTGTTGGAGGCTATTTGGAGCACTTCTCCCTAAAAAGAGACAGGATTCCAATGAACAGCTGACATCAAACAGGGACTTTAAAATGACAGGGAAGCCACAAGGCCTCGCTGGACCTGGTGCTCTCAGTTGAGGAAGGAAAAGTTTCAAGTGAAATACAGAATGCTGCTACACCACATCCCCTTGCTGAGAGGTGGCACAGCACTTGGTGTGTTTGACATTTTACCCTCAAAATAACAGCAGAATTTACACCCCCAAGAGTACAGCTGGGAATTCTTCAGCTGAACCAGTTTTCAAAGAATAGAAAATACTTGTTCAAGACAAAACTCATGATTCTTCACTGAAAGGCCACTGAGAAACATGGGACAGACGTTGCTGAAATAAGATCAGCAATATCTGCATAAATGTCATAATGAGCAGATAAGAAATAAACCATGGAGAGGGATGGTGATTTATGACTTTGCTTTTCTGTTGGTGGTTTAACCTTGAAGCATGAAAGGATTTTTTTCTTCTGAGATCGTTGGTGACCCTTTTCAATGTTTAAATGACCAGATGTTTTTAGAACACTTAAACATTTTGTCTTGAAGATTGCCCATGTCAAGGAGTCACACAGATTTGTTTCACACTATAAACCTATTTGCCTTTATAAGCTTTAAAGTTGCCACCTTTTCATTTATCTGATTTTTATCATTTTATCTAGTGCACTCATTATTAGGTGTGCCATGACAGCACTTGAATTCCCTCCACTTTAGCACAAAAATTCCTACTAGTTCAGACTAGCTTTAATCAATACACAGCAATAATAATGGGGACAACCAGTAAGAATCAGAATTATTTCATCATTAGTGCTGTCATATTGGGAAACATTTTAACCTGCTTCACAAAGCCATATAATTATACTGACAGCCTCTTTAAAACACTCATTTTCACTGCTATTTGTGCACTCTACCCCAGCAATCCAGATGTTAATGCAAGACCAATTCCATGGCCAATTAACGAAGACCCAGACAAAGACAAGCAGGAGACAACGAAAGCTCAGCAACCATCACGAGGAAGAAGAAACGGGAAGACAGACAATCTCAGCTCTGTTGTTGCTCAGCAGAGTGGAAAGTGCCCATCTGCATCTTCCAGGGAGCCCCAGCCCCACCTCCAAAGGAAAGGGGACTGGAAGCTGGGCTCATGCTGGGAGGTTCGAGCCCAGTTCAGGGGCTTCCTTTGGGATCAAGCTGCTCCAACACCCGGCCTCTGAACAGGACAAAGGCTTCACACACCACGTGTTTTCACTCCAAGGAGGAGTGCAAGGACACAAGAGCCTGTGCCTGGCTCTGGGCAGCCACAGGCATTCACCCCTTACCTTCTGGAAGTCACACTGAGGGGCTTTGCAGACTGTAGGCTCACAGGTGACAACACTGCTCTGGCATCGGCAGTCTTGGCAAGAATCTGGCTTCCAGAACGTGTTATTCTGCAAATAAAGTTGGAAACGAGACCCATGCAACACAAGGCACATCCTGTTTTAACAAGTCTCGAATAGCTCCACAGAGACAGACTGCAACAGAGCCCCCCTACCTCCCACACACTTTTCAGGCCCAAGGTTGGCACTTTTCACTCAACAGCTTCCAACACACAGCTGAAAGACAAGGCCATGCACGGCCAATAATCAGCTCCAACAGCAAGATAACCCAACCTCCAGGAACTCCAGGTGAGCGCAACACCTCTGGAAAACTTCCCTGTAATCAGGTCCAGACAGTCCACGCTGCAGGTTGATCCCAGGCTGTGCTGAGGGAGCAGAGGTGGCTTTGAGGCAAACCTGCTCCTGGACACATGGCCAGGTACGAACAGGCTCTACCTGGGCACGTTCATTCCAAAACGCCACGAGGCAGACTCTGGCCAAGCAGAGAGGCTGACAGACCTGGAAAGAGCTGTCACCACTGCCCGATCAGCGCACCCAGCTGGAACACCCACAGCTAATTCACAAGGGTTTACACCACCCATGCTTGACCACCTTCCATTCCCTCCACGCTGAGGTCATGATCCCATGCTGCTGCCACAAGGAAATGGGAAGAGGAGGATCAGTTTCTTACCTGAAACACTGTTTTCAGCTAGACAGTCCCTGCCCCTGTTGTACAGACAAACACTGGGCCAAACTGACACTGCATAGGATGTTTTCCTGGGTGGGATGGACAGCCCCTCTCCCGGCGATCGAGCCTGGTTTTTAGTGGATTTGCAAGACCAGACCTTGCTGCTCCTTTACACCACATCCTGATTTGCTTCAATTTACTCACAGTGCAAAGTACGACTTGGGCAAATTAAGCTATGGAAGGATGATTAACAGTTGACTGCCGTGAGCACATTTACAGCTAACTACTAAAACTGTTAAGCATAATGATAAAATACTGAAATGTGCCTTAAAGGCCCATTAGGCCGCTTAATGAGAGAAAAAGTATGCTGAAAAACCAGGCCACTTGCTCAGGCACTTCTGTCTGGTGTTGGATCAAGAGTGGCAATCTGCAAATAGTGGGACAGCCAAAAATGCTGCAAAAAAAAAAAAAAAATCCTTGTGTCCCTCCCCTGCTTTCCAAAAGCATTTCTGCCTCATCAAACTGTGCTCCTCTCTGTGGCAAAGGCCATATATGCATTGCAAACCCTCCAGCAGCTCAGAAACTTAGGGGGAGTCTCTCTTGATGGAATGACAGTGGCAATGCTGACCTTAGAAGGTGCACAGCCCCTGGGGGTAAGGCACCAGCAAGGCAAAGAGGGACGGTAATTCCTGCTCAGGAACACAGCTGGTTCTCCCCTCATTCACACACGGCTGCAGCTGCAGGACAGAAACCCTGACATCACCTCTGCCAGAAGATTTATGGTGCAGTTAGAGAAGAAATGAAGGTTAAGGGATGTGTGTGCCGAGCTCTAGCTAACACACACATCGGAGTTAACTCATCCCGCCAGCTTCAGCAGCGCTCTGTATTTGAAAGCTGGCAGCTCCCTGCAGGGAAGGCAGCCACGGGGTAACCAGGAGTGGGAAGGGAGGGGGCAGGCTTAGTGCCCCATCTCTTGGTTCTCCTAAACCTTCACCTCTGACCTCTCATGCTTATTAAAATTTTAAAAAAAAGGAAAATAATTTCCACAGTGGAATAATAACCAAAGGACTCTCACGGCACAAGGTCAGCACAGAGCCACGCTTACTCACATTTTGAGACTTAAGTGCTCAGGTTTGTGGTAAGAAAAACCCTCTTTGCTCTTCTTCCTCTCCTGGTTTCCATCATAGGCGAAGCAGGCTGGGTCCTGTCAAATCAGCTGCTTCTAAATTCCTTTTGCCAGGTACCAGATCAAAACCGACACTTCTCTGCAGAGTTTTAAAAATTCATGACCCAGTTAATGGTCAGGAAACAACCACCTGATTTGCTGGGATATGAGAGTTCCAAGCACCTCACAGGTCTCAGTGTCCAGGTCTTTGGAGAATTCAACATTAGCTTAAGGTTCCTGGCAATGGACCTAAAGTCCAATTTGGAAAGTCTGGATCCCACCTATCTGACCTGTTGTGTGGCTTTGTTAGTGCTCACCTAGCATATACAAGGACACTTCAGAGCTTCCAGGCAATACAGTTCTAAACATAAAGCAAGACTTTTCAGTACACTTAAAGAACTGCTGGAAATGACCTGACGCCTTCTCCAAGGCTCTGCACCTCAGTGGACAAATTATCTGCTGCGATCTAAGTGCTGGATTCCAATCCTGTTGAGGGTGTATTTTTATCCATGACAACTTAAGGGGCTTTTTCCTTACAAGTACTAATATAATTAACAGTATAAATAATGAAATACCATGCAGAGAGTGCTTTGAAGACGGAAAGCACTCCTTAAACACCAAGTAGTGCCATTATAATTTATTAATTCTCTGCATTTCCCTACATCAAAAGAAGAAATGATAGCTAATTCAACTTAATTTCAAAACACCAAGCAGCAAGGAGAGATACATCTGCATTACTTGGGCCAGTCTGCAGAACAGGAGCCAAAAGAACAAGAAATGTTCACAAGCCTTTCGAGCCTGCAGACACGCAGACCGAGACAAAATGAGATAAAACTGGAGACACAGGAGCACAGTGTGAGCATGTGATGAGTTTAGAGAATACTGATGAGGATTTAGAAAAAGGCAGGGAAGAAAAAGATAAAAGAAGGAGGCAAGAACACAACAAGCAGCAAAAGCTAAGAAAGAGCTGAAGAGACAAAGAGCAGACATGGAGCAAAGGGAGCCCAGAGCAGCTGTGAGTGCTCCTGGTTTGCTGCTGTCACCCTGTCACATTAACCAGAGCACAGAAAGACCTAAATCTCTTGGACCACTGCTTTTGCAACTGGCCATCATAACTTCAGACAGCTGCACCTGTCCCTCCTCTACCTCAGCAAAAGAAAAAACAACCCGCCCAACAAATCAAAAATAACCAGTCTGCTATTAATATGTGAAAAGCTTCAGTAATTTAATCAGGTGCTATTTAGCATGGGATATCATCACCCCAGATAACACTCTGTGTGCTATTCTGGCGCAGCAACTGGGGAAATAAGAAGCATACAACAGCTGGTTTGTGTCCCCTTTCCAGCCCTTATGGCTTCCTGAAAATATCCAGTCCATCCCTAAAATGTCACTGCATGCTGGAGTGTCCTCTGCAGCACGCAGGACCTGCAAAGCCGGTCACTGGGATGGCGGCATTGCTGCAATTGCTAAGCAGGGTGAAGCCAGCCGAGCACAGCTGCAGCCTTCCTATCAACCAGGGACCGAGCTGCAGATTTGAAGCGTCACACCAAAAACCAGGGGGTTGTTGCTCATCCTGTACCCCACTAGCCTCCTGATGCTGATGAGGGATCTGGAACACCTCTCTCGTGAGGAGAGACGGCAGGAGCTGGGGCTGGTTAGCCTGGAGAAGACTGAGAGGGAATCTCATCAATCCATACAAATATCTCCAAGGTGTGTTAATAGGATGATTCCAGACTTTTTGGTGTACCCAGTGGCAGGACATAATGTAAGAAGTAACAGCCATAAACTAAAACACAAGGAGTTCCCCTTTAACTTGAGGAACAACTTCTTTCCATGAGGGTGGCAGAGCACTGGAACAGCTGCCCAGGGACCAAAGTCACCTGGACTCATTCCTGTGTCACCTGCTCCCGGTGACTCTGCCTTGGCTGGGGGGCTGCACTGGGTGATGTGCAGAGCTCCTTTCCAACCCCAGCTATTCTGGGATCCTGTGATTAACCCTCCAAGAGGCTGCTCTGTCCCCACACTGCCGAACTCGGGGGAGCTGGCGGGGGGACTCACACCACAGGGAGAAACCCCAAGGGAGCTCCACGTCGGAGTGCCAGCCCTGATTTACCTCCCAAGTCGCTCCTGCGCCAGAGACAACTGAGAAAAGGCAGGGATCGGGTGTCTCAGAGGAGGAATTCCAGGCCGCTTTGTTGAAATCGCAGGCAGAGCCCGGAGCAATTACACTTTTGGTAACAATTACCAGCATCTTCCACCGGCTGCCAGGCGAGGAGCCTTGGCAGCCCCGCAGCCCAGCTTTCATCTGTCATTTCCACTCCAATTCCTTGACAATGCCAGGCAATTGGCAGGAGAAGCCTAAACGAGGGGGAAGCAGAGAGAGCACTGCACAGTCCGTGGGGATACCCATTAATGGAGCGATGAGGAGATGAAAGTAATTCAGAGACACATAAAGGATTCCCAGTGTCCTTTTGGTTTGGATCTGATGTTTTATCTTCGGCAATGGGGAGCTGTTGCTCTGCTGAGTGTGTTTTCAGATCTGGTATTTGCTGGCATATAATAGAAACTCCTTGACAAGGGGGTTTTTATGGGCTCATTCCAGCATGCCCACAATCAGAGAACAACACGGGGACGACTCGGCTTGGAAATCAAATGGAAATTCAGCTCGCCTCAGTGGGGACAGCTTTAGTCCTACAGTCCTAGGAGAGTACAGAGCAGTTAAGGCAAAGTGCAGGGCTTGATTAACAACGCAGCAACATGAACACGCTGTTCCAGGAATTGGGAACTAGCTCTCCCCTTCTTCCAGTCAGGGAATTAAGAAGTTACATAAAGTAAAACAAGGTACTCTTTTCACAGTTCAACAGTCTGCTGCATTTCCAACTGTTAAAAGTCTTTCACTAGTTGTAGCAGCCTTACAAAAATCAAGAGTCTAAAAATAACATTACCCAGATGTTTCAGGGATATGATATTCCAAAGTATTCTTCAAATATATAGGTGTTGCTGTAATCTTCATCCTATCTTTCACACACACACAGACACAGAAGCCAGGAAGGGGCCCAAATTAACCAAATGCACTGAGAAAACAGGGTAGAGGGAGTAAAACTGTGGTTTCAAATCACTGGTTCTAACCAGGATTTAAAAGAGCACACAGAGATCTTCGTTCAGACCAACAGGCCACTATTTTGAGAGCAGCAGTGTTCCTTTAAAAAGCTTAATGCCTTTCGGTTTGTCACGATTAGATTCACCGAAAACAACTTGCAGCTTCTTTGTAAACTTTCTTCTCACATTAAATCGATCTATGAACGGACCTGGTGAATGACTGATAGCAAAAACAATGACTATTTTCTCCCATTTTCTCGTGCTGCAGATTTTTTCCATGCCCAGTTGTGTGTTTTGATGAACGGCACACACCAGAAATTCTCCTCAGCATCCAGGAATAACATTTGGGGTCCAACTGCTGGTTTTTCTCCCCTTTGCCCAAGTAGTTCCTAACCTGCCAACTGGCAGATTTCTAACATCCTCCCCGCAGATGACTTCTGAATGGATCTCAAACTGCTAATGGATGTCAAACCCGGAGTGCTTGATTGAACAGATGTGGAAAAGAAGGGAGGCGAGGGATTAATTTACTCTAAGGTAGAACACAGCTTTAATGATAGCACTTATTACAATATAATGGCTATTTCTGGAGCAGCAGGGGCACCCATCTCTGCCGTGCGATGCTCTGGATGCAGGTGAACCCATGGCAAAGCACCAACCAGGTGATGCTCAGCCCCCTCCAAATGATGCTGCTTGATCAAAACTTGAACCTGGGAGAGCCACCAAGACATCAGCAATCAACAGCAAGTGACAGATGTGTCAAATGATGAAGTGAGACTGCCAGCAGGACATGAAATTTCAATTAAAAATGCAGGTTATGGTGGGCCAAATGCTTTCACATTGACTGCATCTAAGCCAGGGCAGAGTGGACAAGACAGACTAAGGAATTACACACCTCGAATCCTACTATTGACACCGTGGGTCCAAGCACAGTAATCTCCCAGAAAATACAGCCCTTTATGTCCTTATCTTCCATCTCAGCTCCCTGGGCAGCAGATTAATGAACTGGTTCTCTCTTCCCCTCCAAAGGGAAAGAGGATCCCTGCACAGCCATTAATCTTGGAGAACAAAGGCTTCATTACCGAGCAGAAATGATGAAGAACAGCCTGTGGAATAAGGAAACGTGCAGACTGTCCTCATGTTCTCCAGTATTGTTTCCCATATTGCTCTGGTTCACTGGGAGCTGTTGAGATTCAACAAGGTGACAACCTTATGCCCAAAACTAAATGGAAATACTGGCAGCAGAAGGTGGGTAACACCTCAGTGCTTGACTCAAGCACAGGCTCCTTGCTGCCTTCTGCTACAAATAATTCAATTAATTGACTCTACTACACAGAAACTACAGGCCCAAAACCAAAATTAGGTTTAAAATATCCTGAAAAGGGCAAAGATGACATATGGATTTGTGTGCTTCAGCATTGTGAAGTGTGATCAAGAGGGACAGCGTGAGGGGAAGGAGAGGAGAAGTTAAGCAGCACAGTCCTTGGCATTCACTGGGTCACACTTTTAAAAATGATGATTTTTTTACAGTGACAACAAAATCACACCAAACAACTGAAGAGAACTATGGCTAATTACCCCCCCCACTCTATGAAAGAAGGAATGCCAGGGGTACAAAAGCTTATTCTGTTCAAGAGCGGTGAGCAGACCGAGGGAGAAGAGGCAAAACCTGTAGAATAACAACAACAGGGAAGTAGCTGTGGCCAGAAGGCGCAGTGGAGGAAAAAGCAACTCCAGGGCTGGAAAGGGTGGTCAGATGGATCACAAACCATTGCTTTTCAGAGAAGAAGGCCTAAGAAACAGCTGTGTGAGACATTTAAACTGCCTCCTGTGAGGCAGATAAAAGATGAACAGAGAAACAGGGCATGGCTTGGCTTCAGCAGGAGAAGTACCAGTCTATTAATTAGCATGATTGGCCATCAGTCAGAAATAAATAATAATATCCATTGGTAAGTGGCGGCATTAGGCAGGAAACAAATTGCACGTGTCTCTGAGTGCATGCTGGAACAGTTCCTTCTGCTTTCATTATTCAGAAGCAGTGCGTGAAAGGTCATGGCAAAAAAAAATGATTTAAAATTAAAGCCCTGTAATCCTATCGAAAGTATATTTATTTTTTCAATGCATAGCACCATGACTCTGTGACCTGATTTCCAATACAGTGCCAGGGAGATGTCAGGAGTTGCTCTGAAAGTAACCATGATCCATACTTAGAGCATCTCTGCAATTTGTTCCCTTTACCACAGTTCCTTTTCTATAAAAAAACTTGATTTTACAAAATTTCACTGTCCACAGGAGAAGCAAGCTCAGGGACAAAGATTACCATAACCTCTACAGCTCCTGCACATGAATTTTTGTCTCTCACCCCTGTCTCAGTACTTAACATCTCTCTCAGAATAAATCTGCTGTTAAAAGCTCAGAACAATTTACACGGCAAGCCCATAATGGGGGCTGGAGCAGCAATGGTAGGAGGGAGCACATGCCTAAGCACTTATTTAGACTCTTGAAAACAGGCTGGGGGGTTCCTAAATCTCTCCAATGCTCATCGTTTTTAAAAGGGACAGTTTTATATCAAGGCACTTGGCTCCTTCACTGTAGTGATGTCTTAATCTACAGAAGCTGCTCCATGAAATATTTAGCACAGGCAAAACATATGCATCCCTTAAGTTCAGGATGAGGAAGAAAATGCATCTTCCCTCCATCCTCAGGCAGCAAGAACGGGCTGGGTGTTACAGTAATTGACACCTGAGAACGTGTTTTTGTTAGCCATTTTAATTCTTCATCTTTAATAGGCTTGCATGAGCGCTTGGCAATGCGTTTTTCAAAACACATCCCCGGCGTACACGAAGCATCAGGCATCACTGTCCGCACGGATTCAGCGAGAGGAGAATCCCACACAGAGCTCCCCTCACATCCCTCTCCACGCTGTGGATATTTGCCAGGCTGAAGATTGCCGGCTGACACGGTGTGAGCCAATTCCTGTCAGGCTACTTCACGCTTGGTTAGAAATAATTGCTGCCTCATTACAAATTTAATCATGACACTGGGATATGGCAGAACTCTTCCTTGCCATCTCCTTCTCTTCCTTCTTAAAGAAGATGTGAAACAGAATAACCATTATGCAGCCTAGGCATTTTTTTTCCTCCTCAAAGAAGGAAATCCCATTTTCCAAGACTTTGTTCATGTACTTTCTACATGGCTTAAGAAACATCTCATGACGCTTTTAACTCCAGGTTCCTGCAGGATCCTAGGGGTTTTTTCTTCATCTACTTTGAGAAGGTCTCAAAGTAGAACAGTCCCACACTTGAGGGCTTGCCTGTACCCTAAAAGATTCACAGCTCCCCTGAAGAATGCAGAGATTTAGGAAAAGTGGCACAGGAAACACTCTTGAGGGAAGTATCCTCTCTACTGAATGGGTTAGGAATGAAAAGTCCAGGATGGAGAGGTTCCCCTGTAACACAGCTGTGAAACTTGAGAGATTATTCCACACTTTCCTCACCTTCACTCCCACTTGTGCCATGAATGTAGCTGACGCAATCACCAGCCTGGCACCTTCCTGGAGCTACAGAAATCCCACACCAGGGAAGAACGGGACCTATCGGATGGCAGGGATCAACTCAGTTCTAAGGAAGAAGCCCTCCAAAGCAAAAGCAGGTTAATCCCTTTTGCTGCACAAGACCTAATTTCCAAGAACATTGCAGCAAAGCACACAGGAACATTCCCAGAACTACAAGTACTTAGCGCAGCTCCAATCACGATCCTGGTTTCAGTACACTCATCTCTCCTGAAGATCTTGGTGATGGGAATTCCCAGCAGCAAGGCCTCCGTGCTTCCAATACTTTCAAGTGTCTCTCTGCCTGTTACTCTCTGTGCTTTCAAAACCAGCAGCATGTAAATAAAGCACAACTTGATAACAAAAAAGGGTAGGGGATTTAGAAAAATACTCCATTGTATTTTTCCTTCCTCTCTTTCCCCCCTTTTTTTTTCCCCTCAGCAAAATAAAAAAAAAAAAAAACAAGCTGGGAGATTGGAGACTACCGAATTAACTTTCTTCCCTGCATGGCTCTTCTACTCCTCTGCACTGGCACACTTCCCAGAGGTCTGTGCACAACAGGGTGGATGGATGGCTTTTCCAAACACCTGCATCCATCATTTGATTTGACCTCCAGAGGCCACATTCTTCCCTGCATCTTTAGTTACTTTTATCTTAAAAAGAAAAATGGAAAGTAATATGGGTGACCAGAGTGAAGCTGGCACCCTCCCTTCCTGCCTGCAGGGAAACAACCGTGACACCCTGGGTCAGTGGTGCCTGGATCAGCCACAGCTCCCGGACTGCACCAACCCAGGGGAGAGCACGCCCCAAATCACAGCCTTCACCTTGTGCCTGATGTTTCCCACTCAGGGCCATGAGGAATGTTGTTTCAGCCTCTGGAAAGAAACTGCCATAATGTGCAGTCCTGGCGAGACAGCCCATTTTTCAGGAGCTTGGGAACATGCAGTATTTCAGGGCTCTTTTTCTACACTGCAGTAAATATTGTGCTTTAAATCCACTTGACAGCTGTTTAAGTCCTGCTAGGAATCCAACCTTCAGGTTCTGGGACCTGAACTACAGCTCTGCCTGCATCACCCTTGGAAGTGTTTAAAGCCAGGCAGGATAAGGCTTGGAGCAATCTGGTCTAGTGGAAGGTGCTCTCCCCATGGCAGGGGGCTGAAAATGGGTGAGCTTTAGGTCATCTATGTCATTTATGACTGCTCTTTCTAGGAATACACAGAAGTCCTTGCACAAGGAAACGTTGAACAGAGGACATGCAGTGACAGACGAGTGGGAAGCATCTGCATTATCACCTTCCAGGACGAATGTGCTAAAATAGCAGCTAAACCCAGAGGGAATTGCAGCCATCCAGCATCCTCTCCTCAAAACATGCACCAGAGAGCTTTACATTGAGGGGAGACTCCTAAAAACACAGAGGAGAGCAAGCCTGCAACTCTTTTTAACACAGCACACTAAAAATCCTCCAGCTTCCCCTCACTTTCAAGAGGCCAGTGAAAGATGCTTGACGAAAGCCTCGAGGTGGCCAGGGCTCCCCCTGCAAAAGCAGATTGCTCCAGGGAAATCCCAAATTCCCCAGCCCACACCAGCTCCCACCAGGCTGAGATATTGAGACAGCCAAGACACGCTGTTCTTGGAAATGAGGATGTACAAAGGCAGAAAAAATTGCTTAACCCCTTATTAAGCTGCACAACTTTCCCGCCCCACGATGAAGAACAGAGAGAGGCAGAATTTCGGAGCCTAGCTCCGAGCACGCTTGACTTGACAACAAGCCAACACATGGATTTTTTTCCTACCCTTCCCTGGATGATTAACCTGGGCACCACTCCCACCTCTGCAGACTGAGTACACCGAGACTGAAGTGCCCATGAGCTACGTGCACAAGTCCTATCCTGTCCACCCCCAGCGTCCCCACCCCATCATTTGCACTGGAAAAACAGAGGTTTATAACAAAAGAGAGTTTGCCTCTCAGGGAAGAGGATTAGCTACCCCACTTGAGCTTTTGTAGCAAGCTTATCCAGACCTTGTCACAGCTGCATTTCCACCTTGGGTCCGCAAGCGTAAGAAAAACATCATGCAGGATGCCCGCAAAAGGATGGGGGTTTTCTCAGGTTGCCGTGCTAAAGTGAACATCTCTGGCTCCAAGAGCAAAAAGGAGGAAAACCTGGGGCAGAGGGACAGCAGACGGGCCCCCAGGCTCTCTGCTGGACCGCCAAGCCGTAGCCAGGGGAAAAAAAAAGGGATTTGTACTTCCAATAATCCCCTCCAGCAACATCACCTGCTCGGAGTCATCAACACACGGTTCCCACCACATTGCAGGGGATAAGAAAAGATCACAGAGTCTATCCGAGGCCCAGAGCCCGCTGGGAATGTTAATCCAGCCTCCTGCCCTGACCTCCAGCAGCGCTGCTGCGTGCGCACGGGGCGGCGAACTGAAATGCCCACGCCTGGCAAGGGGCTGGTTCAGGAAAACACAAAGTGCCTTCAGAAAATCCATCATGTCAGGAGTTATTTCCAAATGCTGTCACTACGGGGGAGGGAAGCTCTCTCCACATCTTCCTAGGATGTCCTTCTTTCCTGTCATTTCTCCTTTCTTCTCCCTGATTATTTTTCCATTTCTTGCAGATGTCATTCATTACATTCTTAATATTCAGCCCATTTCACATCATTTATTTTTCCCTACTTGTTTTGGGGGTTGACTCTGCTAATTGCTGTAACTTTCAAAAACTTCACCGGCTTCATCACTGTGACAAAAGAAAAATCCAAATTTTGCCATTGTGTTGCCATCTCATCATTCAAATCTCTTTACAATTTTCAGATTGCAAAGCCTACTTATCTTTCAATATTTAAGTTTTTAAACCTTCAGAGAATGTAAAGAGACTCTGAAAGGAGATGACATTTTATTGTTGCTTTGAAATAGCTCTGAGGAAAAACAGGGTGAAGCATTCCAGTGAACCACCTTGTCTCATAAAAACATTTGTTTCCAAGACCAAACAGTTCAAAGGAAAATCACTTTAGAAATGGACAATTTCTTCATGGACCAGAATGTAAAGTAGACCCAAAGCCTGCCAGTTTTGCTGACCCAAAAACCAAGGACTGCAAGCAATTATTGCTCTGAATGAAGAGACACAGCAGCCAGTGTGACACTAGAAGAAAACCAAAAGCTCACACACCCTTAGGGTAAGAAATAATATCACACTTTCTCTCCAAAACACCTCCTGTGCATGCTATGCCCTAATTTTTAGGTGATCACAAATCCCATCCCAAAGGCTGAGATTTTGATTTGAGCAATGCCAATGTAATGTAAAACAACCTGAATATTTCAGATGGACTGGGCTGGCAAGTCCCTTCCTTCCAGATGTCATTTAAATTTTATAGAGAGGCATAAGAGAAGTGATTTATGCAAGATGGGAGTCCTAGGAGGAGCATCCTGTCACACACAATACTCATACTTTGTCCACTGCTCCAATGTAACAGCAAATTGCACAAATTCCAAGGAAGGAGAGAGCAGGGAACCTCTTGGGAAACTGGCAGAAAAGCAGAGCTTTCAGCTTCTGTTTCAGAAAGCTGTTAATGAATGAGGGCCACTCCTGCTTGGTGACCTTCATCAAACGAGCTGGCAGTGTCAGCTCTACCCCTGCACGGTCACAGGTCTAAATCACATCGGGATACAAGTGTCCCCTTAAACAGCAATTCCAGCACAAGAGACAAACCCCAATGAAATCTTAAGAGGGTGGAGTGATCTTTGATCTCCTCAAAGCGCTTTGATCAGACAGCCAGAAGCAGCTGAAACCTGTGGAAGTTTTGGCTGTGATACGCACTTTGTTAGCAATTTTTAAAAGACAAGTATTCAGCATCAATAATTTGCTAGTGTAGTATAACACAACTTGCTTGATCTCTCCAAAATCTCGGCCTGTAGGAGCCAGGAACATTCGCTGACTTGAGAACCCTGCACGAGCAGGGTGCCCCACCGAAGCCCATCCAAGAGCTGCTAGTTCAGAGAGAATTTATAACAGTGAGCAAAATCAGCTTCCTCGTCAGGGGAAGTATGTCCCGTCTGGAAAAACCTGAGAGCAAGACTGTAAAAAGGAATAAGAGAAGGTGCTCCACAATAAATTCTTTAAAAGGGCCCAGCTAAAGCCAGACAGGTGCCCTTCTGGAAGCCATTTTAGTATCTGCCACTGGGCAATCCAGAAATAAAGCCATGGTTCCTCACTGCTCAAACTCTGCAGTCCAACACAGTCAGCAGAAACCAACCCTGACTGCACTGCTTGATTTTCTTCTTCTCCCAGCAAAATAATTATTCCTGCTGGTGTTCGTCCAGGCAAGGTCTCCTCCCTCTGCATCCGGCTAATGAATCAAAACCAAACCCTGCACTTAACAAAACCCACGCCTGACCCTGCATCAAAGCTGTCCCTTGCCCTGCTTTGATTCTCCTGCAGACAAACAAAATAAAACAAGTCTCTGGTCTCATTTCATCCTCTCCCCCAGGCAAGTTGAACTCTGGTCCTGCTAAGGAGGGGGGCACTAGAATTGCCCTTGTCTAAACATTTGGCTTGTCTCAATTACTCCATCTTTGTATGTTCAGCATTTTACAGACACATGAGCAAGCACAGGCTTCCTCTCCCCCTTTTTCTTGTTACGACTTCATATCTGCTTAAATTCAAGGCGAACAATCCTTCTATTTAGGAGTTAAAGCAGAGTTGCAGGGAAAATGGTGTGTGAAGTGCCTGTTTACATCTCCAGTGAGGAGGGAACCATAATCATCCATCCAGTTGTCACAGGCCTTTGTATCATGCTCAGGCCATTAGGATTTAATTCTTTTACATGATAGCCAACAAGTAATTTACTTGTAGGAACTCGAAATTAGGAGCCCCATGCCAGGCGCGGTTGTGTGAGCTGGAACGTTCATCACGGGCCTTCTCTGTCGGTGCTGAAATGGGCACCGGGAATCCCATCTGCCCGCGGGATCCATCGGAGCGAGTCTCCTGGCAACACCATCTCCTACTGACTGAACCGTGCCCAGCTGCCTGCCGGGTCCCCAGAACCAGCCAGCTCCTCTTCTCCCCACAGAGCCCGTGGTTTAGAGGGGTGAGGAGGTATCCTCCAGGAAAGCGGCTTGCTCTGCAGCAAGCGCTTTGTCCCAAGCCAGGCAGCAATTCCCGGGACTCCGAGGCTGCTTTCTCCTGCATTCATGTGCAAGCAGCTATGGCTTGTTACCTCCCTCCAGGCAGAGCTGGGAAAAAGTAAGACAGAGCCAACAGTAATTTCAGTGTTGCCCAAAGCAGCAAGATGTGTTCCAGTGGCTAACCAGATCCATCAAACCCTGCCAGTCATTCCTCCCCGTGAGGCAACACGTGCACTTCTCCCTTCCTGGAAGTTCACCCTCAGCACGAGCATTTGGTGTCAAAACCTCGTTAGAAACAGCTCTTCTTTAATTGCTTTTCACTTCGATGCTTTCCCTAATTAGAGACATTTTGGAACTTCAGGTAGACCTAGGCAGGTAAGAAGGATGCAAATTAGGACGAGGTTTACCCAGAAGGCCAGAAAACCTACTTCAGTCTTTTTAAAGGGAGCAAAAAAAAGACCTGGCTCCAAAGCACCCAACTGTACTGACAGGAGATGTTTTGGAAATCCTCCCAAAGGATCCATAGGTTTTTTATAGCTTTACAGGTGATGATTTAGAGGGTTTTTTTACACTTCCCACCAGTCCACCATAACAGGGCTAAGAAGACTCAGAAAAATAATGATTTAAAAAAAGAGAAGATGTGTTTAATGGATACCTCAAGGAGAAACAAATAAACTAATTATCCTCAACACATGCAAATAAATGCTCCTCTTGGAAAATACCTTTCCTGCGCTTTCCTGAGCACAACTCCCAGTGATTCAAATAAATCCAAACAACAGAAAAGAAATGGGGTTTAAGAGATGATCATAAACCCAAGATTTCTTCAGGAGTGTTCCTTTTCAAGGCATCTATAGAAGAGTATTTCCCGGGCTTGACATAGATCTCACACACAAAATAAATGCCTTGGTAAATAGAAATGTACAGGTGTAACCTGTCTCTAAACTAGCCTTTAATTCCAATTTCCCCTCATTTTAGGTATAAAGCATCCAAAAAAGAAATGCAATGACTAAATGTTTGCACATATGACCCATCAGTCTTTCCTCCTCCCTGTCCATGTGGACTTCTGGACTGTCAGAATTGGACATGCTTCTTCAAAAAAAATACAATTAAGACCTTTCCATCATTATGGCTCCAGGATTTTATAGACAGGCCCATTCAAAGTCATTTGCAATTCAGCTGGGTCTGGACTTGCATGATTTTATTTTTTTTGGTACCTGACTGGCTGCTTGCCCGACTCCCAGTTTGAGGAAAGCCACATCCCTCCTTCCTGAAGAACGAGCTAACAGAGATCCCATTGATACTGCACTCACCAGCTCTGTAAAACCCCTCAGGATTAACCATACACAGAGCACAAAACACACGTGCACTTCCTGAGCTGTTCCTGAGGAGAAGGGAGCAAGGGAGGGAAGAAAAGGCAGCATTTGGTTGTCGTGTGGTTTCTCCTACTGCAAGAAGCAATTTTAGAGAAGGAATGAGGATTCCCTTTAGCGGAACAGCTTTGAAAGGAAAAGACAAAGGAATTTTGCAGCTTTTTATGACGAATTATAAAAATTCCAGCACTTCCCCTAAGAACGTGTGCTGTCCCCACTGAACACAGAGCCTGTGCCATGTTATCTGATGAAGCCCAAAGGCCAAAATATTTCTCTACAGCTGCATATAAACCATGGGGAACCAAAAGCAATTCCTCTGAGCACTTACCTGCAGGGCAGTGCAGGGCCAAGCACTAATCCTGGATTCCTCAAAGAAGACTTAAAAATGCATTTCAAAACCAAAACCAACTTAATAGCAACATAAAAGCTGAAATATTTTCACTGCATGAAATTTACCTTTATTTAAATGGTACAACTTTTTCACTTGCTTCTGACATCAAAAAGAGACACTGGGCAAGACTGGATTTTTTTAAGCCCTCCTAAAACTGCAAGAGAAAGATGACATTTTCAAAAGTCAGCGTTTTCCAAACCAGCTGAGGTAAGTCAAGCTACTGAGCCTAAATTTATGCATCAAAGTGTTCAGTGCTCCTCTCCAAAAATCCTGTGTTCAGCTGACCATTCACAAGTCTTGTGGAGCCACCATACAGCTGAAACAGCAGAGGAAAGAATCAAACCACAGTCAGGATTCCTAAATCCAAAGCCTAACTTTAGGCTCCTGATCTTGAAAGAGCTGCACAAGTCACCTTAAAGCACCTGTCCATAGACAAGGATTTGGGAGAGGATGGAGAGACAGCGGGGAAAATAATTTTAAAAATAATATTTTGAGAGAAAATAATTATTAAAAAAGCACTCCCTTGGGTATTAGTTCTCCTGTAGTTTCTTTAAGGACAAGCTACTATCCACTTCATTCTTCAGCCAGGCAAAGGGTCACACTGAGAGTGCCTGTAGTGACAAATGTCCAACACAACCCCAATTACCCAATTTCAATCAAACAACTGAACTAAACAGGCACAAAAACTTTTTCACTGGCCACCAACAGTGCTTTAAAGTAAACACTTGGCTTTTCTTTCTCAGTTAAGTCTCCCTGTCTGGAAAAGCTCGGTTAATTTAACTGGCCTTTCAATTCCTCACCACACCAGTAACTGAGTTGCTAAGGGTGGAATCACAAGTTGCAGATGAATTCATCCCACCGTGGCCCCTGTCACGAACTCTTCCCCAGAGCAGTCCTCCTTCATGCCCTGATTCCCAGCCCCAGCGCTGCCATGCACGGGACTCTCTGCTGAGCAGATTTAACTTGCTAAGTCAGCAGAGATTTACTCACTTTCCCCTGATTCAGGCTTCTGCCTCCTCTGAGGGAGGCAGGGGAAACGTGAGCACCCCGTTCTGCAGCAGCGCACGAGTGCCTGCGATTCGGAGCGGAATGAAACGACAGCCTCGCGTTACGGGTGACAGCTGGATGGGCTTGCATTTCTTGGACTTTAAATTAGAGAATGTTGCTTGGGATATGACATCGACATACAGAAGCGCTTAACTTTCAGATTAAAACACAAGTCTGCAGCCAAAGTGAGAACTGAGGGCTCCTATAAACCCTGCACAGCACCAGTCAGACACCCACAGCGGCCACAATCAAGCTGATCGTCGGTGCATCTTCCTCTGCCACTTCCACAAGGAAAAAAGGAATGGCCAAATGCACACGGTGGCAGAATATCAGGAAGGATTGAGCATATCAGATAAACCGGGATTTGCTGACTAAGAGGAATTCAGCAAGGCATTAGCAGAAAGTTGTTATTAATTCAAGCTACCGAGGCTTTACCAGATAATAAGTTTAAAAGCTTGTGGTTTAAAATTCTACCATGAAAGCACAAGAGGTAGAAGAAATAGCTTCAGTGGATTTAGACACTGAGGATTCTTTTTTTTAACTTCCTGCGGAGTATTTTCCTCTTCTATCCTCGTCATCCTATCCCATTTCTCATAGATTACAGCCCTGCTATGGCATTTGTTTAATGAAGTTTACACAACATTAGAGGTACTTGATTTAGCTGCCACAGCCACCATCTGTAATTAATCCTCCCAAGAGCCAGGACGCTGCACAGCTTGTTCCTGCAAGCTGGGTTTCTAATGTGGAACAAGCTTATGACCTCCATAATTCTGGTCTCCCATCAGTTTTATGCCATCATAACTCCACGGCATTCATTTGGCCACTCACCCCAGCCCGTGGAGAATGAGACCCGCAGGGAGAGGGTGTAAATCAGCTGGATGTTACCAGCAGGTGAGAAGGACTCCTTTCCCTTTTCCCAGAGCAAGGAACAAAGCAGCACACAATGATTTGGCCATTTCTGTGTATACTGCTCTTATTCAGCAAGTTACGTGCAAGCAAGACACGGCTTTTAATCCTGGGATGGGAGTGGGCTTTGCCTTCCATTCAGACACAGGACAAAATTCCCTCAGCCTCCCCTTTGGTGTGACCTGAAAAGGCACATGAACCCTGTGACGAACACTACACCTTCTCCACAACTGTCCTGTGCCCTGTGCCACCTCACTTCCACAGATTCCACCCCAAAACGGAGCCTGCCTGGTTTGTAATGCAAGGGAGCCTGTGCTGGTTGACTCTGCTGAATAAATGAATTCTTGACTCTGGTCCAAAAGCCGCAATTTAACGAAAGTGTAACTTTCAAGGGGAGAAGAAAGCCAACCATGATTTAAAGATTTCTAGTGATACAGAATAATTTATAGCACACGTCAGGAAACGGTTCCAATGATTTCCAATCTTCACAGTAAAAGTCTGCCTAGTTCCTAAGCTGAATTTATCTAGCTTTCATTTTCTGGCTACTCCATTTTCTTATGGGTAGAAGAGGTTTATTTATAATAATTTCTGTTCTCTCTGTAGCATTCTACAAATTACGCCTTAACTTTCCCTTTGAGAACTGGTGCAGACAGAACTCAAGTCCTTTGTAACGAGGAATGATGACTCTCTACCGGGTCCCCTCCATCCTTGTGTATTCCCCCCCATATCTGGCCACAAATGAACAGTGAAAAATCAGATTAATGTTCCTCCAGCTGTGACAGCAATGCCAAATACCCAGTTAATGTAACACTGCTCCTCCTGAATTTTAAGCCTCTAATACTCACAGAGGAATTTTATCACGTCTTAACACTTGAGTGTTAACACACCAGGAGCCCCCAAAAGGTTTTACCGAATCACAGAACCATGGAATCCTCTGTGGGGGGAAAAGACCTTCAAGATCATGGAGTCCAACCATGAACCCAGCACTGCCAAGGCCACCACTAAACCATGTCCCCAGCTGCCACATCCAGGATGGGGACACCACCACTGCACTGGGCAGGCTGTTTCCATGACTGGCAACAGTTTCACTGAAGAAATTTTCCCTAAAATTCCATGTAAAGATCCCTTGGTACAACTTGAGGCCATTTACTCTTATCCTGTCATTTGTTGCCTCAGAGAAGGGTCTGATCCCCACCTCACTCAGGGAGTTGTAGGGACCAATAAGGCCCCCCTGAGCCTCCTTTTCTCCAGGCTGAGCCCCCTCAGCTGCTCCTCACCAGACCTGTGCTCCAGATCCATTCCCTTCCCTGGACACGTTCCAGCCCCTCTGTGTCTTCCTTGGAGCGAGGAGCCCAAAATTGCCCCCAGGGTGCAAGGTGGGGCCTCGCCAGTGGCCAGCACACAGGGACAGTCACTGCCCTGGTCCTGCTGGCCATACTATTTCCAGTAAAAGCCAGGGTGTTTGCATCCTGTATTCAGATGTACTATCATAATGTGGGGTTTTTTTGTAAATAATACTCAAATGTATCTCTCTGTTCCCCCTTCAGAAGGCCTGAAGACCCCCCCCCTCTAATTCATCTCTGCCTGCAGCCAGCTCTTTGGGAATAGAAACAAAAAAAACACCACTGGCCCTGGCCTCTGGGGCAAGATAAGAAGGAATGAATGCTTTTGTGGTAGGTTGCCCAGCTAAGCTGCTATGCATGCCCAAAGGACTCATGTGCAAACATGTTTAGTGACTCCACACCATAAATCACTGCTTTCCAAAGCAAATCCAGCTTTGTATTTGTTTTGTGCACAAATCTGGTCGAGACAGACAACGAGGAGCAAGCACCAAGCTTCTGAACCTCTCCGCAGAGGGTTAATTTAAACAAATGAGATTTCCCTTCCTTGCGGCTGGGACACGTCCTGCTCTGAGGAAATTGAGATGGGTACGGATCCAAGACACACCAGAAGGGTTTTTTTCTCTCCCAAATACCTCCACCTACAACCCCAGCAAAGGTGACAGGTTTATCAGAGCTGGCCTAAACCCTGAATCAAAAACTTTCAAAAAAACCTCCTTCGCAAACAAACCAACCCCTTGATGCACAGCCTCTTCTGTTTAATAAATTCTGCAGGACTTTTCTGGAGGTTTTCTTTCCTTTTAATGCTATTCCAAGGAACTATCCAAAACACTGCCCTTACCAACAGCCACTCTTCAGATTTGGTGTGCACAAAATAAACAGCAAAACACTTGGCAGAAAACAAACCTCCAGCAATCCCAAGGGCACAGAAATGCAATCAGCCACGGTTTAGTTCAGCTTCTAAGTTGTTGGGTTTTTTAAAAAAAAAAAGATAAACACACCTTGGCCGAAGACTGGATACAGGAGGTATCTTTTATACCTGTTTTTAACACTTCAAAGAGTCAGGGTGGGTGCCCCTTGCTGATCTTCTCCTGCAGGACTTAAACTCTGGCCTCCACTGAGTGTGTAAAGTCCACAGGAAAGGCTTTTTCTCTCCCTAGGTCTGTAAAATATCGGATGAAACTGGAAATAGGCTCCTGCAAGAGCAGCTATTTAAAAATACAATGCAAAAAAAAAAAAGTAAGATGCCTGGAGGAACTTTTATTTATTCATATACATGCTCACATTAAAATGCCAGGGAAAACAGTAGGAGAAGGAACTTCCTACAAAAAAAACCCTTTTCACTGATAAAATTTAAAATTTACTCTGTGTAAAGGATACCAAAAGATTCCTGCACACCAGTCCCACAGCACTGCTTCCATTTTGAGGTCCCCATATGGACAACACCGTCCACCAAGTAGCATTTGGAACACAAGGAGGCCAAAAACTCATCAGAAAATCCTCTGGAAGTCTCTGTAAAATGGTGATAAGGAGAAAGGGGAAATGAGGGGAGGTGAGAGAGAAATGCTGTTTTGTTTGGATTCCTAAAATACCATTTTCCAACTCCTTCAGACACAGAGGGATCATCACCTTCCCAGCAACCAACCTGACAGCGCAACGAGAAAAATAAACCCCAGTCAAGGACCTCATTTGACTTCTCAGCAGTCACAGCAACTGCCTTGCCAGGAAACAGAGACACGAACACAAAGCACAGCCGGGAGCTGTTCCCAGGGAAGCCAGAGGCAAAGCATGGATGGATTTCCAACACTCCAAGTGCCTGAGAAGGCAAGGATAATCGTGCTTGATTGGAGCAAGTGTAACCCCGCTGAAAGCACTGCAGGAACACGCACAGAGCACAAAACACAGCCCTTTCCAATTCAGTCACAAGAACATCACCAGGACACGGACTGTACCCACACCAAGGACACCAGAATGGGTGAAGGAAAGACCTTGCCAACCCTCCAACACCTTTGGTATTCCAGCCTGGACTGCAGCCTCTGGATGCCAGAGCACGCTGCCCCTCACAAAAGTGGTCCATAAGCACTGCACAGGAAATTGCATTCCCAGCTGGGGCAGCTGAGCATTAGGGTGGCTGAAGGCAGCCAAGTGAAGGGAATCTCCCGCCCACCTTTAACACATTCCCCAAAGCCAGCTTCCTTTCTCAACTTCCAGATCCAATGCCACATCATTTCTTTATGTGTGTCGGCGGGAGCTTGGCTCACAAGAGTCAAAACTTTACGTGTAGGGCCAAGACAGAGAAGTGTCTGGGCTTGCTGCAAATCCCTTGCAAGGGAAGTGAGAAGGCAAATCCACGCTCTCTCTGGAAAACACCAAATGGCAAGGCTGTTGCCAGCCTGCAGCCCCGCTTCATTACATGGGCTCAGTGGCTGGAAGGCTGACTGCCAGCGCCAGGGTCAAGTGTCCAGCTGGGAAAATGCCCAGCTCCGACATCAAAGCAGCTCCAGCACTTACAGTAGCCCAGGAGTGCAGGAATGTGGGCTCCCAAAATAGGAACGTGCTGGTCGTGTTTCCATAAGCCTCACCCCCAGTTTCTCTGCAAGGCTGCAAACCCCACTTAAATCACTCCAGCACCAGTTCCCCAGAGACTGAAAGGTTAAGCACGGGAACAGCTCTCCCTGCCAGCACAGGCGGATATTTCTCATTTTTCTGGCCTGCCCAACACTCCTCACACAACCGCGCTCTGTCGCTCCACAGATGCGGCTGTCAGCACCACCTCAGGGAGGTTTCCCAATATGAATCCCAACAAATCCCAGCTCTGTTGCTCCCACATCGTCACGGCGGAGGGTCTGGGTGCAAGCTGAAACGTGGCTCTGCTGTTTCAGGTGTCATCGCTGTCTGATGTGCTTTCCACCACAGAAAAGCACCCCAAAGATATTAAATATCCATAGCCTTTAAAAGACTAGTGGAACCATCTAAAGGGGGAAAGGCTCAATTACCACGGTTATTTTTTCAGAGGTGGTTGCACAAGATGTGATGGATTTAGCCAGATGCTCTCATCAAATATTTCTACTGCAGCGCTTGATAAAATAGCATCTATAAATACACTAAAAAACCCAATGAATTACAGAAGCACGAAATGACTGCAGTAAGGTTAGAAACACTCTGGCACCATACAGAATGCACTAAAAATATTAAGTTTAGAGACCTCACAGCACCTTTTGCGTAGCATTACAGCTGATTTTAACAAGGAGGTTACTTAATGAGGTTGCCAGAGGAGGAATCACCAACTCTTTGCTCTGAACATGTGGATTTAGCAACTATTTGTAAAGGCTAACAAAGGCATCTGTATAAACAGGATGTTGAGAAAAATATTTGACCTTGAAGATCAGATCAGGTACCTGCAGAACAAAATGCCTGTTCCCATGCTAGACTAAAAGGAGGGAAACAATCACACATGAACAAACTGCTGGTTCCCTGTGCTAGATTTCAGTCATGCCTTTTCTTCACAAAGCCACAGGCTCAAAAGCACCGAGCACTGCTTGCTGATACCTTGCTGATAAGCAGTGAAAGCCCAGCAAAAAATGTTTTGCTTAGAGAGCATCATTCCCAGTTTATTTTTGATACTAATACTTGCTATTTTAATGAGGAAAATCAGCACCACCATAATAATTCAAAAACTGGCGATGAGAGGGCTTCATTTCACAAATCAATTCTTCTGGCAGCCTGGACACACCAGGTGCCCACAGCCAGCTCTTACCAGACAGAAAAGCCATCCAAGGGGATGACTGGACAACACAGGATGCTGAACACAGCAGGAAAAGCAGTTGAACTGCACAGCTCCCTCCTAGGCTGCAAAATATCATGGATGATGCCTTTTCCTAGGGATTTCAAGAGGCTTGCCTCTGATCTCAGATATTTCACTGCCCGAAGCAAGGACAACTGACAGCATTACATCTTGTGAGCTTACATCTTTCCCCACAAAATGAGCTCAGAGGAGAAGGAAGGAAGGATCTGTGGTGACTCCAGCACACTCCTCTCCAAAGAGTGAAGCCTTACCACTCTTCTCAAGCCAGAAAATCCTTCTGAAACCCCCTGCAAAGGATCCTGTGACTAGAGAAACTCTATGGGACACAGCAGGATATACACAGGGTCATTAAAGCCACATCATCTTCCAAAAGAAACAGCAGGACCAGAGCTGAATTAATTAAGTCTGCTCAGAAGAACCAAAGTATTAAGGGACCAGACAGAAAAGGAACCCCCAACATTACAGAGGTAAATGGCTTTAAAATCCATGCTACTTTCACTGTGCTGATGGGTAGCAGCTATGCTGATACACCTGTTAATCACACACCACATATATAGGATTCCCCCCCTGGATTGCAATTCAAGCCTCCAAAAACCTCTTATGAAGTAAAACTACAACATGGGGGGAAAAATTTACTGCAAAACGCTGCCCTGCAGTCCTGGCCAGACTTCTGGAGTTGTGGGATGCACTGCTCTTAGGTAACAGAGCTTAAAGCCTAAATTCTGGGACAAGTTCTCCTCAATTTTTAATTAAATGTATCTCAATTGGTCCCATTTTATCGAATATGAAGTCTACCAATGCCTTTGGAAGTAACATATTCGACTTTGCTTTGTCCTAAGGATTTCATTAAAATTTAAACAGGTTTATTGTTTCATTGTGGGAGTTTTTGTTTTTAATAAAACACGGAAAAGAGGCCTAAGAATTACCCTTTGTATCACTCAATGGAAGCACATAATTCATTTTTGGTTTGGAAGATTTCCATTTAACAGCAGATTGAGGCACTTTTAGGGTTCCCTTCCCATAACCATGATGATCTTGCAGTTTCACAGAGAAATTGAGACAGAAAGGAGAAGATGCAATTTTTAAGTGCCTCCAATTTAAAACCAAACCTGGGTGTTCAAAACAAAACACTTTTAGAATTCATATTTTTAAAATAACAACGAAAAAATTAACCCACTGGAATAAAAGCATAGCAAGTTACTTCTACTCTGCAACACTGAGAATTCCTTAGGCACTCAAGAGAATCAGGCTTTTTTATATATATAGAAGAATCTATAAAACTGCAAAAAAATGTGGGAAAGAAATTGCTAACAAGTTTGCTCATGTTTTCCCCTGAAACCACTTTTCCAGGCTCGATGCATGAAAGGATTTACTGCATCCACTAACTCAGATTTTGCTCTTGGCATGTCAGTAATGACAACTGTGTCTCCATCTGCAGATGTTTTACATAATGAAACAACCAACCCTGTGTTTCCTCTGAAAATATAAATAGCCATGAACCACAACACCTGATGTATGGCCTATCAGTCTCGAGCTGGCTAAACATCCAAAAGGAATTAATCCCACATGACCACGACCAAATCTATTCATGCAGGACAACAGGTGAATGAATAACCCGGGAAAGGAAAGGGTTAAGATTTTCAAGGAGCCATTCTGTTAGAAACAAGATTTCTGGTTTGATAATCAAAGGGTTCAAGTTGCTTATCTTTGCTATCTCGATGTAAGACCCCAACTTCCATGTCTTGCTGAAAATTTCCCAGTTTTCAGCATGAAAGATGTTTCATTTTGATCTCCATAAAACACATTTTTGTTTGTTTTGTTTTGAGTAACAAAACATCTGGCTTAAAATTATTCAAATTAATCTGGGAAGAAGTCATGTTCAGGATTTATCTTTCGAGGGAGGAGGGAGAGGATTTTTTTCCCCTGGCTGATCCTCAGAAACACAGAGCCTGGGACTCTCCTTTAGCTGCAGCATGGCAGCTGGTAATATAAAGATCCTTTGGCTGCTGAGCTCCAGGGGTTAGTTAGAGGATTCATTATTGCAGAACGATTCTGGAGTAGATATAATGATTACAAAATCGAGTCTTTTATCCTAACGGGTCTCCTTAATCTACGGCTCAGCTATAAACCACAGCACGAGGAGAATTACAGCAGTCTTCCCAGGGAAGTCTGTTGCCTGCATTCCCACTGGAAGCTATTTAATGTGCAAGGCAGAAATATTGGCATGCTGGCATCACCAACTTCAGAGCACCACGTGGCTCCTGGCAGCCCCTCCCCAAGGCTGACACGTAAAATCAATGCACCCAGCTGCAGACTGGGGAGCTTTTGTCTTCCTGGAAGCACCAAGGAGTATCTTGGGTGAATTCAGTGGCTGAAGTAGCAACAACTGGAGAGCTGATGTTTGCTGAAAAAGCCCAGGGAATGCTTTATCCTGGACAACACTGGACAAACTGATTTAACTGTAATGGCATTTTTGACAGAGATTATTCAAGGCGGGGTGGGGGGAAGGAACACAATGAATTCACCCTAGAGATGAGAAGTTCCACATGGGACCACTGTCCAGACACCGTAGTCCAAGGTTTACAATGCCTAAGGTTTACAATGGATTAAAACACTAACAATCTATTTCAAAAGCCTGAGAGGACATTCAGGTCCTTTTAACTTCTTCACCCTGGATGTTCTGAGGGTGAAGAAGAAGGTCTCAAACACACCCTGGGCTGGCTGGCAAAGTGTTCAATTTGCCAACAAAGTGGGGACCCACTTCCCTCAGCTATCTCACAAAATCCTTAAGCTCTTTGGAGGTCACTGAAAATGTGCAACAAAGTTCTAAAATTTCTCTTATCAACTAATTAGACATTGCAACCCCTCCTCCAAAGAGAAAACACAAATGGGAATCCTGGCCAAGGTTTAATGGGAATCCTGACCAAGGTTTTGAAAGGGTCAAAGAGAGGGAAGGAATGAGGAAGAGACCTAGCAAAGGAAAAAGGCATTTTGCATGGTGGGGATTTAAAAAGAAAAAGCAAATGATGACTTTTAAGGTGTGATTTCCTAAACAGAGCTCTTCAAACGCATCCTGAAAGATGGAAGGTGCAATAACCGGAAAATTTCAAAACGCTGGATAACTGTTGAATTCCTGTCCCAGTGAATGAATCTGAGGGAAAGCCAGTATCTCCTGCCAAGCTCTGGCATACAGTTCCTGTTATTAAATGTTAATCATCTACTTCAGTCAGTGCTCATGGACCAACAGCTCCCATCCAGGAAGCTCACTGGGATGGTGGAATGGATTCAGGTTCGCCAATTTTTGTTTTCTGTGAGAGAGGATTAGGAGAAAAGCTAAGCAGGCTCAAACTTTAAAGGGTATAAAGAAAGCTTTGTTAACAAAACTACAAGACAGGAAAAACTTATTATTAAGGACTAGAATAAAACTTTCAAAACATTTCTTCCTCCCCCACAACCTTTCTTTCCCTTCCCACTGACAACATTTAAAGGCAAAACTTAGAACTCAGGTCAGTACATCACCTTTAAAATAGTCTTTCATCAGTTCTTTTAGAGAGAGAAGTCTCTTTTGGTCTGCCATGAAAACTTCCCCACAAGAAAAACAGTTCTCTTGTGGCTTTTAATTCTCACAAAAGCAGCTGCCCAGGAACCTGCATTCCTGAAGTCCCTCCCATATTACACAGCCTTCCCACAGTTGCATTATGAGCCATGTAAACTCATGGGGTATTATTTTAAAGATGAGAGGTTCAAAAGCAAAGGTTCTCCTTATCTATTTTTAAAGTCATCCTCATCTTTAGGAACAGAGATTCTCTTCCCTCTTCCTGAGAGCAGATCTTCATCTTATCTCTCTCTGTTCAAACTTCTCATGAGATCACAGCTACTTCAACATTTACTTGCTTCAGCACAAATGCCTTTGCTCATGTCTGCAATTTAAAATCTCCATCCCCCTATACTGTTTTCAAACTGTTTAAAGAGATATTCTAGTACACCACAGTCCATCACCATGGCCTTACAAAAGAATTTCAGCATAAGACAGCTTCCAGGCTCAGGGGGAATCGAGAGGTGCTGCTAACTGCACAAGGGTTCATTTTCCTGGACAAGAAGGTGACATTCAGAACCACTAAGATAAAAAAAGAATAATTACTTCATATGAAAATGGGTGCCTCTCTCCTCTTCGTTTGCTGATGAAGGGACAAGAAATCACCTCATCCTCAGGCAAAAAATCCTGCATCTAAGGTTCTTTCACCGGGTAGCATGAAATAAAGAGCCTATCCCCATCCCTCTGTGTTTCACCACTGTTTTCAAGGAAAACAAAGCAGCACGCGCTTGATTCAAAAATCACTATTATTTCTCATCCTTGGTTGATCCCACCTTTCTGAAACCCACAAGCAGATGAGATTTGCTCCGCGAGAGGCATCGCATTACTGTATTAATAAATCTTAACTGCAAAACATTCATGTACGTGCAGAGGATGTCGCCCCGGGCTAAGCAGTGGCATTTAAATCACATTATTTAAAACCAAAAATATCTTGACCATTGTAAGAGTTAACAAGCAAACCTTTCAACTGAAATTTTCAATTCTGATCGCATTTTTCAGCAGTAACTTCTTATCTTTCTAATGAAATTAAAATTAAGCCCATTTTTCACTACTAATTTGAAATATTTCCTAACTAGGAGTGCTCTGCACTTGCTAACATTTATTTTAAGAATCACTGAATTTATTCATAGTAGAAGCTATCTGGAATGGGAGATTTAAAATTTGGGGGGAAAAAGCCCCAGCATTTTTTATTTACTACCTTTCCACTCTAATTTCTGTCCAGCACAAACTACTGATGGAAACAGAAATCTGACTTTCAAAGCATAAAATCAGGATTTCTTTAAGCTTCTGATAACAAAATGCACACAAATGTTTCAAAAGGAAACAGGGAAGCAAAATTTTTGGTAGAAGCACAAGTACAGTACCATTTCCTGTGAATTAAGCTAGGGCCTTTTATTCTGTTCACAATTTTCAACCTAAAGATTAAAAACTTTTTTTTAAAAAAAATGCTTCTTTAGTGCTCTATGGTGTTAAAACAACACATCCCATCTCCATCTCAGGAAACTTCCAAAAGGATCTGTCAGCCCAGAAATCCATCCTTAGGTGCACTACCAGCAGCTGGTGCCACAGAAAACGTCCGTGTTTTAAAGAGGACAAAAAATGAAAAAGGACTTGTCCTTCCGTGCCGCAGCCTCTACCAGACACGATGTCATTTTTGAAGTCACACTAACCATTCAGAGCACCTCAAGGCACAGCCCTGTCCTTCCCCTCCCCTTTTCCCCCCATCTTGGCGCAAGCCAGCTGGCAGAAAGACATCGCCGTGGATTTGCTCAACACCTCCCACGCACCCAGAGTGACATCAGTGTGTCTCCTCAGGGCCTACAGCGAAGAAGAAATAACGTGGATTTTACTCTTTCTAAGTAGAGGGAGGGGCTGTGCTGGCTGTGCGGAGCTGAAAGCTCCCTGACAGGAGAAGCCAGAGGGAGGAACACCAAGCGCCTTCGCACAGATGGAAATCACACTCAGAGAGGTGCTTTCCCTCAGAGGAAAGCCACAAACACAAGCTGACCCAGGTCTACAGGAGGAGCTAAGTCAGTCAAGCAAGAGGCAGAACTTCTGCAGCGTTAACAATTCCAGCAGCCCGGCAGTGCCTGCATCGCTGCACTTAAATGTTTGATTTATGCACCAAGGGTTTTCCAAGTGACTTCAGAGACTTCTGTGGCAAACAGCATTCCTACAATGACCCAGGAGCAGCTCACCTACAGCCACTTCCACATGGAATCACAGAATGCCTTGGGAGGCACCCAAAGACCAACCAGTCCCACCCCCTGCCATGTGCAGGGACACCTCCCCCAGTCCCAGGGTGCTCCAAGCCCCAGTGTCCAACCTGGCCTTGGACACTTCCAGAGATCCAGGGGCAGCCACAGCTTCTCTGGGCACCCTGAGCCAGGGCCTGCCCACCCTCACAGCCAAGAATTTCTTTCTAATATCCAATCTAAACCTACCCTTGCTGTTGGTTTGAATCCGTTCCCCTTTGTCCTGTCACTCCATCCCTTTGAAACAATCTCTCTCCATCTTTCTTTTATGTTCCCTTCAGGTACTGGAAGGCCACAGGTATTTCACCCCAAGGCATCTCCCCTCCAGGCTGGACAATCCTAATTCTCTCAGCCTCTCATGGAAGAGGCGCTCCATCCCTCTAACCCATCCTGGCCTCCTCAGCACCAAACACGGAGAAAAACCCTGACTAAAAGGAAACAGTGTTTCCAACCATCCTTTACAACACAAATAAAAAGTTGCTACAGGTTTCTTTTGCGGGCTGTCAAGACCCTCCACAGTGCATCATTAAGGGAGGCAAACACAGTTAGTCTGCCTTGACCCCCTCCCAAGCCACTCACCAAAAACAGTCCCCATCCAGAAAGTTCCCCACATGCAGAAAGATTTCCTGGACCTTGAGTCCACCTTGGCAGGTCAAAGGAGCCAGCTGCCACCAGCTGTTTCCACAGTGCCCAGTGGCCGTGTGAGCAGAGCACATATCCAGTTCTCCTCCAGGAGAAACAAAACCCCTGGCAGCTGCTGTCTCCCAGCCTTGGCTAACAAATCCCTGAGCCAGCCGGCTGTGGGACTGGAAACAGCTCCAGGAGCATTCCAGAGACACAAAGTACCTCAGCCACCTCCTTTCAGCCCAGAGTAAGACAAGCAAGTGTTACCGAGCAAAACACTGCTCATGAACTCTCAAAACCTGTGACTCTTGTACCAAGTCGCTCATGGATTACACTTCTAGGGACACCAGAAAAGGAAATGTGCTGGGTTTATAAGGATGGGTCAGGGTACACCAGACTCACCGTGATCAGCTGAGGGGAAAAAAGTGTTAAGCTGTTGTCATTAATAGCTCATTAATTCAGGGAAAGAAACACGGAACATATCCTGGCGCCGCACTGATGTTTTACAAAGCACCACCTCCATCCTGCCTGGGACTGCCCATCAGTGGCTTCAACACCCTGGAAATCCCTCACGTCTTTTCACCCACTGAAGCCCCAGTCAGACCGGCTGGGTCCAAAGGCCCAGGGAGAATTCCCAACCTCTCCGAGGAGAGAGGCGTTTTCCAGCAGACTGGAAGCTGACAGACCTGTGACCTGCACCCCAGTCACAGGGGTGACAAAAAGCAGCAGCTGGAGTCAAGTTCAGCAGCACCCCCTCAAACCCTGTCCCAGCACAACTCAGTGTTCAAGCTCACCTACCTCAAATAAGAGGCCGTGGTAGACACAGGCACCTGAGGGACCAAAACAAAAACAAACCAGGTTAGAAGCAAGTAACAGCAGCAGCACACCCAGCAGCGAACCCGCTCTGTCACAATACCAGCAGCACCGGGCAGACACAAAAATATGGGGTTTTGGGGGCAGCTGGGCAACCTCTGGGTAAGGGACAGGACCTCTGGCCTAGTCGGGCTCAAAAGAGGCACAAACAAAAAGGGGGGACCTGGCCAAATGACAGTGGGACGAGCCAGTGTGAATTCCCCCTCCTGAATGGACAATAGGACAGGCTCACAGGGCTCCTCCTGCTCCAGCTTTCCTCCCCACGGGCACTGCTGGCTGAGAGAAAGCTTCTCCAAGCCAGAGGCAATCGCAGATCCAAGCACACTTTACATATTCTACCCCAATAATCAAATGAAAGGTTAGGAAGTAAAACCAGGAATAAGCTGAATGACAGCTCTTCTATCGATTCTCTGGGAAATGGTCTTTCTTGAGCAACTACGTATTATCTGTCTCCCAAAAGCGTGACGAGAATGTGCAATCAAAAACAACCCAAGCAAGTCCAAGATGAAAAGGAAAGAGGCCACGGGAAAGGCTTCCTCGAGGGACCATCCGGAAAAGTCAGAATTTCCTTGTCAAAGAGTAGAGTTTCCCGAGAAATGCAGATCAGACAAATCTGTACAGAAAACCTGGGAGCTACACTTCTTGGAATCAAAAGCTCCTCCTTTGAGCTTGTCTTCAGCTCAGCTGCAAGAGGCTGTGGAGGCACCATCGGGAATTATTTTCCCTTGCCAAGAAGATGAGCCGCAGGAGCCCAGCCACACTTCTCTCTAATTCAGCAAATAGCTGTTCTTTTGGCAAGAGAATTTAATTTCAAGGTTCATCATCAAGCTGCACCTCCAAATTCAGTGCAAAATGGAAGGTTACACGTTGGAAGGCATGAGGAGTGAAAAAAAACCCCTAACTTAATATCAGTTAGTTAAGGGCAGCATAATCAATCTGTTTTACCCCTCTGGGCTGGCTGCCTTTTCTTTTTAGCTCGCTGACAGCTATAGTTCCTTAAAATACCAGTGTGCTCATCCCCTGCGGGGTCAGAGCAGGGAATAGGGGCCATGTAGGAAACTAGAAAGCAAACTCACCAAGTCTGATCCTTCTTCTCCAAGGAGGGCAAGGACTTATCTCCCTCCTTTACAAGTTAGCAGGGAATACTAACATACAACCCAACTTTGCAGGTCTTGGAAAAATCCTTAGTTACAAATAAATTTTACTTTTTATTCCCAATTATGAGCGAGCCAAAGATGCTACACACACATTAATTAAGGTTGCTGTGCAATAGTGCCCTGATTATGCAACCCCAAGTCCCAGGTGTGATCAACACCTGTTGCAAAGCACACCTGAAAAGCATTGTGCAAATTATGGCTTTCACATAGTGAAGCACCTAATGAAGAAACCCCCAGATTTACTGCTGTGGTATTTTTGCGGGGGACTTTTTGAATGCAGGTTGTTGGCAGTGTCGTTTTCTGGTTTGAGAGCTTTTATTTTTGGTAAAAGGGAAGTCCGTCAGGGCGCTACCCAACGAGTTACTTACTATCCCAAATCCACACCTAGCAGCTCCTTAGCTCGCACACACCCCGCCGATTTTAACTGCTGTTACTCACTAAGACAGCCATGCCAAACGGGAATCACGGCGGGAGCAGGACTCGGGGAAGAGTGCCCCTTTGGAAACCAACAGCCTACAGCAAAAGGACAAGCTGCAAAACAACCCGAGAGCGCGAACGCAGCCAATCCGCACTCCCGAACTCCAAACATCCCAGCAGCGTGGCTGCCGGGCAGCATCGCACAACCCGGCGCTGGCCGCAAGTCCGTGCAGCACCCCGAGACAAAACCCAGCGCCTGCTGCCCCCTCCGAGCGCTCTCACCGCGCCATCCACGCACGGCAAGTCGTGTCCAGCCGCCTTCTCCCCGCACAAGGAGGGCAGGACGGCTGCTGCCGGCTGCCCGCAGCTCCCCTCACGCTTCCCAGGCGCTGACCAGCTCCCGCCGCCGCATTCCCGAGCGCTCCCCACGGCCGCCGCCACCCAGGGGTGCCGTGAGGGCTGCGGCCGGCCCGGCCCCTCAGCGCGGGCAGGGGCTGCTCGCTGCGGGCTCGCACCGCTCGGGCCCCACACGNCCCTCCTTCCTCCCGGCACCGGGAGCCTCTCCTCCTGCTCCTGCTCCTCCTCCTCCTGCACCTTGCGCCGAGGCGCCAGAGGATCCCGGCTACCTGGGGATGGAGCAGCCCCCGGGAATCCTGCAGCCCGTCCCAGCCGCAGCGGTGCCGGGATTAGGCAAAGCAAACGTGTTTGTGTTGGATCTGACCTCACTGACTTTATCCGTCCCGGGGGCTGGAAGGGAGAGGTCACCCTCTCCTCGGGCTTGGAGGCTTCTAATTTGTTGTGCTTTGGGCGTCCGTTTGGGTTGCAGGATTAGAGCAAGAGTGTATCAAAGCCCCGTCTGTTTCCATGTCCATTTCTTCTTGCCATGGCTATGCTCTTCCTCTCTGGAGCAAATCCAAGTAAGAGTTAAAGACTCAAACACTAGCAATCACAAATCAAGCACTCAAACTCAAAAAAAAACAACCACCAAAACTCAAGTTAAACTGATGTCCTTACAGTGCTTTCTGGCTTGAAGCACCTCCACACCACAGTACGAGGTCCACTCAAGGAAAGCTTCCCCTGTCACCCCTCCAGCACTGCACACTCAACAGATCTTGGAGCCAACGTTTCCAAATGAAAGTTTGGCTCCTACGAGTCACAGGACAAAGAAAAACAGCCCCAAATTATAAGTTACAGCCTTTGCTACAAAGCCAAAGCCTCAAATTAAAATGAACTCAGAAAGTGAGTTTATTTTTACTAATCTGTGACTGAAATGGTTTTTTATCCCTGCTAATTTCAGCATTCCTGCTTCATGGCAGCATCCCAGTTCCCATACAGCAGTTGGCTGCACAGGGCTGGGCTGCTGCTGCCTTCATCTCCTGCTTGCCTGATTAAATGCAGTGATGGCAGCTCGATTTGATAATAATTTCTCATGCTTATTATCTGTTCACCTTTGTTCCTAATGAACACTACCATCTTGAAACCTGAGTTGGAGGTCAGATTTTTTTCATTTTTTTCTCCTCAGGACTGTATGCCTTTAATCACTGCGCTGGAATTCCCGCAACAAACGCGAGATGCGAAATGTACAGATCCAAACAGTGATCTGCATGATGAGTTTCTCTGTGCTCTACCCAGCTAATACTCATCAGCCATTAGCAGAGGGTCGTTTTTTACAAAAACAGGAGCAGGGAGACAACTACAACAGCAGCGACCTCTGCACACATCAGCACTGAGCAAAGAAATACTTCATGTCCCTTTCAAACAGGGTAGAAATGACAAAAGGAAGAAATACACAAGCCCCAGTTCCCTTCTAAATCCTCAGGTGGAACTCCGGACAACTTGACCAAGCTCAAAGCAGCAGCAGCAAGAAAGAACAGGTGGAAACAATAAAAGATAAGCACACAGAGGGTTCAGTAAAACTTCATATGAATGTGTCGAGTCCATCTTATAATCATTTGTGGTTTTCACCTTCCTGCTGCTGCTCATTAGGCTTTTACAACTTGTTTCCCTAGTCCAGCTACAGCCTCCTCCTCCCTATTTCTCCTACTTTCCCTCCTGCTATTCTGAGAACACTGCTCCAAAGACACTGTCAAAAGTCAGAACTCCAGACCCATTACTTTGATAATTTTGCAGATGTACCCATTCCACAATATGAAGGGAGAGCGCTTCCCTCTAAAAAACACTCATCTCCAGCATTTCTCAGGTTTTGCACTTGGTGCAAAAGACTTCAAATTTTCAGAAATTCAGTGAGGTAAAGTTTTGTCCTTCACATCCTATTTAACACAAAAGCAGCGCTTCTGTTTTGAGTCTATTCACAGATTAGCAGCAAATAAAACTATAAAATAAACTTCAGACTCTGTCAGGAGAAATATGAGATAGTTCTAAGTCTGACAGCTGGAAGGGTGCAACCTGCAAAGCAATGACCCAGCTGTCAGCTGCTGCCACGGATCTCAGAAATACCAACACAAAAAGTCGCTGGGGTTGTAGCAATAAACCATTTTAGCCTCCCTTTTATCAAACCTCTAGGCAGAGGTCAGTTTTCTGCAAGTTGGTGCAAAAGATCCATTTCACCACTTGTCAAATCCCTGGCTGAAGAGATGGGAGCCAGACATACCTTGTGTTCCTGGAGAGCTGGGCATGTGCTGGCACAGACTTCCACAGAACAGCTGGAGAAACATGGTTCTGAGCAGGATCCATCTCCGGCAAGTGAACGAGTGTTTATGTGAATTCCCCGCTTCCAGAGTGCCTGACAGTTAAATATTTTTCCAGGTTTTAACTGTGTTTTTTACATTTTTTTTTAAATAAGCCTTTTTAAAATCAATGGGATTAGTCCACGAAAACAATATGGCATTGCAGTGTCACTACATGTGAGCTTAACTAGGCATCTCCCAGCACCTGGCAATTTGGGAAGACTGGCATTTTCCTCTCGTTTTCCAAGTAGTCTTGGAGGTGACACACTGACTTCCTTTGTGTCCTGGTGGGATGAAGCTTCTAGTCACCTGCAAGCTGAGGTAGTGACAGAAATAACTGCTTGCAGAAGAATTATGTTTATCCCTAACAGTGTTCTTAGTCAGCCTCAAGAGCTTTTTCCTTCCACTCTGTCCTATTTCAATCAAGCCAAGTTTTCCCACATGGACAGATTTTTGGCTTAGCCTGGTGAAATTAGCCTCTCCCAGAGTTTGGGAGCTGCCAAGACCGGTGGTATGGCAGAACATGGATAATATAATCATATTTAATCATTCAGAACACCCACCTCAGCACCAAAAACCCGTCACCCCTGGCAGCAGTTGAAACATCCCTGCCCTGCTCCCCTAACCGTGGCAGAACTCACAGCCCAAGCCTCGTGAACTCAGTCTGACCCATAGGGATTCCAGGTTCTTGGGAGTGCCACAAACTCCCCTACAAGTCCAGGTTGGGGCTGAGTGTCAGCCTAAACCCTGCATTTCCTACAAATGCACACGGCCTCCTAGGACAGCTTCTTCCTTGTTTGGGCAAATGTTTCTGTGAGCACTAACCGTGAATCCTGGCTCCTCTCCTTGGTTAAACTAACAGCAGGTTCAGATAAAACAAATCTAAAAGCCATCATACATCATCTGCATTGCTAAAGGTGCTGCAGCACTCCCTCTCTTCCACAGTGATTTCCAGAAGGCAGCAATGCCTTTGCAGTCATGCTCAGTGTGACAATTAAAGTGATTTCTACGGCACATTGGCCCAAAAACCACACATACAAGTCCCACGGCGCACACTTGGGGACTAAGCTTATTGAAGAGGAATCATCTCATGTTGTCTTCCCTCCCTTTCATCTCTCTTCCCGTGCCAATTCCAAAATGGATGATAAAAAGGAGTCACAATGCACTCAACAGCTTGTGCAGCACTGTTTCAGCATGGCACAGACCAGGGGCATTATTCCTTTAGCAATCCGTAGCGCAGTGACACGAGTTCAGAACCACACCTGAAAAGCTGCTGAGCCCATGAGCCACTTCTCTTGCTCACCTGACCTCCAGAGGGCCAGATTTACGGTGCCCCCACACAGCTCGGATTTTCCAAGTAGATTCTTGCAGGAACGTTTGTTATTCTCTGCTTTTATTCTCTGAGAGCGCACTCAGCAGTCTGAAATTTTCTGATTTAAGCTCACCTGCACATTTATGCTTAGGCATCACTTTTTTTTCTTTTCAATCCACCCATCAAAGAGGGCAGGCCTATCTTTTTTCCAAAATGGATAGTGAAGTCTTGGAAATAAGCCAAGGGAGCAGAGAAAAGGCAAAGAAATCTACACAGATGACACCACAGGCTTTGCTTTTCTACACCAACAGATAACTCGCCTTCAAATTGCTCCTTCTGGGTCACAAACAACACACAACCATTGGAATGCCTCATAATATTCCTCATATGTGCAGTGCCTTAGCAATAAAGATATTCAAGGGCACTGGCATTGCTTTTCCCACTCACAACATGGGAAGTCTATTAAGTCAGTGTGAAACCTTCCTATACACACACCTAAAGGGAATTTTTTGATCAAGCTCTGAGCAAAGCACCCCACACAACCAAAAGCAATCAGTGTGGCCTGACAGGAATTGCTCTGACTGACAGCAGCGAAATGCTTCAGATGGGAGCTAAAAGAATTTCCACGCAGACAGATGCCAGTAACCTCTCGGAAAAACGAGGCCCACCTCCAATAATAGGAATGATTTAAAGCCAGAAGCCTTTCCAGATTTGGACCAGCTCATCCCTGTTGTAAACAGCCAATCCTTTCTAGGACTATCTGACAGTTCGGGGTGCAGCTTTACGAACATGTGTTTAAGCAACAGACCCCCCCAAAAAACACCACTCAGTGAGAAATTCCAACACCTAGACAGGAGGGAAGGGCGGGAGCGCCACCTCCTGGAAAGAAAGCGGAAAACACCGGGAAAGAGAGCCGGGTCTCCTGTTCCTGTCCCAGAAAACCAGGTGAGGAGAACACGTCAGAGCAAGGTGCATGCTCACACCCCTCCCCACAAAACACATCCAGTTCTTCCTTAGAAAAAACCTTTGGTTCTGACACCAGGCTCCTGTTTGTGACAACGTTACGCAGGATTTATAGGTGAAATCCATGAGTTCCATTTATTTTTTGTTCTCACAGAGCATGATTTGAATGACACACGATTTGCTTCCCGAGCTCGGCCATCAGATCTACAAGGAGAAGACATCAGGGACTAACAGATTCTTGGACAGGTTTTTGTTGATCCTCATCAGCTGCATTTTCTTCTTCTTTTTCTTCTACTTTCTCCACCTGAGGTAGGATTCCATCGAGGTTCAGCAGCAAACCTTCACTGGTAGAAGATCTGATAACCAACCTCTGCACAATGGGATCTAGGAAACAAAGGGCACCACCAAACTGGTCACTGCACCCCTTTCCACACCTCCAGGATGACTGCTCTCAGCAAATGTTTCCAATCAAGACAGTAAAAGAAGACCACAAGAATCAAGCTTGACGCTCCAAATCAGTAGAAAAGCTAAGCAGACCAGAGAAGGTAATCCTTACTAAACTGTGCTGATGTAAATCGATTTAAATTCATTATTAAAAAAAAAACTCCAAACCAACCAAAACACTCCTTTCTGCATCTATTTTATTTCAAGTCAGGCAACCCTTTATAGTTTTTATTTGAGCCTCTCAAGGCACGTGTACTTGGCTTTTTATGGCCTGGTCTCTGCAGCTACTATGAACAGCATCAGTGAGATGAGAGGCAAGATCATTCTTCTGGCAGACATTAAACAAGTATCAACATTAAAAAAAGGGGTTTTAGCTTACACAAACCTCCTTCCCTAAGATTATTTCATGAATCACCACTTCCTCTCCAGCTAAGCAGATGCAGCTTGGCTTAAAGCTTGGCTTAAAGCTGACTTGATTGTTCCTTCGTAGATCCTTTTGCTAAGCAATTAAAAAAAAATAAAAACCAACAACAAAAACCCACCAAAAACAGCTTTTCCCTTGGAGGAGCAGGAATTTCAGAGACACTTTGAGAACAGAATGGTAATTTAATGATAATAAAGTAAAGGACACCCGTTTTCCACTTTTGTTTGCTGCAACCTGAACAACCACGTTAGAATGGCGACCCCTTACCGAAATTTGATGGCTTGAAGGTGCAGATGTCGTGGATGATTGTTTTGAGATTGGCAATTATGTGCTCAGTGGGCATATCCAGCTGCAAAAGGATAATGCCAAGTTAGTTATGGTGATGCCTGGAGCCCAGATGAATAAATCTGAAAGCACTGGTGTTTATTCTACACTTGGACAGATTTCCTTCGTCCGTGTTCCCTGTGAAGGAGTGACAAATCCCACTAACAGCCACATCCAAATGGCTCAGGGAAAACAAGTATTTTATACATGCTGATATGCTCACTATTCTCCGTATTTTCCACTCAGGACATGAAATTCCCAGGGCTCTGTAATAACACGTAGCCTTAAAGGGGTGAAAAATCTTAAAAAATCAATACATACACAAGAGCTTTTGCAAAAACCTTATTAAAATGAAGGATCTGGGGAAAGAAGCTTCAAGGAGCAGCTGTCAAAGACCACGAGACACATCAAGACCTAAAACTGAAGGCATTAAGAGCTTGGACAGAATGAAATCAATCAAAAGAATCAACTCATCAGCTCCATAATGCAGACATGTAATGCTCAGAGGGTTCTAAGCACTTCAAAATAGTTCCCACATCCAAATGGGCATCCCAGCTTCCAAAACAGCTTTCCAAAGTAAATCCCTGTGGAGACATCCCTAGCTGTTTCAAGTTTTGAGCACTTCTCAAAGGAGCAGCACAAGGTGCTGTAAAAAGGTTCAGGTAAGTTATCTGTTCCCTTTTTATTTCTTATACAAGTTTGACTCCTTCAACAGCAAGATCCAGAATTCCAACTGTGCACAAAAATACAAACAAGGAAGGCCTTGGAATGCCCATGCACAGCTCAGAGCAGCTAATCAGAGTTAATAAACTCATTAGTCTCCAACACTGCCAGGCAAAGCTTTGGGTATTTCCTACCCTTCTTCCAGTGCCACTCTGAGTTAGAGGAAAACTAAACATCAGGCAGGATTACAAAGATGCAAGCCAGAAGGAAAACAAAAGAACCCACAGCTTAGGGCAGAGAAAATAAATAAACAAGCTAAAATAAATGTTCTATTTCAGGTGTAACACAAACAGTTCTAGCTTTTGACTCCAGTCCACAACTATAGTTACCAAAATTAAAAGTCTTTAATTATTTGGTTAAAGCAAAGACTTTTTGACTCTCCTATGCATATTGACCATGGACTTACAAACCTATAGTTTATTTACTTGCCCAAAAAAAAAAAAATTTTAAACCAGCTTAAGATGCCACAGAACAAAGAATTCTATTTTTCTCACAGGTTAGTTAAAGAAAATGGTCAAAAGTTTTGAGAAACAGATTGAAAACATGTTTTTTCCCCATCTTTAAATACTACAGTTCTGCTCAGGAGAGAAAATTTAAGAGCTCTCTACACAACTTACTCTGGCTATTCGTGTCTTGATTTTATTCTCATCCTCCACCGTGTACTCGTGACATTCTCTGAAGAACTGCAGCATTTTGGGAATGTCACTGCCCAGGGAGTCTATTAAAAAAAAAAAAAACAAACAAAAAAGCAAAGGAGTTGTCTGAGTAAAGCTTATTAATACAGATAGGCGTGGCATCAGTAAAGAGATAATTCAATCTGTTAATTAAGGCAAGTGAACGCCACTCCAAAATGCAGTTTCACAGACAAGACAATGGTGTCCTCACTGAGATGATAAAAACAGCTTCCATGTTCCCTCCTCCCCCATTCATCAGGATCAATAAGCATAAGGGCAGCTAGCAGGCAAATTTATCAGGATTCTAATCCCAGATTTACCTGTTGTAGGAGCAAATGGATTCCTAAAGTTACCTAAGATAAGTGGCGCAGTCACCTACAGCCTAACACCGAATGGAACTGTACATCCTCACCAAAAAACATTTCAGTGGCACCCCTAGGGCTCCGTCTCCTTCGGGAATTTCTAACAGTTGTAACAAAGAACTGCTTCTTACTTTTCCGGGTGCTGGGGTACTTCCGTTTCAGCTTGTTCCTCAGGGGTATTAACTTGGGTATTATGGCAGGGACGGCCACGTAGAAATCGGCCTGGATTTCATCCTCCAAGATCTGCAACAAATGTAATTTGACAGATTTGACTTCAGCTGACCTATGAAAGTGTCCAAGCATAGCAACTCATCTCTCAGTTGTCACACTGGCTGCTGCCTCCCAGCTAGAGTTCACATAATGTCAGGCTTCTTCCCCTCCCCAGGCCCCAGACCTGTTTAAATTAGGATATTTATATAATTCTTTAAGAAAGATATATACCCATTTGATTAATTCAACTCCTCCCACAATGGCAGCTCCATGCTCTCGAGCTACTTCAGCTTCTTGCATGTTCTGTTGAGAGAAAAAAGTAATTTTGAAGAGCTGGACTACCAATTAGGCTGTTGGTCTGCTGTCAGTTGAGCTCAGGGAGTGAATTTCAAGCAATGATGTCTAAAGAGTAATCAAATAAACCCACAGCAGCTCTCCGGGATCATCTCACAAAGATAAAATGATTAACTGGCAAAGGACAGCTGCGAGAGTGTGCCGGACACAAAAACCCCATGAAAAGAAAGGAATCTTGCCTCACCCACCTCTGTGAACACCAAAACCTTGTTCACTTCATCCGTAAAGCGATGGGGAAGAGTGACACCGCTGGAAAAAGGATCCACTTTTTTCTGGCAAGTGAATAAAAAAGAAAAATTAAGATAAACACAATGAAATTATGACCTCGAGGGTAAATTACACAATCACAGGGAGTTGGTGCCCTAAATAGGAAGAAAAGAAAGCAGAAACGAGGTGAGGGGCTGCAGCCTGTCTCCACAATTCATCCTGTAACAATCACCGAGTCTGAACGGACCCAAAGCTTTCAAAAACGTGCCAGAATCCCCACACCCTCTCCCAACCCACCTTCTTCTGCAGCGCCATATCCAGGAACACGTTGATGTACACAAACTGCTTGGGGTGGGTGAAGTCCAGCTCCTGGAATCTCTTGAGCATGCCCACGGCCTGCTCCAGCTCGTAGGAGGGTCTCCTGTAGAGCCACGTCAGGTACACGTCGTCCACGGGCTTGCTCATCAGCGGCCGCCTCCGAGGCAGGGGCTTCTCCTTCACCTTCTCCTGCCTGGTCCTCTTGGCATCTTTTTTGGCAGGTCTAAACACCAGAAAACCCCAGACACGCTGTGAGGTCGCCAGTTGAAGAGTTTGGCATATCTTATCACGGCAGTGGAGCAGGGCCATCTGACCTCAGGGAAAAAGGAGTTTTCTCCTCCCTTTCCCGTGGCATTTTGCCACACAGTTCTCATTCTCCTCCCCGTTTTCAGAGGCTCTCCAGCTGAGGAAAAGAATGTTAAAATAATAACGGGATAGGCCACTCCTCTGCAAGCAGGGCAAGAGAGTCTGCAGCACCTGAGAACACTTTGCTCTCCTGTATACAGAGGTCGCTTTTGTCTCTCCCAGCCATGCTGTGTTATTACAGAGATGGCAAATTAAACCATAAAGAGCCAATTGACGCACAGGGAGGGTTTGACACCGATTCCAGGAGCTCACCAGCTCACCAGCTTTCACGTAACCCTGCTAATACCCCACAAAAGCACAACCCAGAACCACAGCGTCAAGCTTTCCCTGTGCNCGGCGGCGGGCGCGGCCCCCTCACCTCGCCACAGACAGCGGGCGCCGGACGCCGCCATTTGGCCGAGCCGCCCTGGTGCCCCACCGGAAGCGTTCCCCGCGGAACTCGCTCCCCGAGGCCGAGAAGAAGCGTTCCGGCGGGCACGGGCGCCTCAGCCGTACGCCACCCAGCGCCGTCCCCCCCGCCCGCTGCGCCCGGGCCTGCCGTTCCGCGGGTGCACGGGTTCCGGAGCCTGCAGGCTGCCCGGGGAGAGGTGACCCATTGCCGGGGGCTGGTTAAAAGCCTCCAGCTCGCTTCTCCACCGGCCTGAAGAGGGGCCCCAGGGCGAACACGGGGTTGTCTCGTAGCGCTGCAGGCCAAACTGGCCCCCCTTCCCCGAACTAACATGGCGGCGGCTCCTGAGGGCAGTCAGAGCCGCGGCCCTCAGACGTGGGGGCGTTTACACCTGTCCAGCCACGTCTGTTTGGCAGAACACTGCCCGTCGAATGCTCAGTATTGTCTGCTGCAAGCCACGTGTAATTCCAGTGAGAGATTTTCGGGCTGCCATCTCAGCCCTGTTCCCTTGCAGACTGGGTGGGAAAACAGGTGCCTAAATCACTCTCCCGGAGCAGCATCCATTTACAAAGACTTTTTAAAACCATCTTCTGAGCTGTTCAGATTCACACCACAAACTGTAATGGTTAAATAGGGTTTTAATTCCGCACTGATGTGCTTTTGACTAAAAACATTCCAATCCCATAGTCTTCCACAATCACTGTGTGTCCAAGAATTTTTAAATTAGGATGTGTGGCCATGTAAACTTCCACAACCAAATCATGTCCAAGAGTTTTTAAATCAGGCATATGTGGCTACATGAAATTCTCCAATGGATCCTCATCCAAGAATTTCTAAATCAGACACGGGCGGCTGTGCAAAACAAGTTTGTAACAAAGCTGTGTTCATCCAATCCAACTCCCAGCTCAGTGTCCTAGGAAAGGATGGAGACAGGGAGGTGTAAGGGCGGCAGCAGGAAAAGGAACCTTCCTCGGTTAAAAAGTCTCGGGTGAGGAGTGACAAACATTAGTTTAAAACTCCAGGGGGGAAATGAAATGATTTTGAATGGGCACTTGGCACGAGTGACTCCTGTAGAGAGGTGGTGGATATGAGAGGAGACTGTTCAGGGCGCACCTGTGGCCAGGTGACTTTCACTATCTTCCCGCAATCCCCTGTGAGCTTTTTACACACGAGGTCTCTGTTGTGGACCTCGGATTTTGGGAGAAACACGGGCTCAGAGTTGATGTGCACCCATCCCCAATACCTCACTCGCTCCAAGGCCTGTTTCCTACCAACACCCCTTGCTCCATCGCTGAGGCACTTTCTGCTCTCCGGCCATCAATGAACTTTTTGGGTCCAGCATGATCTCGGGCAGCTGCAGTAGAAAGCAAATTCCAATTAAAAGCCCCAGAGCCTGATGTCTTGTCCCTCCCTGCGCTCCCCCGACCACCTGTTGCTTCCTCATNGCACCCATCCCCAATACCTCACTCGCTCCAAGGCCTGTTTCCTACCAACACCCCTTGCTCCATCGCTGAGGCACTTTCTGCTCTCCGGCCATCAATGAACTTTTTGGGTCCAGCATGATCTCGGGCAGCTGCAGTAGAAAGCAAATTCCAATTAAAAGCCCCAGAGCCTGATGTCTTGTCCCTCCCTGCGCTCCCCCGACCACCTGTTGCTTCCTCATTCACTACGTCTCCCTGGTGCTTTTTTTTTCTTTTTTCCAGCTCAGTTTTCCCTCTTGGGCACGCACAGACCCGCATCCCTGCCCGCGCCCGGCTACTGCTCGTGTTTTATCTTTCAGCCCACCTCACCTTTCCCTCA
>WBMY01017270.1:123385-166035 GCA_013397315.1 Donacobius atricapilla
TCGGCGCCGCGGGGCCGCCCCGGCGCTGCCCGAGGGGGGGATGCCGCGCTCGCCTGGGAGCCGCGGGGCGAGCCGTGCTCGTGGGGCCCGTTCCGGGCGTGGGGAGGAGGATCGGCCGTGGGATGAATCCCGGCCGTGGGGTGAACCGCGGCCGTGAGGTGAACCTCAGCCGTGGGACAAACCCCGGCCGTGGGACGACCCCCAGCCGAGGGGCAAATCCCCATCGTGGGGCAGATCCCGGCCCTGGGCTGAACCCCAGCCGTGGGGGGAATGCTGGTCGTGGGGTAAATCGCGGTCGTGGGGCAAAGCCCAGCCTTGAGGTGAACCTCGGCCACGGGGCTAATCCCAGCCATGAGGTGAACCACGGCCGTAGGGAGATACTTGGCCGTGGGGCGAATCCCGGCCACGGGGCGAACGCTTGGCCCCAATCCCCTTCACGTGCCGTGCTGGGACCTTGGCCTGGCACTGTGGTGACCCGCCGTGTGTTGGTGGTGAGAGGGTCCTTTTGGGGTCAGGATGTTTTGGGGACACACTGGCCTCGCCACCTTTTCCCGGCGGTTTCTCAGTGGTCCGCAGCAGTTCCGTAGGAGGAAGATGACAGGAGTGTCACCTGCAATAAAACCTGGGCTGCCAGCCCAGGCGGTGGTGCTTGCAAATGAAAGCGCACGCTTAAACACTGAGTTTTGTTACAGTCTGGGGCTCGCTTGTTAGACTGAGGTGCTTCTGGTAAATGTGGAGGGCTCTGTTGCCCCCAGCCACACCACATTTTATCTGACCTTCCGGAAATCTTAGACCAGTGGCTTTTGCTGGGCCCTTTTGGAAACTTAAGAGTATTTGTTTTGGGGAGGTGCAACTTCTCCTGAGCTGCTGTGCTGATAAGGATTTTACATGGCCTTGGTTAAGCAGGGAATTTTTTACAATTAAATCCATATCAGTGCCCTCCCTTCTCTGTGATGCTCCCCCACAACTGAAAGCTAACCTAGAGGGGCAAACACCCACCCAGAAGTTGTTCATGGTGTGTAGACATGGCTGGTAATGAAAGCGATGGCAATGTGTTTCTTGTTAAAAAGGAAGAAATAGCACATTATTCCAAACAACAACCTGATGTAACCCAGGGAATTCCTAGAAGCTGTATCCCAGTTTGGAGGGCCAGAGAGCTCTTATGAAGGCGAAGCACGGCCTTTACAAAGACGGCACTGCCAGTGATTTTATTTCTGTGTTCTCCCTGTGAAAAATAGGGAAAGTGGTGCTACCACATCCTGTCCCGGGAGGCAGCATCCATGGTGCCTCCCAGTAGATCCAGGCTGGTGGGACACTGAGTTTGGCTTCGTGCCGCCGGACCTGATGTCCTGGACAGAGCCCTGCTCCCTCCTCGCAGCCCTCCCCACCGAGGGAGGTATTCCCAGCCTGATTTTAGAATGGTGCTCTGGAGCAGATGGACAGCGTGCACTGCTGACTCCTCACTGCTCCGTGCTCTGGAATAATGATCCGCATCACCAAGCTGCAGGATTGTGTCGGTTCACCCAAAAAGAACTCGTGTTTGAGCTCCAGCCCGGGCATTAAATCTCCTCCAGAGGCGACTGAGGATGCCAAAAGCCCCTTTGCAGAGTGCCTGTTGGGTTTCATGGAACAGTGGAAATTCTGCAGTGCTCTGCTGTCTGCTAAGCAAATCCTGTTAAACACTTTCAGTTTTGTTCCCTTCTTACTATTAAAAGCGGGGGCTGCTCTAGGTGCTGAAGTACAGCACAATTTAATTCATTCCCTTTTATCTCTTCCTACAGGGGCACTTTCTCATTTAGTTTGTGCATTTAATTGAAGGCTAAAACTCAGTGTAAATGGCCCATAGGTGTTCCTGTGCAAAGTTTAGTTTTCTCCCATCCTTGGAAGGCCAGACCCTAACGTGTCAGAGGTGAGACTCAGCAGGCTGCTGGACAAACTCACCTCGGCTGCAGCGTGAAAAAGGACAAAACTTTGCAGGTCCGTGTCGGTGGCCGTGGAGTTTCCCAGCGGGTCCGCACGGCGAGGTTCTGCTGGCACAGCTCTGTCTGCGCGTGTGGTGACAGAGTGCGACCCGTGACTGACAGAGCTGTGCCAGCAGAAGTCCCAGCTGCAGGAGCAGTTATCTGCAGAAGTGCACTTTTACTGATAGAGCTTGTTTTCGTTTTCTAAAGGGTGTTTTTCCCTGGTCCTGTACTGTAGCAGTACCGCTTCCAGCGATGTAGCCTGCCCAGGAATTTATCTTGCCTGGCGGGGAAGGGAAGGGGAGGGGAGGGAAGGGAAGGGACGGCTGCTCTGGGTGTATTTGCCGTGTGTGGCTCTCCTCTTACCATCCAGAATCTGTAGGAGCTCCATGACATTTGCAGTGGGAATTCTCTCTTGGAAGTAAGTGATGTTTTATGGCTGTTCTCTTTCCATCAGAAGGTGTTGATAAAACTTCCATTTCATGGGATAAACTGGGATTATTTTGTTGTTTTTTTATTAACAGCCATGGTTTTGCAAAAAGCCAGGCAGGCTTTTGACCAAGTTTAGCTTTCATACCAGTCCTAGGAGAAATAAGCCAGAAAGTGATCCCAAGGTATGTGTGTGGACTCTATTAGGAGGATGAAAAAGCACCAGTGGAGAAAAATTAATTAATTTCCACACTGGGTAAGTCTCTACTTAATTTAAATGTAAACCACCAAGAATTAAAACTTAGAGTTAGGTAGATCACAGCAGCCACTGGCTTTTTTATTTGAGTCAATGTGCACAGATGGGGGGGATGTGTTTCTTTTTTCTTATTAAAACCTTCCCCAAGGTTTTAAGTGATAAAATTATGCATCAGTAATGTGCACAATTTCCAGGCAAACTTTCTTGAACCACCCCCAAGAAGTTCTGCTTCCATCAGCTGTAATCTGCTGGACACTCTTGGGTTACTTGGGTTTAAAAGGGAAGATAAATTCAAATAAGTGCTTACTTTTTACTTCCTTACTGTGTATTGGAAAGAGGTTTTAGGAGTGCCAAAAGGACACTTGAGGCATGGGATGTAACCTGATTTGCAGACTACTGAGAAAGCAGAAGTAACAGTGGAGCTCAGTTTTTTGGGAGCATAAGATGGCATTTGTGAAAATTTAAAATAAGTTAAAATATGTCTTAGGCATATTCGGATTCAGGAGGATTTGCTGTGGATTTAGTGCTTTAGAGCATTAAATGCTAAGCCTCTTGTAATATTTTTTTTTGTCCAGATTCTGTGGTTCTCTTGATGGCAGGCTGTAATCAAGGCTTGGGTGCTTGTTACAGAGACAGTGTGGTATAACTTCACCTGATTAATTCTTTGGGTTCCAGTGATTTGTCTGTGCAGCTTCTCCATCTCACCTGTAATGATTTAAAAACAAAACAAAACATAAAGGAGGTTTCTTTATCAAGATCCTTCGGTGGTGACAATATTTCTGGAATTCTGCTGCTGTCCTTCCCCGTCTTTTGTGCACCTCGGGGCTGTCATCGAACTTCCCGCCACAAGACCACCCCAGAAAGATCAACTTCAAGTGAACTGAAGTGTCTGGCAGGAAATGGCCAGAAGAACTTAACGTGCACAGGATTTGCTGGATCCATTTGTGCCTTCAGATCTCGGAGCTGGATGCAGAGAGCACGGTGGAAGGCCTTTATATCTGAACTTGCTAACTGGCCCTGTTGGCAGCTTAGTGAATTCACAAGAGGGCTACGTGACACTTACCTCCAGTGGCAAGGTACTGGGGCTGACTTGGGTGCTGGTGTGTGGGAGAAAATTCCTCTCTCAGAGCTGAAAACAAGAAAATAAAATCCACACTCTCCTCAAAACAAACACCAAACTCTAAATAAAAGAAGTTGCTCTAAATAATGAAGTTACTCTAAACAAAAGACAGCACTGGAAGAAAATCTTTCTGGAATCCTGTTTAGAAGAACAACTTTTGCAGTCTCTTGGGCATCTCCCTCCAGAGATGTAACTTTAGGAGTGTTCAGCCACCAGCAGGAAGCGATTTGATAGGTGGTCATGGAAAACAGAATTAAAGATAGACAGAAGTGCACTGTGTGTTGTTCTACAAGAAACACATTTTATCCCTTTGAGGGGGAGAAGTTAAACCAGCACTTAGAAGAATGCTCCAGGATGAACAAAAAGCAGCTCCAAGCAATTATAGCTACAAGTCACGCGCAGTCAGCGAACACAGGGATTTTGGGAGCTGCTCCCAGACCAGGGAAGAGAACCCCAGTGAGCTGTTGGGTGTCTTGCACAGGACTAATTGTCTGTGTGTGCAGACATGGAGCAGTTAGGGCCCTGTGTGCTCACCCCTCCTCTGGCATTTCCTGATGGCAGTCATTAGTGGTGTTTATGACTGCACAGCACCGTTTATGCTCAGCATTCACCTCTGTGTGCTGTATTGTCTTCCCCACTCTGCTTGCCTGGGGAGGAGCTTGGTGGTTTTTTCTGAGAAAGGAAAGATGTGAATAAGAGGGCTGTGGGACTCCAAATGCAGATTTGCAGGATATGGAGGCTGGGGTGTAAGTGCATTTTCTAAATTAAAATTATCCCTTCAGCAGGAGTTCAGTTTTGGGTTCCCCACTTGGCAGCTGGAAGGTTGGGAAATTTCAGACACAAAGAGATAAATCCTTCAGAACACTCCGCCACGGTCCCTGTTGATGTGAATCTGGATTATTCCTTACCCTAAACAAACCATAAAGGGACACCTCTTGTGCCCTCAGCCAGGAGCAGCAGGAATTTTTATGCCTGGAAAACTACCAGAGGCAGCTCTTGCCCCACAGGCCTTTCCCCTTTCCAAGTTATGGACCCAACAGAACTCTCCAGAGGCTGTGTTGGGAACGGGGATGCAAAGCAAAGCTGCTGCTAAGTGTCCTTTAGCCTGGCCACCAGTCCTTTTACAGTTACCTCTGCAGGTCAACAGCTCCCCACACTGCTGCTTCCGACGGCCTGGAAGGGAAGATACCCAATTAAACATCTTACATCCGTTCTCTGAAGGCAAAAAAAGTTCCTAGGCTGAGGCAGCTCCGCAGGCTGCAGGAAAGGGAGGAATGTTTAGCCTTGTGTTGCTGCAGAGGGACCCTCCTCCTTGCTTTGGTGTCAAACACATTCTTTTAAGTTCATCAGATTCCAGGAGTACAAAGAAAAGTACAAAACCCATAAGCTTTTGGTCAAGCTGTTAATAATAATCAGGATTTGTGGATGGTGTTCAAGTTTGCTGTTTACCCTTTAGGGCAGCTGAATGAATTGCTCCGGTAGTTTTCCCCTTGCTTTTCAGGAATGCTTCCATCTGAGTGAACATCTTTGTGCCTTCTAATCACAAATTAGTTCTGCCTTTTTTTTTTTTTTTCCCTTCCTAAGAAATCAATCTAAAGGCCTTTTCAAAAGGCTCTGGATTTAAGCACCATCTAAAGAGGGTGCTGAAGCCCTCCTGCAGATTTCTAGCTCTTTTTTTTTTCCCCATAGCATACTCCCGGGAAAACAGATAAAGGGGAAAGCAGAAAACATACTTTGTATACTTTGCTGGATATCACCATCCTGTGTGAGATCACAAGGGGGGGGGGGTGTATGTCACAGAAAAAAAATGTCCTTTATTCTGAGTCAGCCTGGACACGTGGAGAATATCCTTTGCTCTTCCCGCTTCCCCTATAGCTTAAAATTCAGTTTCTACTTACTGTATTACATTCCTTTACAACTGGCCCCTGGTAGTGGGCAAGGGCTAGCACAGGATGAATGACTGCCCAGCCAAAATTCCCACTTGTGAACGCCTTTCCTTTAATCCCTTTTTGTTCTGGAAGGTTAAGAAAGCAAAAGGAAAGCAGGGCCAGATGACTTCTCACAAACCAGAACAGTCCCAGGTGCCAGGAAGAGCCGGGCTCACTTTTTTCCTCCATCCAAGTCACATCTTGCCACTGGGAGCAGGTCAGTCTCCAGGGACATGTTTGTACGTGTGCAACGAGCCTCGTCCTCCTCCCACCTTAGTCTGGAGCAAAAGACAGGGAAGGAGTGGGCTACATCAGAGGAATTAGGAATGCTTGGAGTGGATAAGAGAAGCACGCCTCTTCAGTATTGTGAGACTTGTGAATAGACCAGGAGGTTTGAGACTAGGCCTGTGCTGATCTGCAAGGTGGTTTTCTGCCTGCTCTAGGAAGCCCCAGGTGCTTTTTGTGCAGGTAAAGGGGGAATAATTCAGTTTTAAGTCACTGGCCATTTATTTCATGGCAGCTGCAGGTCTGAACAAAACAACCCTGGATGTGGGGAGATGAGTATAACTCATAAGTATTTTCTGCTTGGAAAATTACGTGGTTGAAAACCTCAGGCTGTCAACAAGGCTTCAGCATTCCTGAACCCATACCTGCCTCTTGCACCTCCCCACTGTGTCTGTGCTCTTCCTTTACTCTCAATTTCTATACAGCAGCGGAGGTAGCACCGGGGCTTTGGACTGCATTTGTCCTTAACTTTCTTTCTTAGAGCTCTGTAATTAACCTCTCACCTGCCAGTATTTTAAGAAATACCAGAAAACCAACCTGCTGGAAAAACTACAGCAACACTTGCCAAAGGTATTCCCTAGCTTGAGGTGAAATCCCTCCACGTGGCTGAACAGAGGAACCCACACAAGTTCAGCCTCTCTTCTGGCACAGGTTACACAGAGAAGCTGGCTAACTTAAAGCAGGAGTGCCTGCCCCTGGATCCCTGGCAGTGTCCAAGGCCAGGTTGGACAGGGCTTGGAGCAGCCTGGGATAGTGGAAGGTGGCCCTGCCCACGGCAGGGAGGTGGATCTGGATGGGCTTAAAGGCCCCTTCCAACCCAAACCAGTCTAGGATTCTGTTTGGAAGTTTAGGTATGGTGTAAATGCTCATGGGAAAGACTGGGATAATCAGATACAGAAGCAGCTGAACTATCTTCTAATATTCAAATAATATGCTTTGCTCAGGCTATTAGGCAAACTTTTCTTCTTCTGAGATTAAAATGCAAAGCACATTTAAACACACCCTCTGGTGAAGAGGGTTAATTCCTATAAACTGAGGGGTTTTTTAAAGATCCCTTCTCTCTTTGCCTGAGCATACAATACAAGCCCAGCTACTTTGAGCACTACTGCAGCATCCTGTGGCCTGTTCAAAATGAAAAAGCTCATTTATTGTACCAGTGATTGCAAAACAGTTTCCACTATCGGTGTGTGCTTTTTCCTTTGGCTTTTTTTTTCTTTTCTCCTCCTTTCTTCTAAAATCTTGAGCTTTGACTCATCCAAAGTGAGTGATTACCTGTGGCTGAACAAGGCAAGCCTTGTAACTCCAAAGCTGTTTAAATGAAGTTTTACAGTGGCAGATTTCTTTGGATTGTAGAGGAGGTGTAACTGAAGTGTTGCTGGGCTTTTCTTATTTTTGGAAGGACTGGCAGTCTCCCACTGAAAAGGGAAGATGGCACCATGGCCGTGGAAATAATCTCATTTCTTTTCTCCTAGCACAAACTTTGCTTTGAAGGATGAAAGAGTATTGATGACTCCAACTGTATCTTAAGGTTGGTTCATTGAGAAAAACCTCTCCCGAGTTCCTGCAGTGTGCATGGATTCATAATTCCTGTGTAGTTTTGCTCAAAAAACTGTCAATAGCTGACTTCTCTCCAGGTATTGATCCTGAGGAGTTGAATGAGGCACAGTGTTGGCTGACAGCAGCAGCCTGAGCAGGGTCTTTATAATTTCTGAGGAGTGACTGAATGGGTGTCAGAGTCAGATCAGCCTTGTCAGTAGAACAACTCTTCCCCTCACAGCTCAGAGGGACCCTCGCGCACCACGGCACTGCCAGCTCACTCTGCTCGTGCTGTTGGGGGTTTTTTGTCTCCCCAGTCCTAGGAAAACCTCCTGCTTTAAGTTGCAGCCATACATGGCTGCTTCTCTTCCATGCCCACAGCCCAGGAGGGTGTTTTGTGTTGATCCAGGGCTGGCTTCTTCCTTCCCCAGACTCCCGGTGACTTCAGTTCCTAATCCTTTAAACCACTCAGTCCTGGATCTCATTAGAAGCCCAGCACTCTCCAGGGGATGGAGCAGCATTGCAAATGGGTCATTTCTCTGAAACAGTGCAAGATACTTGTGTAAATAAATAAGTACACTGTTTAAGCCAGCCCTTTGGGGGCTTCTGATGACATTTATTTACAGGCTGGCTTCTGGAAACACATCTTGCCCTACAGTAGCCCCTTGCTTGCACTTCTGGTAAGCAGAGCCTTATTTTGAGGAGCGGCCTACCCTGTGTTTGCATGTGAAACAGCCTCAGGAGCAGCTCTGGAAGCACAAAGCGTAAAAGGCACCTGCAGACAAAGGCAGGTATCACTCAGTGACCTGGTGTGGATGTTCAGGAGTTGTCAGGCACACACTGAGAGGTACCAGGCTGCTTCCAACAGGGCAGGAACTGTTCCTTTGGAGTGAAGACTGACTATGAACCAAACAAAGCAATAAAAAGCAGCTATGTAATGCTGTGTAGGATTTCCACGCAGTAAATAGTTCAGCTGGTCCTGTAAGTGGGGGTGTGACATGGAGGAAAAGGAAGGGTGGAGACCTGGATATTCTTGTGTTACCTGTGATTTAAGAAAAGACTCCTTCATTTAGAGGAGATGAGGGAATGAGGGGAATAACTAGTGGGTGTATGTCAGTGGGACAATTAACATTTCCATCAAGTGAGTGCCAGTTGGCTCTAAAATTAATCAAATACAGCTCATTCCCTCCCTTCCCACTCCTCCCCTTGGCTTTTGCTGTTTTGCTTCTGTGACTTGTCTGTGCCTCTCTGGGCTCAAAGAGATAACGTGGAGCCCCCTGGGATCCCACTGAATTTACTGCCAGCTGCAGGTTCGTGGTTACCGCTTACCTTTCCCTATTCCCAACTTGAATTTCCTGTGCTCCGTGTCAGACTTTCCTCGGAGATTCTTTGAAATCTCCTCAAACACTGTTTTTGAATTGTTTGGGGTTTTTTTAATTAAGAAAAAAACTGATGAGGCATTTATATTTGATTCCCTGCTAATCTCTATCCCCAGTCAGGGTACTTGGAATAAGAAGCTGGAAAGACACAGTACCTGGGCTGGCAGACTTGGTGTGCTCATTGAGTTCTTGGGAGAGGCAGTGTACACAGAGGTGGTTGGACATATTCCTGCAGGAAAGCACCCTGAAAAAAAGCTCAGATCCACACAAAAGACCTTAGGAATTCCCCATTCCCTGATATTTTCTTGCTGATTTATACACGCATAGTTTACCTTAAGGTAACACATCTGTACATAGCCCAGTCTTGGCGCAATTCTTTAAATCCCCTTAACATACCCTTGAACAATCACCTGATTTTCCTCCTCCCCAGAGTACTCCAAGCCAGGTTTTGTATTTGTGGGTATTGGCTGTGCTTCTCTTCTCCTTGGGGAGGCCGAAATGTGGAGACTCACATTCCCACAAAATGTGACTTTTGGTCACACTCTCCTAAAGCAGAGCAGTGCAGACGAGCAGCCTTCCTCTCCCCACTTTGCAGCCACTCAGGCCTGATTACAAAGCACACAAAGAGCCATGTAGATGAACAGATAAAAATGGTGTTGTTTCCCAGCTTTCAGCCCAACTTCCCAACGTTGGACAACGTGTGTGTGCACACGCGCACGCCCCATCAGCTGGCAGGATGGCTAATTCCTGGGAGGGATCACCATATGGAAGGGGATGGACAGTCAGCTGTGCTCGGAGGAAGGAGGAGCCACTCAGGGCTGGCTGCTGGATTGTTTCCAAAATGCTTCGGCAGTTCGACTCATCCATCCATACACAGAGGCTAGAGGGGGGAAAAAAAAAAGAATCACAAAGAATGTCACTGGGCTGAAGGCAAGGGTTTGGAGCTGTGCCAAACATCCATGAACACACGGCTGCAGCAGGATGCAGGCACAGCTCTTCTCTGTTTGCCCCCTCATTTGACAACTCATTTATGCGCTGAGGTATGAAAGAACCTAAACAAAACATCTCATGGTCACTGTAATTTAAGAAATGCATCTTCTGCACTCTTTGGGGAAGGGACTGTGTGTTTGAAACCCAGAAGTTCCTATTGTTTGTTGCCCAAAAAACATTTCTTCATACTAAAGCCTCTGCTGCAACCCAGTAGCTCAAGTTTTCCTCTCCGACACTCTTCACACCTTCAGAAGCGTTTCATTATTCACTTTTTTTTTTCATCCAGGCTTTAACTGATAGTCAGCATGCCTCATACACAAAACCCCCCCAGCAAATAAAACAGCATAAAACCCCAAAAGTCCAAGGAAAAGGCCGGCACAAACCTACTGGTGGAAACACAGTACTTGCCCCTGGCCCATTTTATATCCACCTCAGAGAGTTGCTTAGGCTCACCCAGGACCACACCTAGGGTTCCAGCTGAGTAGTCCTGCTCTGCCAGTCCTCTCTGGGTTTTTGGGGATGGACGTGGACCTAAAGAGTTACTTCAAGAACCCTCAGAGCTTAAATATTGTTCTTACTAACCCATCTTCACGTTTTCTTTAATTTACACAAAATTAGGAAGAGATTCTGTGTTTAATTGACACGAAATCAGAGTCACCCTATTTAAGTTTACAGGGTTGGATCTGTAGCAGAAAGCAGGTTTTAGCAGTTTCAGAAGTTTTCCAAGGGGAGCCTTCAGGAGAAAAGCCTGCCAAAATTTTCACTGATTTTGGGGTTAACGGATTCAGGGAACTCGGTGTAGCTCCCTGAAGCCTGAACAATAACAGGTTGGGATTTCTGGATATTGTTTTAGTTCCAGGACAAGCAGAGTGGGAGATAGGAACAGCACATGTTGGGAACCCAGACAGAATTCATTTTTTGCCTGAGAAAAACATTATACACGGTGACTTTCAAGTCTTGCTCAATGTTGCTGTGATGCAGAAGGAGAAAAAAAAAAGTGCATTTGATTTAGGTTTGTTTTCCCCTTTCTGTAACTGTGGCAATGACACTGCTGCCTGTTTGACTCACCACTACTTCAAAGCAATATTGAAGTGACTAACAGCTGAAAAATGCGCTCGTCCTTCGCCTCCCAGCTCAGGGCTCACTTCTCTGGAAGGCCCCTGACGGCCACACATCGCTCCACACTGGCAGAGCACTTCTCTTAACGAGCCACATTTCAACATCATTTAATTGGGTGCAATCCTGGAGCTTTCAGATGGCATCAGGGGGTCAGTGGTCATCTGTGGGCTGGCGTGGATGGCAGCGGGTGGCTCACGTGGTCTCAGCACCGTGGTTTTAAGGACTTCATCACAGAGCGCTCACCCAAATCCGGCATCCTGGACTGCAAAGTTTGCCGTGTCTTGGGTCCAGATGCGGCAGAGGTACAGATCAGTTTAAGATCTGACAGATTAAACAGCAAGGGCATGTGGAATGGGACTCTTAGGGCCTGGCAGGGGCTGTGAGGAGTGCGTTCAAGTGCTCCCCACTTTCACACTGGCACTTGAAGAGAGAAGATAAATCCAGCAAAATCCTAGCACGGGAGATTAGGCACTCCCAAAGCGCAGCCTGCTTGTGTGTGGGGGAAAGGCCATTCTGATTTTGGGGTTCTGGAACGAAGATGGAAGGATTTCAGGTCTAATCCCATGTCCTTAAGTAACTGGTTCCCTTCAGGGCCCCATGCCAGGCAGTGTGAGCGCAAAATCCTCTTATCCCGTAGCTCTGCTCGCCGTGTGACTTCACCTGGAAATAACAGGGGGCTATAATTAGATGTGGGGCTGGCATTCGCCCCTGCAGTTTCCTTAGGCGTTCATCAGGGAAGGAAGCAGCAGCCCTGAAACTGAGACCCTTGGCAGGGGACAGCCCTGACAGCTCCTGCTCCTGCACCGTGCCGGAACGCTGGTCTGGCTGTCGGCATCAGCTGGAAAACACTGCAGGACTTGACCCTCATAAAGGGAAAGTGGGATCTGTGGTTAGTTGGACTCACTGAACAAAACCCTCAGCTTGTTACCTCGAATTCAAGTTAGGGCTGTTTGAAGAGCTTCTCCTGCAGCTGGCTGTATGAGGGAAGAGCTGCATCCTCTGGAGCAGCTGCTTTGGATTTGTATAAAATCAAGGCTCCTGGATTTTGTGTCTGGGGAGGAAAAGACCAGCCAACAGCAAACTCGGCTAGCGTCATGTTTTCAAATCACACACAGTCCTCCTGCTCAGCACAACAGTCTAGGGAGGCCTGGAATAAAATCTCTCCCTGTGTCCCCTGGCAAGTGGATGGTTTTTGAATGTGACATCAGAGCTCCCTTCTGACAGTCAGGACAACTGGATGAATTTGGTGTGCACAGGCTCATCCTTAGGCTTCTAATATTCACATTTTGCACTGGGCTGGAGCCCTTTGTGCCCCAGAACAGCTAAATGGGAACTTTACCTGAGCTCTTTTTATGGCTCCTGGGCCATTAGGAATACAAAGGTCTTGACTGATCCCAAGCATGAAAAATACAAAACGCAAAAGCTGGGCAGTTAATGGGAAACTGGAGCTAATTCCCCCTCAGACTGCAATTTCAAGCCTTGTAGAAATGCAGTGGGGAAGTGGGACTTAGCATGTTGAAATTAAGAGCCTTCCCTTCAGTCCTTGGTTCCCTGTGCAAGCTTCAGCAGGAGGGAGCAATCCGGGAGCAGCGGAACGCTGTGATCTTGTCTGCAGGTTCTGCACACAGCAAACAACTCTGTGGGGTATGGGGGATAAACTGGGAAACCCAGCAGGGGACTGCAGAAACCCCAGCTTCCTAGGAAGAAATGCTCTTTTCCATCCCAGGATTCTGCTCAGGTGGCAGCAGAATTCTGGGATGGATTTATTGTGCGTAAACTCTGGGACATGTTGTTGCAGGGTATCCCTGGGAAAGGTCAGCTCACAGCAGGATAGAAACGAAGGAATGCCGTGGAGTAACAGTTTTGATGGTCTTTCAGACTAACAGGGATGCCAAAGGAAAAATATGATCCTCCAGATCCTCGCAGAATTTACACCATCATGTCAGCGGAAGAGGTGGCCAACGGGAAGAAGTCACACTGGGCTGAATTAGAGATCTCGGGTGAGTTTCTTGGGGTTTAAATTCCCCTAAGTTGGTGCCCCAGACCACTCCGGATCCAGTTTGTGTCCGATGGTTCCAGAGTGAAGAGGTGGTTCCTTGCTTTCTTCTTTCAGGGAGAGTGCGGAGCTTAAGTACGTCGCTGTGGTCGCTGACACACCTGACTGCTCTGCACCTCAATGACAACAACCTTACTCGCATTCCACCTGATATTGCCAAGCTTCACAATCTGGTTTACCTGGATCTGTCATCCAACAAACTCAGAAGTTTACCAGCAGAACTAGGAAACATGGTGTCTCTCAGGTGAGGGGAATTACTCTGGTTAACTTCCCAAAAAAGAGTTTCAGTTTGTTTTCTGTGCTTGTATTTCAAATAATCCTGAAAAATTCCAGGTTGGCACAGAGTTAATACTTATTTTTGGGTTCAGTGGGCTTTTTTTCTCATTGTCGATATATCACTGATTTCATCCCTGGTTTCATCTTGGGTTTTGTGGCTTTTTTCCCCCTAATAAATGTATTTCAGTTGTGCTTTGGCACAGGAAGATTGGCATATCTTTCTAAAATTCAGGGTGAAAAGTGTTCTCTTCGAGGACAAGCAGAGTACAGCACCTTAGGAGTTTCTTCTGCAGTAATACTCACCTAGAGTGTTTTTGCATTTGCTGCAGGGAATTGCTTTTAAATAACAATCTGTTACGGGTTTTGCCTTATGAACTTGGACGGCTCTTCCAGCTGCAAACCCTGGGTTTGAAAGGTGAGCTCTTTCCACTTCCATATTCCTACGAGTTCTTGGGAATCCTGAGGGGGGCTGGCTTCAAAACCTTCCTCCATTACCTCAAGGTTTTCTTACGTGTTACTTTAAGCATTCAGTTGGTAGCAAAAATGACCAGGCAGTTGGGAAAACAATGCTTGTCTTTCTTAATGCTACTCAACTTCCTTAGGAGCTCATTTCAAATCGGCAGTCAGGGAAATAAACCCTTTAACCTGCTGAGTTAATTTGTCTGTTCTCGTTCTGGGAGATTTTCTTTGGGTGGAAAGCCTCAAGAAAGGCAGGCAGCTGATCCCCCCGCTGTTGTTTTGTGCTGTTGGCAGGCAATCCTTTATCCCAAGATATTCTCAGCCTCTACCAGGATCCAGACGGAACCCGAAAGCTACTGAACTACATGCTTGACAATCTAGCAGGTACAGCCCAACAGATCTGGTGGGCAGAAAGGCTTTAAAAGTAGGGTTTGCTGCTAAAACAGGACTGTGAACCACTGGAGGGACAGTACTTCCTCTGTGCTTTAGTGTTTTTGTCAGGTGTCTCCAGTCATATCCCAAAACACACCCCCACACGCAGTGGAAGAGGCTGATGTGTACTGTCTGAGGTTCTCCCATGTTACAGGCAAATGCTCTCTCTGTTCTGTTTGAAATCCTTCAATTGCTGACCAAGGGCAAAGTCTGCCTTGCTGAAGCCATTTTGGTTCTCCCCACCAGAAAGAATCATTTGAATGCGAGCAGAATGCCAAATTTGACTTGAGAAACACCATAAAGAACATCCAGTACCTGACTTCAGTCCTGCTTTGTGGTTCCGTAACTGAGCCTTCTGCTTTGCCACTTGCTGTCTCCCAAGTTCAGGCACTGCAGGAATGATGGATGCAGGGCGAGGTTCTTGGAGAAGGGATGGCTGAACCATGCCAGGATTTACTCCTTCTTCAGCAGATTATTCAACGTGCAGGAGTATGTCGGTGGTGCTTCTAAATCTGAAAACAAGAGAGAAAAATAGTCATGAATCTTACCAATGACAGTTTTTCTCTTACTACTCATTTAAATGATTTTTGGCTCCTCTGAAGACTCAGGGAGTTGGGGATGCAAAATACATTATTGTTCAGTCATCACTTTGGCTTAGAAATTGTAACTTACAAATAGAAACTCTGAATTAATCACTGTTGTTTTTTTTTTTGTAGTTCATCCAGAGCAGCTGCCTCCAAGGCCATGGATTACTTTAAAAGAACGAGACCAAATTCTGCCCTCAGGTAAATCTGTGTTCACGAGGTGACACACTGGGAAACTTGTCTTGGGCTTCATTTTCCTGGATCAGAGTGAAAACAGCGGTTTGTTCATTTGTACTGGAAAAATCAACATATGGCCGTGCTGTGAATACCATTTTTGTCATTTGAATGGGATGCTGGGCATTTCTTTTCCAATGTTGGGCTTTGTCACAGCTCTTCCAGCCACTCTTGTCCAAGCCAGAGACAATCCCCAGTGGCTGACAGCCTTTCCCTTTCTCTCTCTCCTTGCAGCTTCATTTACAGTTATGTGTTACAATGTGTTGTGTGATAAATATGCCACCCGGCAGCTCTACGGCTACTGCCCATCTTGGGCACTCAATTGGGAGTACAGGAAAAAGGGAATCATGGAAGAAATTGTCAACTGTGATGCAGATATCATTAGTCTTCAGGTAATAAAAAAATTCCCATCAGAAACAGAAAACATGAACCTCCACCTTTAGGATTAAATGTTCCCTTGGGAACACCATAGTCACCTGCTTGATAGCAAATTCCAGGTCTTCCCAATGCAAGCTGTGTATCTGTATTCCAGTGTCAGACATACCAGGTGTGGGCTACTGCTATGCAAAATACACCTGTCACTTTGCATTTGGGGGGGGATTCCAGGAAATCCAGGAATGCACATCAGTTCCCGGCAGGCCATTAGTCTAGGAAGTGACCTGGATTGTGCAGCTTTTCTGACTGCAAGCCAAGGCAGGCACAAGGAAGGGCTTCCTTCACTTCTTCAGCCTGAGGTGTTTGTGTACAATTCCAGGAAGTGGAAACGGAGCAATACTTCACCCTTTTCCTGCCAGCCTTGAAAGAACGGGGATACGACGGATTCTTTTCTCCAAAGTCACGTGCCAAAATCATGTCCGAGCAGGAGAAAAAGCATGTGGATGGCTGCGCAATATTCTTCAAAACGGAAAAGTAAGGGGCAGCAGCAGCTTTTAAAATTCACACTAAAACGTCAGAACAACTTCCAGTAATTTGGAAGAAAGTTTCCCAAAGCCCGAGCTGCCGCTCAGAGTTTTCACTGCTGCCAAAAAAAAAAAAAAAGCAGCTCTCAGGGTAGTGTCTAGAACCAGCTGGAGTGGTTTGGAAGAGAGGGAGCGTGTGGGAGCAGACAGGGATGGTTTTCAGATGGGGACACTGCCATGGGGGCTGTGGGGACAGCTGCTCACTGTGGTTGTCTCCCCGTTGCCCAGGTTCACGCTGGTGCAGAAGCACACGGTGGAGTTCAACCAGGTGGCCATGGCCAACTCGGAGGGCTCGGAAGCCATGTTGAACAGAGTGATGACCAAGGACAACATCGGAGTCGCCGTGGTGTTGGAGGTGCACAAGGAATTATTCGGAGCAAGTGAGTACAGCTGTGGTGTCCTCGCTGGTACTCAGCTCCACAGACAGGCATGAGTTATCCCTTGGTAATCCATGCTGTTCCTGTTGGGGGTGCAGCCAAATGCAGCCCATCGGTGGCTCAGAGAGGCGCAGATGACGTGGACTGGTTGTGCTCACAGCAGGATGCCCAGCATTTGCTTTTCTCCTTTCAAGCTTTATCCCTGCTTAGTTACTCTGTTGCATTCTGCTTGAGCAGGTCAGCTTTCCCAAGGTCACTGTGTTTACACACATTTGCTCTTACCAGTAGTTGTCAACAATGTTCAACTTCTATTTTCAACTCTCTTTTCCTCCCCTGGATTGACTCACTCCTTCCACCCTCCCCCAGTGATTAGATGTCAGTGCTAATGTGCTGATGTGGAAGAAGGAGATTATCAGGTATCTTTTCCTGCCTCTTGCTTGACTGTCACATTTTCATTAAGTTTGATCAGATGCAGCAGAAAATCCCAACGCCGGTGAAACTGCTACCCTATTCTGTCTGCATGGCTTGGGTTTTCATGGCTTCAGAGGAGGGGAAATTCCAGGGCTGGAAGGAGCTTCCTGGGCTGTTTATAGACATTTCTCCAGGTTTAAGCAATGAAAACACATCCCATCTGCTGGTGTGTCTGACTCTGAGCCCTGAGGAGCTACACCCCAAGTATGAACAAGCTGCATTCACAGAACCTTTCACTGCTAAAATTCTTTATCCAGGTATGAAATCGCTTCACGTGGACAAGCAGCTGCTCATCGTGGCCAATGCCCACATGCACTGGGACCCCGAATACTCAGACGTGAAACTCATCCAGACCATGATGTTTGTGTCAGAGCTGAAAAACATCCTGGAGAAAGCCTCAAGCAGGCCCAGTAGCCCGACAGCAGATCCCAACTCTATCCCTCTGGTGCTGTGTGCGGATCTCAACTCACTGCCCGATTCAGGTAAGGCTAGGTTTTTTGGCCTGATTTTTAACTTACCTTGTTAGAACGTTTGAGTTCACTTGTTCCTCTGAAGGTGATGGGGTTGTTTTGCACTCCCCAGGGAAGGTATGGATGAAAGCTTTCTTAGGAACAGCTGACTTTGGAAATCTGGCTGGAGAGACTGCGAGTCCTCCGGCTGAGTCGCCTGCTTTTCATGCTCAGCTGGACACTCCGGGGGAGCTGTCTGCCCCTACGAAAGTGTAGAAAGGCACCGTTAGATCTTAAATATACTGTTAAATAAACACCCGTGCCTGATGCAGCTGTAAGAAGTAGGAAAAGATGTGAGTTCCTGGTGAAGACTTTCTAAGGAGAGGGGCTTGCTTTGCTGACTCTGACCTCGTGATGTCTTGGTGGCGTTCTGGTTTTTAACATCCCCAGGCCAAAGTTGTCTTTCAAAGCAACTCCCTAAACCCTTCCTCTTGCCAACAGGTGTAGTGGAATACCTGAGCAACGGCATAGTAGCTGACAACCACAAGGACTTCAAGGAGCTGCGCTACAACGAGTGTCTCATGAACTTCAGCGGCAACGGGAAGAACGGAGCCTCAGAGGGCAGGATCACGCACGGCTTCCAGCTCAAGAGCGCCTACGAGAACAACCTGATGCCTTACACCAATTACACTTTTGACTTCAAAGTAAGCACCGATCTCTGGGAGTCAGCGGGCTCTGCTTCAGTTCCCTGACCTCGGGGGGGGAAACCGCAGGCTGCCCCGGGGTTAATGAGGATGGATGCAGGGTGACCCCAGCGCGGTGCCTCCGGGCCCTGCCCTAACCGCGCTCTCTCCCCTCTCTCCGCAGGGTGTGATTGACTACATTTTCTACTCCAACACTCACATGAACGTGCTCGGAGTCCTGGGCCCTTTGGACCCTCAGTGGCTGGTGGACAACAACATCACGGGGTGCCCGCACCCGCACATCCCCTCCGACCACTTCTCGCTGCTGACGCAGCTGGAGCTGCACCCGCCGCTGCTGCCGCTGGTGAACGGCGTGCACCTGCCCTCCCGCAGGTAGTGCGGCCCCGCCGGCCGCCCGCGCCCGCCTCACGGACCTGTACACTTGTAAATCCCACTATATAGGAGTGAAGTATGGCCAACCTTAAGCTGCTTCTCCGAGCTCCTTTCCTTACGTGTTTGATATGAGATTTTGCACATTTTGGTGCATATTGGTATCATTTGGCACTAGGGCTGGAACCAAAGTATTATTCCCCTTTCCAGGTTTTTAATTTAATTTTTGTTTGTGTTTTGTTTTTTTGGTTTTTTTTTTTTTACTTTAAACTGGCTTTTTCTTTTCAGTAGGAAGCTGCACTTCTAAATGGACAAAAGAGATTTAAAAACTCGCATTTAACATATTTCAAGGTAATGCTTTTTTCCAGAACGTGGCAAAGCATTGAGCCAACCTTTTAGGAGAAAGAAAAACAAAACTAGAGATGCTTGTTTTGTAGGAAGAATATTAGAAATACTGTTCGTTTGAATCCAAAACGGAGACTCAACTCTGCATCCAACATAAATTTTGCACATTAGCGAAGCACTTAATACCTGACTATAATTGATTGGCAGCATGGCCCTGCCCCTCATCTCAATACTATTAGAAAACCAAAGATAGCCAAGTATCTGTGATCAAATTCGAGCTCTAAATCCTCCTGATTCCAATTTGTTTGGGAGCTGTTGTCAGTCAGGGCTGAAGTAAAAAGCTGCTGGTTCCTTCCCAAATGTTAATGCTCTTTGGATGTGTTGGAAATCCTTGTTTTCTTTCCTTTTAATGCTCTAGGTGGCCAGTTCAAAACCTTGTGCCTCAAGAGGCATTTAAACATGATGCAATTTTCTAAAAAAAAAAAAAAACAAACACCTGTTTGGCTGCTTAATGTCTAAAAAAAAGGCACAGTGATAGGAAAAGGTCGTGTCTGTGTTTTTAAGTTTTTCTTTATTCTGCTTTTTTGCTGCTATAAGATTTTCTTGAATTTCTATTTGAAACTTTTCATGCACTTTACTGTTTCTAGTCTCCAAATGTGATATTTTTAATAAATGAAAAACATTTTCCATGATGTGAATGAAATTTTTAAGCAGATTGATAAGCCTATATTTATGTCTCATTCATATACTTCAAAAAAAAGTCCAATTTGAATTGTGAAATTAGTTTTAAATACTAAAGAGCCATCTTCTGTCTTGCAAAACTGCCAAGTCAGGCTGTTCCTCTTTAATTAAAGCATTTCCTTTATCATTTTATACACAGGAAATTTTCCATAGGGAGGGGAAAAAAATCAATTGGACTAAGAGGAGAAACTATTCCCTGACTCTGATTGGGGGCCAGGGAGGGGGTGGAGTGGGCCAGAACGCAAAAATGGGTTCAGCAAAGTGATGACTCCCTTGGAAAAGTGCCTAAAAAATGGGGGTGTCATCTGTGGTCTGCGATCAATTGGAAGTGATGGGAGCTGGGGGAAATTCCTGCACAGCACTTGCTTTGTGCAAAAACAAAACAAAAGGGGGAAAGAAAGAAAGCCCTTTCCAGAGATGGATTTTTCCTGTGGGTGCAGGTATCTCTGTTGGAATATACCTCAGCGTTCCCTACCTGGCCATGGCACATGGATTGGAGAGCACTGGAAAGTAGAATAGCATGAAAAACTTAATTTTGTGGACATTACCTTTCTGTATTCAGCTGCTGTATGTTTTTTGGGGAGGGGGGGATGCTCCGCTCTGGAGGCGCGCTCTAACCTGCTCCTCCTGTTCCTCCACGCACGGTGATCCCAGCGTGAGCAGTGTTTCCTAACCATACTTCACTCCCGGTATTTTTTGAGCTGTTTGTATAAAATGGAATTTCCAATTCGCCCATGATTGTCTATGAACTGCAGAGGAGCCCATTTAGTAATAAAAATCAAAACCCAGCACCAATGTTTTGTAATATGGGGGTGGGAGAGGACAGGGATGGGAAAACGCAGACCTTGGCAAACGCTGTAAGCTGCTCCAGTTGGTTTTCCTTTGGTTTCCAGCGATGGAAGTGTTCCATGGCAGGAAGGTGTTCCATTGGATTTTCTCTGCTGCACTTCCCAACGCTCATCACGCCCTGTGGTTTTTAACACAAAACTGTTACTTTAACAGACATTGCACAAAAAAAACCCGGTCTTGTTTATGTTTCAGTCAATGCACATGTTTACCTGCCTCTCCTGTGCAGCTCCCTTCTGTTTTCCTCCTGTTTTTTCCCTTCCCAGCAGGAGCAGTGAGGGGATGGTGCTTTTTCCCCAGCCTTGGTTCCCAGCATGTTGCAGGCAATACCTGGAAGAAAGGCTCCAAGCCCTTCCCTGCTCCTCACTGCCTCCATTTGCTTCCCAAAACACGGTGCCTGGTGTCCACTCCCAAGCGACAGCACTGCCTAAAGCCAGCAGAGAAAACAAAATCCAGCACCCTTCTACAAGCAACTTTTTAAAACTCAAATCTGATGAATCTGTCCGATACGGGGGTTTGTGTGTGTATATATATACATATATATATATATAAAAGAGAATTTTGTACCATGTATATTTTTGCTTCCTTCTTTCACTGTACGGAGAGTGAACCTTACACAAGTTTGGTCATGCACACTCCTTCCTCCCCCTTCGGTGCTCCAAGGTGACACAGATCCCAAGAGAACCTGCTGGGAACCACTCACGTCTTAATTCTCTCTGCCAAGCATCAGCCAAGAACTCACTTTAATTAGAAACAATTTTAGGTGGAGATTATAAACCTCTAGATCCAGGTATGGCACAACCCCTCCCTGTGAGAATGGTGAAGGTGAGAGTGATCCTGGTGCTGGGGTTCATCCATCCTCTTCGGAGGCTCCCACACAGTCTCATAGTGGTTACTGTGAGAGTTTGGGGTTTTTTAAAGTCAGATTCCTTTTGTGTGTGTTGCCTTTGCAGCTGGGAGGTCCCATCCCTGAAAGATGGAAGTGCACGTGGAGCAGGGGCAGCTGCAGTGTCACTCCCGGGCATGCTTACACTACAGTTTTAGGGGGATTTACGCCTTGCTTCATGGGAATAGCAGCTTTGCTTTACATTTGAGAACGGGCTCTGGCATGAGGAAACACTGCTTGCCCCGGACCTGTGGGCAGCTGGGGAAAGAGCCCCTGAACTGCTACATTTTTCTTCCCTTTAAAAAATATTTTTTTATTTTCATTTGCTCACTGTGGAGATGGGATATTGCTCACCCACGATGGATAGCACTAAACATCCACTGGTTTCTTCCCACCTGTGTATTCCACATCCTTCTGGAGTCAACACACAGCCTTTTTGCAACCATTATTATCCCTGCTGTAGGTCCTGAGGAGCACAGGGTAGGAAGGAGTGGGACAGAGACTGGGTGGGAATTTTCCAGCTTGCCATTGCCCAGGGACACATTTTTGGCATCCAGTGGGGGTGGGTGGGCAACACAAATTTGATTCCTACAGAGATCTTTAACACCTCCTCCCAGAACGGCCAAGACAGGTTGTAAAAAGGGATAATCCTGCACAGGGTCACAAGTCACACCTGTGTCACCTCAGTCCATGTGGCCAAGGCACATTCCTGTGCCAGGCTGGGGTCCTCATCCCAGGAAAATGGGACACCACAGAAAGCCTCAGCCAGTCACTGGGAAATTCCCAACTTCTGTGTTTCCACAGCCAGGAGCCAGCAGAAAACCCTATCCAAGTCCTGCAACTACCTGCTCCTGCCAGGAGCTGTCAGAAAGCGGCACCAAATCCTGGAGCAGATTGAAGGCACATTCGGAAGCAAATGGCAAAGCAGCCAAAGACTTCACAGTGCCAAGGTCCAGCCTAACTCCCCACCCCAAAATTTTTACACTAATCCAGGCAGGAAGAATTGCCACAGCCGAGGGGGGAAGCACATTCATCCTTTTATTGGTGGCACCCGGGATGGGCTGCGGTTGGGTGTGGGAAACAGCGCAGGCAACCGAAACAGAGGGAAACTGCGCGTGCCTGAGGGGAAAGCAGGGAAAGGCTCCTGCCCCTGCCAAAACCCAGGGAGCAGAGGAAGCGCCAGCATTGAGCCACTAAACCCAGCGTGTCTCAGGGCAGGGGGGTTGTGTCATTGTCCCACGAGGAATTCATAACCGTGGATTCCTTGGATCTGGACAGTGGGAGGGACGGGGTGAGGGGTCTCCAAGGGGTCTGGCAGCACGGTGCTTCCCGCCGCGGCCGCAGCAATGCTTTTTTGGGGCCGTTCCTGCAGATTTGGTGGGAGGAAAGAAAGGAAACCAGGCGGCGGGGCAGGTCAGGAGGCAGGGATGGTCCTGCCAAGGCACTGGGGATGCCCGGTGTTTTCCGGTCGCTGGGCACCACGTACCTCTGCATCAGCTTGTGGATGAGCAGCTGGATCCAGGGCGCCTCGGGAGTCACGCACACCCGCCTGTTCTTCTTCAGGGTGAGGCTGCAAGGCCATGAGGCCCCTCAGCCCCATGCACGTCCCTTCCCCAAAGCTTTTCTAACCCACAGAGAAAACCCCTCTGCTCCCTCGGCACAGATACAAACCCTGGGCAACAGAGACATGGAATTTTGGGGCCTTGGCCTTAGCACCCTAAGCCACACAGCGAGGAATCCCTTTGAAACTGGGAAGCAAGAATCACCCCAGCATTTGTGTGCTTTCCCCCCCCCCCACTTTTGCACCAGTGCACAAAGGAGCAATTTTCCAGGATTGGTTTCCAGGCTTTCCACTTACATGATCTCCTTCCTCCTGCAGTGAATGCCCGGCGGGCTAACGTCGATGGTGAGGATCAGCCCCAGGTTGATGACGTGCGCGGTGGATTTGATACACTTGCACCTCATGTTGGTCAGCAGGCTCTCCAGTGACAGACCTGTGCCCCAGGGCAGCCCAAACCAGGTCTCGGCCCCCCGTGGGGGAGGCACATGAGGACAACCCCTCCCCACTATCCCATCCCATCCCTGACACCCACGGGCTGCTGTTAATGGAGTTTGCAGCAGGGCTAATCCCTCCTGGCACAGCCTCAAAGCTTCTTTTCTGTATATGGAAGGGGTTTAGCTGCAGGGTTGGAAAACTTAACCAACATTTTATGAATTAAACCCATTGCCCACCCACCAAACACTTGAGTTTTGTGGGGGTCTGAAAGAGAAGCAGCTTCAACCCATGAGGCAAAGCCCTCCCCTCCTCCCCCAGAGCCCCCCTCCAGTTTAGCCACAGGGTTTAAAAGACAAACTCAAGCTCAAAGATAGGCAAGAAACAAATCTGAAAGCTTATTAGATAAAACCCACGCTCAGCCCCATCTGGGACACCCAGTGCCACTGTCCAGGTGTTTTGGGGGGGACATGGATGGACAGACACCCAAAGGCACTCACCGCCCCCCGGCACCGAGCTGCTCAGGAGCAGCAGCAGGGCGAGCACCGCCGGCAGCAGCCGCATCCTCGCCGCTCACCCCGAGCAGGGTCAGGGCTGTTTTATAGCCAGCCCCTCGCCCCAGGGGGGATTTCACAAACCCTCTCCGGGGCTGGGAAGCGCCGGGGGGGAGGGAAAAAGGGGCAGCCCCACGCCTCAACTTCCCTGCCGTCGCTTCCCCCCCACTGCACGTGGCCCGTGCTGCCTCCCCGCCAAAAAAAAGCGGAAAATGCCATGGCCAGCTCCTCAAACCTCCCGTGGTTTTGGCCAAAGGTTGGTGTGCCCCATGCCTCCCACCCCAATCCCCTGGCATGTCATTGGAAGGGAAGCAAGAGACAGTGACAGAGGGCTGCCACTTTTATTGGGGTACAAGGGACATGGCTACGGGATGGGAGGCGTTGGAAGCAGGGATGGGCATTTTGAAGGGTTTAAAGGCATAAAAAGGGGCTCAGGCAGCAGCATGCTCCCCAATAGACTGGGGTAAGGCAACAGCAGGGTGGGGAAGGGAGGCAGTTTTGGGCCCAGCACATCTGGCCGTGCCTCTGGTGGGAGCTTCCTCAGCGGGGAGCCTTTTTCTTCCTCCTGCCAAAAGCAGAAGGGGGAGGAACGTGTGAAGACAGGTTCCCACGGGATGCCCCTGGTCCTGCGGGAAGCCCCTGGTGCTCAGGAGGAAAGGGGAGCTTACAGGTGAGACAGGTCCTGCAAGAGTTTCTTCACCCAAGAGGTGTCAGGATCCACACAGACCGTCTTCAGGCTCTTCAGCTTAATCCTAGAAAACACGAGGCCTTTCAGCAACATCACTTCCCCTCCTGCAGACAGCTGAGCGTCCCACCCCTCTCACAACGAAAATGAGCACGAAACTGAAGTAATTCAGGGAAGACGGGCGGAGCAGAGGGCACGTACCCCCGGGAGCCACTTACACCACCTCGAGGCGCCGGCAGCTGCTCCCCACGGGCCACACCTCGATGCTGCTGTACTTCTCCGGGGGGATGAAGGCGCGGGTGCTCTTGAGGCAGCGGCAGCTCAGGTTGCCGTTGGCTTCCAGGATTGCTGGAGAGGCACACGGCCATGGCTCGCCTCACCCCAAAACCTGCTGCCACCCCTAAAACCTTCCCTGGGCAATGCATCTCCCGCCAAGTCCCACCAGGATCACCCACCCCAAACCTGGAAAGCCTCACAGCCCCCACAAGCCCCAAGCCCACCCGCGGGGGCCGGGGAGCCTCACCTGTGTCCCCAGGGCGATGAGACACCAGCAGCACCCCCAGCAGCAGGGCAGCCCGCACAGCCATGCCGGCCCCAGCCCCGGCCCCCGCAGCATCCCTCTATTTGAGCTGGGAAATAGGAGAAGTGACACGGGAGGCCCCGGGGTCGTGGTGGTTTTGCCCGACCCCTCTCCCTGCTGACGGCGCTCGCTGAGTTTGCAACGCCGCCGATACAATGCGGCTTGGGGCTTGGCAGGGGGCCCGGCTTCCCAAAAACGGCTCTGCTTTCCCCTTCCTTTCTTTGTCATTTCCTCCAGCTTCGTTCTTAGCACACACAGCTCCACGAGCCCGGAGGTTTTCTGGGGGGCTTTTCTGTCCTGCGTGATCAGGTTTTACTCATTTCTCCTACAACCACGTTGTCCCCCTGCAAGACACAGCCCAGCAGGACCCTGGTGATATTTGCTTTTGATTTTTTTTATCCCAAAACTCTGCCAAGTGACATCATGCCCATTCCTGACATATTTCCTTATTGGCCTGAACTGGTTCTTAAAGCCTTACAGCCACATGTAAATCCCAGACCCATCACTTGGATGTGGGGTACTTTGGCTGGATTGTCCCATCTCCCTACCACCAATACTGTGTCCTCAAATCACCACCAGAGGAGATAACAGGTTATGATGGGAAGGACCCCTGACAAGAGGGAATGACTTCAGAATGCCAGAGGGCAGGGTTAGATGGGATAGTGGGGGGGAAATCATTCCCTGGGAGGGTGGTGAGACCCTGGCACAGGTTGCCCAGAGAAGCTGTGCCTGCCCCTGGATCCCTGGAGGTGTCCAATGCCTCCAAGTTGGACAGAGCTTGAAACAACCTGGGATAGTGGAAGGTGTCCCTGCCCATGGCAGGGGGTGGGACTGGATGGGCTTTGAGGTCACTTCTAATCCAAGCTTTCCTATGATTCCATGTCATACATAGCTTCAAAGATAGGAGATACAGGGAAAATACAACAGAAAGAAAAATCCTGGATTTTATTGGACTTGAGCTTCTGGAACAGGACATGCCACGCTATGCCACACAACCCTCAGATACACACTCTGTCACTGAGCACTTCACATGGAAAAAGTCACAAAGTCATTCCTAAAGAAGCAGGAGCAGCCCCTGACGGGGAACAGATTTACAGTCCACAGGCAACTAAATAAATGAAGGATTCATATTCACAATGATCTAGGGACCAAGAGCAGGCAAGAACCTGCCCATGAACCTGCCATGGGGCTGGGGCCAGCAGTGAGCTACCCTCCCCACAGCCACTGCCACCAGAGCCACATGTGGGGCTTTCGGGAAGGGAAGGAAGCAAGGGCAAAGTGAGGAGCAGCCAGGTCTGCACACCGGGGCATCATCCACCAGCCTGCCTCAGGGCTCTGGGCACCAACTTCCTTAGCAGGAAACTTATTTTTTCTTCCTGCGAAAAGCAGAAGGAGGAGAAACATGTAAATGCAGAGAAAAGCGAGTTCAGGAGAGGAAGCTCCTGCCCCAGCCAAGGGAAGTCGCTGCCGTTTCCCTGGGGTGAGCATCGCTCGCTGGGATGGCCACAAACCCAGCACAGGCACAACCCAGAAGGGCAGCTTTTCCAGCCCAGCATCAACACACTACTGCACTTGCCTCGAGCAAACCGTGCTCCTGCCACTGCTCCCCTCATGTTTTTTTCCCCCAAACTGTTTTGGAAGTGTAGTTCTGTGCGTAAGCCAGGGGGAACTTGACCCACAGATGGGTTGTGCGGGGCTGAACAGCGCTTTGCACAGCAAAGTGATGCTTCTCATTGCTTTGGAAGTGGGTCCTTTGGACAGCAGCAGGCCCTTCGAGAGCTCCTGGGCCCATGAGAGCTTCTCAGAACCATGGATGTGCTGGGATGCTGTCCAGGGACACCTGAGCCAAACAAGTTTCCATCCAACAACTTACGTGCTGGCAATGCGCTTCAGCAGCTTCTTTACCCAGGGGGCTTCGGGATTCACACACACCTTCCCTGAGGTTCTTAATTTAATTCTGAAATGCAAGGAGAGCATTCCTGAGCTTTCCTGTCCCCCTCCAAGGCCAGGGATTCAAGCAGCCAGAGCTGATATGGAAGACTCGGCTTTTGCTCTCAGCACCAGCGACTGTAGAAAGCTGCCAGAGACAAAGGAAGCCACGGCATGGCTGGGAACAAGCAAGACGCAACACATTCCTAGGTGAAGCAGAGACTTGAAGCCCAGCACACTGCTCAAAGACAATTTTTTCTGGAGATTTACAAATATATCAACACTGAGCAGCTACAAAAATCTGGGAAAACTTGTTATGGCTCATGCTGCCTCAGGGTCTGAGGAAGTGCTTCCTCCAGGCTGCAAACAACCCCTGCTCCAGCTCGAAGAAATTACGCTTTCCCCTGGAGAGCTGGAGAGATTCTTTTAGGCCCTGGGGACCCTCGTTTCTGCACCTGATGTTTTCCAGCAAGTAAGCTGGTGGTGTTTTGGGAAAGGTTTCGTTTCCAGCGAGGCGGTGGAGAAGCGGGATGGCGGCAGCAGCAGAGCCCACGGCACTTACATGATCTCCGTGCGCCTGCAGCTGCTGCCCACAGGCCTTATCTCAATGCTCTCGTATTTCTTGGGACTGATGTATTCTGAGGCCGTCTTGGCACACCTACAGCTCAGGTTCCCGTTCACCTCCAGGATGGCTGACAGAGAGAGAGAAGGTAGCAACTTACAGGCACAGACAGCGCTGATAGGGATGCAGCAACTCCAGCAGCCAAAGGAAGTTCCCCTTCCCAAGGGAAGTTTTCACTGACAGCAGTGCAGGGACCACGGTGAGAAGCTGCTACCTGTGCCTCCACCTCGGTTCCCTGCGCCCACACTGCTCCCGAAAGTTGAACCAGACCCCTGCAAAGGATGGTCGTGCTTTTTTCCCTGGCAAGCCCTGCGCTAAACAGGCAGGAGGATCCCAAGCCCCCCCAGTCGCTCTGGGTGCAGGATGATGCCAGCAAAGCCACCCGGAGCTCACCTGTGTGGGCAGAGTGGGACATCACCAGCAGCAGCAGCAGGAGCCATGGGAGCAGGGGGGCTCCCATCCTCAGGGAAGGCTCAGCCCCGCAGATGCTCTGCGGGACCGGGTGCACAAACCCCGCTATTTATTGGGGAGGGTCACGCTCCGACACAGGCACAGAATTCACACCTCAGCAGTCACAGCCGGCCAGCGGAGCACGAAGGGAGGTGATGTAATTTCTCAGATGCTCCCCAGAGCTGGCCCAGAAGCTCACTGGTCAATATTATTAATTAAAAACCAGCCATTGGGACGGAGTGCAACGTTTGGATTCCCCATGTCTCCTCCACGCCTTGTTTCTGTTGGGTTTGTACCCACATCACCCTTCATTCCCTTGAGCATTTACCCCTCAGACACAAAAAAAAGCCCGGAATGAAAGCAGAGCACAAGCCCCTGACGAAGCAGGGGGGTTTTTACTCAGACATTTACATATTTCTTTCTTGAGGCTGTATTTTCCCCACACTATTTTTGCTGCCTCTCTCATCAGCAAAAACGCCTCACGCCGGGCCATGGAAAAACGATCATGATCTCCCTGCTCTATGTTTCCACTCAGATCTTTCAAATTTCACGCTTGGCCCGGCAAGTAACTCACCCAGGATGGCCACAGGAGCACCATGTGCCCTCTGGTGTTGGTGGAATGGGGGCTTTGCCCTGAATAAAGTCGGCAAAGTCACCAGTTGGGAAGCAAAAGCAGAAGGATATATGAGACGAGGCAAGGAGGAAGGAAGAGGGCAGAAGAAAAGAGATGTGGCTGTGTGATAATTTTGTAATTTGGTGCTTTCAAATCACATCAGCATTTTATTTAGCAACAGAACAGTAAATTAAAAAAAAAAAAAAAAGTCTTCCACTCAAACTCAAGCTATGCATCTCTCTTTGAAAATCTTGTTTTTTCCTCTGAGATAGGTCCAAAAGTCTCATGAAGTGCTTGTCCAAGAGATGACTGGGGAGTTTAACTCCCTGTACGCCAGGGTCACAGAGAAGCCAGGGACAATTTCCATGAGCTATTCCCAAAGTCCTATGGAAAGGATAGGTGCCTTGCTATCACAGCAGTGGAAGAGGAGATGGCCTTAAAACCGGGTTTTGTTTCATTCTTCCAGAGTTTTCAATTCCCTTGCAGAGAGTTATTAGAAGGAACACAACCAAGGACTGGTTTTGTTGTGTTGGGGCAGGGGTCTCTTGGAAAAAATGCTGGGGAAGGCAGCAATTTATCATAGATAACTGGTCACCTATGCAAACTAGTATGGAGGCATAAAAGACATCTGAAAACCTTTCTGAAGTTCCTGACTACAAAATGATCCTGGCTTTTAGAGCTGGGAAAAAAAAAAAAAGTGAAAGCAACTTTCCCCAGAGCTGCACAATGGAAAAGATGGAGCTGGAGCATTCAGCTGCTGCTCTTCCAGAACTGGAAGAATCCAACAGCACTCCTGGCAGCGTTTAATGAAATTGGTACAAGAATTAACCCTGGATACATGGACAGACCAAGATGAGCCAGATCATGCCCTGATTTGTGGCCACAGGGCAGGTGTCCACCTCTTGCCTGCCCTGGAAAGAAATGGGAGCTACAGAAGCATCAGCTGGATGGATTTTGAGAGGGTCTGTGAGTGGGCTCAGCAGCAGCCACAGTGATGTGATGGATGAGTAACATGTCACTGATGAACACAAGGATGGTTTCTCAGAAGGAAAAGCCGCAGTCGTAGCGGTGGATGATATTTCTGCACAACGAGTGGTAATTTTGCAAAGGGAGAAGCAGGGTGAGGATGTGACCCGTGGCTGTATTTAAGCTGCTTCCTGGGTGCCAGGAATTCAGAAGAGTGGCCCTCACGTAGGGCTGTGTGGCCTCATCCAGGCCAGCATCAACTGAAACACATACAAAGCACCCTCACAGCTTCACTGTTTTCTGCAGCAGCTGCTCCTGTGCAGGCAAGACATTGATTTTAGTAATTTTTTAAATCTAATTTTTATTGGTTTTTTGTAATATTTTTTACACCGGTAATATTTTTTAATCCTTCCCATGGTACCTAAATCAAAGACCTCCAAAAACAGTGGTGCAAACAGCACCTAAAGGCCACAGGGAAAACCTTTTCCATGTTTACCAGCATGGGCAGAAACCCAACCCTGATGTCAATGCCAAGGAGATGTGGCTCTCCAGCCCTTCAGGGAGGATTCACAAAAGGCTGCATCACAAACATCTGGAGCAAACAAACCTCTCAACCATGCTGAAACGATTAACTCTCCTTGTGCTGAGAGAAAGTGATTTTTCAGCTTACCCCTCCTTAGCCCACAACTCACTCAGGGCTCCTTGCAGGAGAGAGAGAGAGAGAAAAAAAAAAAAAGAAAAGAAAGTGGTTTTGTTTTTCTTTAAATTATCCCCCAAAACCCCCAACTGCAGTGAATCTTCACCACTGTGGTTTGTGGTCCATCACCTGTTTCAAAGATAAAGATACCTCCTGCTGAAACCCGAGAAACCTGAAACTCACACATATTTCAGCATCAACATCAGATCACCAGAATTAGCCAAAGCCTAACGAAATCAGTCCAAAATTAGGTTGGGTGAACAACACATCGAGCTCACTGCTACTTGCTGCCTTCAAATGAAGATGCATGATTTGCTGATGATGCAAGGGGACAAAACTGTGGGTTTGGCCCATTTTTGGAGACAGCAGAGAGGTGTCATGACACGTCAGCAAGCAGGTGAGAAACCTGCTGTGGCATCTTTAGAAGTATTTGGTGTGCCGAGGGCTCAAGAAGGGAATACGGGTAAGAGGGAGCTTTGAAAGGGATTGGAAAAGGAAGATGGCGAAAAGGCTAGGAACAAGAGAAATTAAAGAAGACTGTTAAGAAATGTAAATCCAACATTCCTGCCTTCCCAGTCCATCTTGAGCTGTAGGACCTCTGCGGAGCAGCTTTCTGCTGAAGGGACAGCAGCAGCAGACATTGCTGCTGCATGGCCCCACAGTGGGGACAGTTTCTGGGAAGTCCCGGCCACCCCAGAGATGCAAATGGCACCGAGCAAGGGAGGGAGAAAACCCCTGGACTGCTGTGCCAGCTTGTCCTTGCCGCTAGAAAAGCCCCATGGAGAACACCCCAGCACCCCCTCGCTGCTCCAGAGCTGTCGACTCGTTTCCAGTCTGAGTTACTCCAAAACAAATCCAACGCCGAGCAGAGAAACGGCGTTATTCCTCAACAGCACTTCTGCCTGGCATGGAGGACGTAAAGCAGCAAAGGGAGCCAAGGACTTTCCCAGAAAGTGTCACTGGGGCCGTGTGCCCTGGCTCCCTACCTGCACATTTGCATGTGGGCCCAGGAACCGGTCTAGACGCCGCAGGTGCCACCGAGCCCCCGGGCGCCGTTGGCCATTTGCATCGGGCCGAAGTGTGACAGTGACAGCTCGACCCTGGCCGTGGAGCAAGGGGATGAGGAGGGAAACCTTCATCCTGAGGCAAGAGGGAGCCAAGGAACAGCGGCTGGGGGTGTTATAAGTGAGCTGTGCCTGGCAACTCGGCCTTGCTGCCCTCATTTCAACCTGACGTTCCACACGTCCCCACCGGGTGGGAGGAAGGTCTCTGGCTTTGAGCACTTCCTTCTGGGGCTAGTGAAGCAGCACTCCAGGTCTGTTCACAAAACCCAAAACACGCTCCTGGAAACTCCATCCAGCCCATGCTTTGTGAGCTGGGAAGTTTCTGCTGAACTTAAGGGCTGCGATTGCTGCAGCTGAGTTATTGCTATTTGGGCTGCACATTCAGGCCAACACTTGGCAACAGCTCTGGCACCAAGCTCTCCAGGGGTGTTATGGCAAGGTTTCCTCCCCATCCCCTTTAAGTCTGACATCTTGATAAATGCAGTTACAAGTTTGGTTAGAGTCTGGTTAAGCATTTTATATTTTTCCAATTATTCGTGGTTTCCATTTTAGCTGAGCCCATAATTTAGTTGCCTCCACATTACTTGCAGAATAACCCATAACTATTATTTCTGGTGGAGCTTAACATGGCCTTGACCCATTTTCTACCAGTTCAGTCAGAAGACAGCAGGTCATCCACGGAAAACAGTGCTTCTCCTCAACCACACACAAGGGTAAAAACACACCAGGAATGGACCCAAACTTGACCATACATCTTGGGCTTACACCCAGAATCGTTACTTTCATTAATGTCCACCTAATGTTTTGAGGCCCCTCCTCTTCTTGCCAAGTGTCTCCCCCTCTTTTTCCCCTTGGGGAAGAAGCTTTGCCTACATTTCACCCACAAGCCGTCGTAGGAGTAGAGAATTTTATATTAGAAAAAAACCCCAAACAAGCCAAGGGCAACTGTTCTCCAGCACCAAGTAGAAGCGCACATGGCGAGGAGGGGAAATCCAGGTCTTCACTGAGAAGGAAGCAGCAATACCAATGAAATGAGCAGCCCTCCCTTTGGAAAGCCCCTCATCAACTTTTCTCTTGGAACCAGCACCCCTGAATCAGCACTCACACTGGGAGATGCTCCCAGAAGAGACAGAGAAACTCCAGCCCAACTTCTGCAAAGGATGTAAATCTCAACAGACGAAAGAATCGATACTGAAAGGAGTTGTCTTGAGCTAAAATAATACAGCATTGCTCAGATTTGGGGGGTGAAAGCATGGTGGGTCGAGCACACGAGTCATGCCCCAGGCTGGGAGGTCACCAAGCTCCATCCTGCCAGGTGGAAACGGGGAGGGAGATGAAAGGGCAGCACACAGGGAGAGAAGAAAGGCTCCGGGAGACACATGAAAGTGAAACCAAGAAGCGCAAACCCATAAAAACCATGAAACCCGCTTTGATCTTTCCTCAGCTTTTATCTCGCCTGTCACTTAGGATACACACCCTGAAAACTAGTAAGGCCTAAAGACTCAAATCTGTCACAGGACACAGCCTTGGGTGAGATACAGAACATTCCTGAAGCTGAGGGTATCTCCCCTCTCTTCCACACCCCACATTCCCGCGGTGTTTGGGGCAGCCAGGCAAGTGAGCATTTCACCTGGCAGTTCTGGCCACGTGGAGTACAAGGAAGGCACTTGGAAAGATGTTTCCCAACATAACCTAAGCACAACAAAATGGGGGATTTTCCTTTTGCCTCCAGGTTGGGGGAACGTGGCCAACTTAATTGTTGGCATTGTGGAGGTACAAGGTTTAGACATGCCATGGCAGGAGGATGCTGTGTAAATTTAAAATATCTATCTATCTATCTATATCTCACCACCTAGGTTCTCATTTTGCAGTGCATGCAGGCTCAGAGCTGGGACCACTAGAGAGCAGCAGACACCACTGTCACAGAGAGTACACGAGAAAGGAAAAACTGGATTTGCCCAAGCACCCAGATCCCAGGCAGAGGATCACAATCCAAGCTAATCGACTGTACAAAAAAAAAGGAATTAATATCTTTGTAGGTGCTGCATGTGCTTGCTCTCATAACAGAAAGGCTTTTTTTCCCCTGAAAGGCAGCTCTCAGAAGCATTTCTGAACCACCACAACTCAGACCAGGGGAAGGACAGAAGAGGCAAGAGCTGATATCAAGGAAGGGTTCCTCCTCTCCCAAAACACAGAGGTTGGTGCTCTTTGCTCAATTCCCAGGCAAGAGCAGTAGCAGAACTGGCTTGTCTTGATGTTCTGCAGCGAAGCAGAGTTTAGGGGAGGTTTCTGGGTGGGGAGAGAGGCATGGAGGCATCCTGGAAATCCAGAAATGCAGGTTGGACCCTGCAGCAATGTAAAGGGACCTTGAGGAAGATTGCTGCACAGATCACCCTAAACCTTCAGGAGGCCAGAGAGTTGCCTCCTTTCTCCTGCATGGCTGGGGGCCTGGATGAAATCTGCATCACTCCCGGTTTCCCGATGCCAGAGACGTGTTTGTTAGCATACCTAGAGTTTTGCCAGAGGCATGAAGATGCAGGCTGAGGTGCCATGCCTTTCTAGCATGTGTGCTCTGGCTCTCTTCCCAGCTGGAAGGCTGGGAGCTTAAGCAGTCCTGAGCTGAGACAGGAGCCTGAGACTGTTCAGCTGCACACCTGGGAACAGCTGGAAGCTGTTAAGTGTCTCACAAGTCCAGAAAAACAACGGCTGGGGCTTCCCTGTGGGAGCAGCTGGACAAGCAGAGCACAGGCTGCCCTCTTCTATCACTTGAGTGTGTGATCCAACCCTGTTCGTGGTTAAATCCTGCCAGAGCACAAAGTTGGGATCTCTTTACTGAATCCCAAAGAGGAGCAACGGTGGGATCCAAGTTTAGGGGGGCACAGGGCAAGCATCTTTGCTAATGTCTCCTGGGGTTCTGCTTGTAAGGGAGTTTTGTATCCCATAAACATGCTTAGCCCAACACACTAAGAGGTAACATGGGTGCCAGCCTGCAGTGTCAGACCTGCAGAGAGGAAAGATGAAGGATGGAGAGCCTGTGGAAAGGGGTTCCCAGGGTTCATGCAAGCATTCAGGAAGCATTCAGCCCTGGAGACTGGCAGATATAACCAGCCTGTCTGACAGTTATGTCCAAGCCACCCTGAGCCTGGCTTTTCCTGTCTGGTATGACTGCTTACCATTCCAGCTGGAGGGGAGTGATACTGGCAAAGCTGCCCCATGGGACTGGAGGGCATTCAGCTGCTCCCCAGAGAGCAAAGAGCTTTGCAGGGAGTGTGGATAAAATACATTTCCAAGCCAAACATCTTCAAAAGCTTGGAATTTTAATATTTGGGAAATTACAGCCAATGTAAACCAATGCTTTAAGTCTAGCCCACTGCTTCCACACTCATCCAGCCTTTGGAGGCAACTGCAACGGGCACTCCCCAGTTGAATTCGTCATGCTAAAGGAAATCATGTTTATCATTTGTCCCAAATTCACATGCCTGGGAGCGTGAGACCAACAGTAACACAAGAGTGTGATTCACAGCACATTTCCATCGAGCCCTGCCTCACCCAAAGTGTTGTCTGTGCTGTTGGGTCAGCCTGTGGAAGTGTTTAAAGGTCACGGTGCTAAATGCCATCAAGATATTTTTGCTACTCCAGCTGTATCAGTCCCAGGACTGTGCCTGCACCGCTCCAGGCAAGGACAGGAAGGCTGCTGCATCCTGCCCTCGATGCCACCAGACATGTGATGATGTGCAGGGGGTCACACAGTCCCCATCCATGCCAGCTGTCACGCAGCGCCAAGGCAACACACCTGTGTTCTGAGGGGAGGCAGACGTGGTGCCCATCACTGGCCCTGCATCGCTTTCGTGCCAGGCTCCTCCTGCCCACCCCTTCTCCCTCCTCCTCGTCTCCTCCAGACCAGGGCAATCCAGGTGAAGGTGCACATCCAGTCACATCTCTGTGCCAGCTCCCAAGCCACCACAGTCCCGCCTCCTCACAGGTAGTAATGCCACAGCTATTTGCCCTGCCCAGCTGGTATTTCCTGGTGATATTTCCTCAGTTTCTACACTTTTTTTTCTGAAGTGCTCGAGCTATCAGGGTGTTTGCATGAACAGCAGCACACTCACCCCTTCCTTCCCCGGCCTCTCCTAAGGTTAGTCACCCTCCTGCCCAGCCTCAAGCCCACGTTTCTGCCACACCTACAGAAAAAACCCTTCTTTTGAGGCCCACGTAACCAGAGTAAGTTCTTGCATTTCAGGGTCACAAGAGAGGCCCACTACAGCTACTTGCACATAGAATCGCAGACTGGTTTGTGTTGGAAGGGGCTTAAACAACAGCCAGTTCCACCCTCCCGCCTTGCGCAGGGACACCTTCCACGAGGCAGGTTGCTCCAGGCCCCATCCAACCTGGCTTTGGACACTTGCAGGGATGAGGTAGGCACAGCAGGTTACAAGTACTTAAAATGGAAGTAAAAATGCTGTCCTAATCCTAAACCTCTGTTCTGTAGACACTGTTTCACTGAGAAAAACAAGCTGGTTCAAAAACACAATGGAAAAGTTTGCATGGAAAAAAAAGCAGAATCCTGGCTGCGCTCCTTCCTCCACTCCTTCTCTCATTATCCTTCTACTTCCAGCATGACAAGACTGGTCAGGCACACGAAGTCTCACACCTCTCCCCAGAAAGGACAAATCAGAAGAAACAAGACACAAGAAACCCAAAAGGCTGTTGTTGCAAGTTCACAACAGGCCAACAACTGCTCTCCACTTTGCAACTTCATTAGGGAAAACAAACTCTTCCCTTAAGACCATCTTTTCAACATTTAGAAAACCGTGGCTGGCACAGAACTCTAACAAAGAGTAAATTTCAACTCAGCTAGCTTCCATGACAAGTTGCACTGACACCAACCAGCCTGTGCTCTTCAAAGTACTGCCTGACAACACCTGGCCACAAGAAACATTGCAAACAGAGACTTCTCCTTAACCCCTGAAACAAGGTGAGGCCAAGGCATATTTCTGTGAAAAAACAAGTTGCTGTTGCAATTCAGTAGGAGCCACCAGACAACTACAGCGAAACAATCAGAAAAACTTTGTGTACTTACACAGGGAAGCGTGGCCACGTCAGTAGCTGGAGAGGAGCAGTCCAGCAGGAGCCCTGCCTCCTCTGGAGGCAGACTGTGCTTCCCAGGCCTCTCTGCTGAGAAAGGTGGTCGTGCTGCCTGCGTCTCCCACCAGCAGCAGGAAGCTCGCTGCAAGGGCAGCCTCTGCAGCTGGGCTCAGCCAGCAACAGCCATGCTGCCCAATTCCTTGCAAAGCATTCCCACCTGCGTAGGTGAGCAAGAGGGGAAGCTCCTTTCCCTGCCTTCCTCAGCTCCCTGGCGATGGGGAGGCAGGTGGAAATGAGTTGAGCTAATTAGAAGAAGACAAGTTACTGACATTTCACCCTCAGAGTCCTTTCCAAGAGGCTTCTGCCATGCCTTCTCAAATGTTTTAGCAAAATCACTGAATCACTGCTGCTTTCAGAGGCACAGGAGTACCCTTTAATTTATGCCTTGCTGGTCTCTCCCCTCTTTGCAGCAAAGCTTTTTAGCACATGCCAATCTCTGAAGTCAGAAAGCAGTTTAACATTAAATTTGTGCCCAAGGAGCCAAAAACCCCGGGATTAACAGGCTTTCCTTCTCTTTCATTCTGCTTACACACTTCCAGTGACCCACTTTACACAGCCCTGAGGGTTGAAGGGGCTCTGCAGCCAGACTTTTCCAAGTTGTTCGTATTTCCACACAGATGCAGCTCTGAGCTTGTTTTTCTCTAACCACGATAAAGAGGATGCACACTGTAGAAGAGGTGGTTTCTCACTATTCCAGCTGCTTTGGGGCAGGTTACCCAGGACAGATGCAGCCAGAAACAGAGTTCAGAAAAGTCATTACAACCCTCAGTAGCCACTGAAAAATATTCCAAGTGCCCTTGTTCACACCCAAAGAAAGCTGTAGCAGGTTCTTGCTAGGAAAAGCCCTCCCACAGGATTAGTCTCATCCACAGCTCCCCTCTCCATCAGGGAGGGGGCTGCCAGGCCTGGGGGATGTCTCCTTCACCCACAGCGCAATAAATACCAGATAAACACAATGCCTTGGTTTAAAAGAAATCCCCTGACTGGCTGCACGTAGAGGCTTGTCAAGCCTCCAGCGCCCTGCAGGCTGCACTTGAGAACCTCTGTCCCAGATGAGTTATCTGTCAGGGAAGTTCCTTTTCCCCAGGAGGGCATGGATATGCTATCATGAGGTTCAAATAAGCCATCACACTCAGGTACCTTTCCAAATGTCAGGCCTTTAATGATAAAATCTTATACCCGGAGAATCTGTCTTCCTCTGGCTTTGCTAAGGCATAGGAAATGGTTTCTCCTGAACTGCCATTCCCTGGAAATCATGCTCCAGCCTAGATCCTCTTCCCTGCACATACAACCAGCACTGCCAGTCAGCTCTAAAAAAGCTTGTGACTAGAGATAAAATGGTCAGAGATTCTCCATCTTTGTGATCTTTCCTTCTATCTGTCTGCTCAAAACTTTCTGTTAAGACGCAAGGTCTGGCCAATTACTCCTGGCCCAATCTACAGCAGGGTATTTCTACTTCTGAAATGGAAATCAAGACGCTGGCCCAGGCTTCAAGTGCAGATCTGAATTTCAGACTTCCTGAAGTTCGGGAGCATTCTGACTTCGTTTTCATTTAGCCCACAGGGAGGTAGGACAACTTTGCTTGCTTGTTTCCAAAAACCTGTTACTAAAGTGAAGAATTTGCTCAAGCTAACATTTGCAAAACCCAGGGGTTGATTAGGTATTTCACATCCAAAGTCTTCCCTTTGGGATAACCCTAAGACGTACAAGACGTGAATTTTGGAGCTCATAAATCTCTCCAGAAAGTAGAGCTAGATGGAGGTGTGCAGTGACTGGGAAAACCACCCTCTCTGCACATTGGAGGAAAAATGCTGCTCCTGTCTGGCAATTCAAATAGCCTCCCTAAATCCCCTACACTGGGAACTTGATCAGTCCTACCTGAGCAGTACTTTTCAAGGAATTCCATACCTGTATGCATCTTGTTGAAGGAGCAATCCCAGCTCCAACAGCAAACTGTACAATCAGACCCCGGTCTGGGTTACTGGTGGAGGTGACAGGTGACCTGCCAGCCTGGATGAGGTGCTTCCAGGCTCCCATGACGTAGACTGGCAGCTGGAGCACAGACTGGATGTGGTCCAGACTGAAGATTTATTGTGAATGTGTTGAAAGATCTGTGGCAAAAGCCTGCCTGTGTAGCTCCCTACCTCAGCTTTTCCAGAAGTGAATCCTGGTATCCCTGGGTGACACAACACCAGAAGGACTAATCCAGCCCTTTCCCTGTTCTGTAGTCAAGGTGACAGCACAAGACTCAGCTGGACAAATGACCAGGCCCAACCTGGCACGCAGATGTGAGTGGTTTTCCAAGCTGGTGGGAAAGCAGCTTTACTGAGCTGGGTAAATTTTCATGGCACAGACACACTTCTCTCTTCTCTTGGGGCTGGGTTTGAGGCAGGGACAAGAGGAAGGACACAAAAGTGTGTGCTGATGTCAGCCACTTGAAAAAGGACTTTGAGCTCCAAGGCTGAGGGCCCAACACCTCCGAGGAGCAAGACATTTCACAAAGCATTTTATTTGCCTTTTATGTAACAGGGCACACAGGGCATGAGTTGAGGGATGACAGAGCACTGTCTCCTACTATTGCTTATTAAAGTAAGTTATTCCCTGCTGCCAGCTCAAGAAATGATGCCAGAAGATATAATCTGATCCCAGAGCAGCAATATCGAGCGGTGGCCAGTGCAGATTGAAATGCCTCACACGCTGCAGCATCTGAAAGATGGCCTGAAAGGATCTGAAGGAAGGATAACATGAAATCTTTGATCCCAGTGAAGCAGAAAATGATTTATGACCAGAGCCAGCAGGGCTTTCACCCTCTGAGGATGCAAAGCTGTATAGGAAAGGTGCAGCACTGTGACTCCAGGTGGACCTTTTGTTCAGGGATGAATCCCAAGGGCATGCCGAAAGCAAGGCTTCCATGGCAACTGTGGGCAAAGCCCATTAAATAGAGAAGGACAGTCAGTGAATTCTCCACTGCACAAAGTCTCTCTCCATCCAACAAGTGTGGCAGTACTGCAAATTTTCAGATAAACACCATTAAAAAGTACATCAATACAGCGTAAATAGGACTGCATCTGACAGTCAAGGAAGCCTTCAGCTGCTTCCCACAGAAATCCAAAGCATCCCGATCTTTTATATTGAGAATTACACACAAGTTACAGCTGCAACAGCTGTCCAGCACTCAGATTAACTATGGAAAAGCACGCAACACGTCGTATGACTCCACCTTTCTCACTGCCTGGCACAGTAAAGTGCACAGGTTTTTCCCACTGGAGCAGAAATCCGTGTTTTCACAGGCACTAGGAGCCACACTGTGTTCCTGCACATGGATCAGAGGAAAAAACTTCATCATCTGGTTGGTGTTGAAGAAAAGACCCTGAAACTATCAGGACATCAGACAGTGCAAGAGTGAATCTCCAACCTCGGCTTGTAAGAATGCTCCAGCAGCTGTTCCAGGGGCAGCTGGAGGCCGTGGAGGTAACCAATCCAATTGCACATCCCGAGACCAGAATAACCCCAAATTCCTTCAAGGGGGCCCTGTTTTATTCCTCAGCTGATATACACAGCTCACGCTGTACTTACAGCACTCACTGTGGGCCTTTTTCCAAATGCCCATGGAGGATAAAGGTGACAAGATTACATTGAATGGAGCAATAAAAGCTGAGGAAAGCACAAGGCACCACACAGATAACCTGCAGACACAGTGTGCCAATATCTTGGGCAAAGAGCTGGCACAGACACCGCACCCAGCTTCAGATCATCCCTGGCATAAACCCTCAGATCACTGGCCTTGGCTTCTGTCACCCTGCCAGGAGAAAGCCAGGGATCACCTCCAGTGCTTCTGCTCCCTACCAGAGTTAATAATTGAGCTCTGGGTGCCAAAGGCTTCCTAAACCCCTGACTCAGCCACTGTACATGACAAGACCGCTATTTAGACCGCAGACAGGTTTTCCAAAGTTCCTTGGAGACTCTGGATTATAAACTGCACTCTGACCTTTGCAACATTTGACCCGCAGGCACACAAAATCCTTGCAGAACAAGCCCAGAGGCCCTTGCAAAGCCAACAGTCTGCAAACCCTGCTTCCCCAGGAGCCCTCGTATATCCCACCTTTCCACAACAGCTCTGCCATTCCCTGGTTTGAGCTGATTTATTCCTGACAACCAAGCACTTCAGCAAGGAGCTACTCCTGGCTTTGTTCTACGAGAACAAAGGAAGCGAGAGGCTCAGGAACACACAGGTGGTCAATGAGGAAGTGTGTAACAGAGGATGGATCTGCCTCTGCCTTCCTAGGCACAGGATGAAATTTCCCTAGGCCACAGGCCACTCTTCTTGACTTCACTGGGTGGAAACAAAGCCAGTGCCGAGCGTTCTGGAAATCCCATCACGAACATTTCATCCATTTAGAAGTTTAACAGTGCTCACGTCTCTGATGAGGAACCTACTTGCCACGGCCAAAAAAATCCCCACCAGCACTCTTTGAAGGAGAAATTAAATGCTTCATTAATTCAAAAATGGTTGAGATTGCAAATCAGAACCAGAACGTACAGGTCTAGAGGCAAGATCACAAATAATGCATGAGCAAAATGCTATGTTTATGCAACACTGAGGGTGAGATTTTAATTGCTTATTACGCTAATTGATTTCATTCAGTTGTTATGGCAACTTTCTGCATCCAGGAGATGTACTACACCAGCCACAGGCTTACACCACAAAGCACAGCCATGTGACACCCCACAGCTGCAACATGTATTTTAAGATAAATAATACTATATATGTGCCAAGTATTCACTGATTCCCATTTTGCTGAGCTTCAAACCCCAGCAGCCAAGTGGGATCACAAGAATAACTCATTCACCTGTTAGTCCAAGCAAAGAGATGGCCTGAGACCATTCAGTTCGACTCTCTCCTTTAGTGTATGCTGCTCTAAGCTCTGACTGACAGGAATATTCTTATTCCATCAGGAAAAAAAGGGAGAGCTGTTATAGATCGGGGTCTGAACACACTGATTTATTCTGAACGCTTTATCGCTGTGTGTCACTTCTCATATGTCCAAGTGGTGGGGAAGTCAAGTTTCCTGTTTGAAAGGCCATTATTATAATTATTTAATTATGGGATGACAACTCACCAGGAAGGTAAGTGCTTCCACTACAGAGCCCCTGTGGCCCAGCCCAGCCACAGGAGAGCAGTAGGATGACATCTCAAGATGCTCTCAGAAACCTGTGTGAACTTCCAGCACTACGCTTCCAATAGGCTCAGCAGCACAGAAGTAACATCTCAGAAACTGGACACAGCTAGGAGTTGTTTCAGGGAATGGCCTCCCCACAAAAACAATGCCTTTCAGCCCCCTCAGCCCCCACCCAAACCAGTCTTACTGACAGAGCAGTTATGAAAATAATGCATTTAAACTCCTGCGACCGCACGCCTTCCAAGCTCCACCACTTGGCGCAGGCAAGCCTCAAACAGCATTTAAAAGCCATGCACACCTCTGCTACTGCAAACAAGCCAACCACCAAAATCCCCATTCTTTGGGGGAAGCCAGGGAAACCTCGCGGGGGGATCCGCAAGCTACCTGACCTGGCAAAATCAAAGCTGGGCCTCCATCATTCCAACCACAGAAGTGAAACCCACAGCCTTCTCCTCAAGCCCATTTATTTCCGTGGAATGAACTTGAAAGAGGCTGAACGGCACACCTCAAGCCTCATTAAGTCTCCCAAGCTGTGCAATCCCAGGACACAGCCCATGGCTTCACACGTTCCCCTGAACCCACCCGGAGAGCAGGCACTCCAGCCGACTCCCGAGCCAGGAGGGTGAGGCGAGCCAAGGCTGACACATCCCGAGACCAGGTTTCACCATAAAAAACAGCAGCAAGGACAATTCCTGCAGAACCAAGAGGAATCCAGCTGGAATGACCCTTAACCCCGAACAGGAGCTCTGGATGTGCAGACGTGCCAAGCACAACGCTCACGATAAGCACAGCATACTTCACCCCAGCTTCTCACACCGCCAGGAGCAAAGCTGAGGGGAGATTCCCATCCAGTACTGTGCAGTCTCCCCTTTTTCTTGCCACAGCTCCTGGGAAGGGCTGGAACCCAGCCGTGGGATCACACACCCCGCACAGCATTTTAAAAAAAAAAAAAAAAAAAAAAAAACACAAAAACTCACAGAA